>JANRMT010062844.1:9224708-9255083 GCA_026402145.1 Polypterus bichir lapradei
TCTCTCTCTCTCTCTCTCTCTCTCTCTCTCTCTCTCTCTCTCTCTCTTCTCTTGAGGGCAATCGTCTCCTATTCTCCGTCAGAGTCTGTGTGCCTCACTCATATAGTCAACATCCGTACGAGTGTATGCTGTTTACCATAGCATTGTGACTGTGTGTGTGTGTGCTGTGAAGTGCGAGTCCCCATTTTGCGCCCCAAAACAAGAAGCTGAGTCTCAGTACTTTAACAAAACCAGCTTTATTTAGCTTGAAACAGCAACAACACGGTTATTTATTGTAGCAAGATCTTTATAATGTTCCTTGTATCACCCATCGACGGCAGGCGGTTATAGCATGTCTGCGATCTTTTTGGATACGCTTATACAGCGAACTGCTACAGCGCTGGGAGACTGCGATTGCTTTGGGACGCTCTTCCGCGTGTCGTCCCGTTGGGTGGAATCCCACATGAGTTTAGAAACTCACTCAAACCAGCCATGATTCTTTATAAAGGTAAAGTGCAGGTTAATTTGTTTTATGTATTTTTACTTTATATTTTGTATTAATCATTTTTATATGAATAGTTTTGGGTTGTGGAACGAATCATCTGAGTTTCCATTATTTCTTATGGGGAAATTCACTTTGATATACGAGTGCTTTGGATTGCGAGCACGTTTCCGGAACGAATTATGCTCGCAAACCGAGGTTCCACTGTATATATATATATATATATAGTGACAGATAAGGGGCGCTGTCGTCCCCTTGAACCCTCAGACCAGACACCAGATAAAAGTCCAATAATTGGTTTTATTATTACGATAATGTGCACAAAGCACCCTCCACTCCATAATACTCATAAATCAATAATAATACAATTCACAATAATCCTCCACACCTCCCAGCAGCTCAGTCCCCTTTCCTCCCAACTTGGCTCGTCCGTCTGGGATTTGCCGGAGTCCTTTACAGTCCTTGACCCGGAAGTGCTTCTGCGCCCTCAGTCCATGTGATTATCCAGCACTTCCGGGTCAGATCAAAAACTCCTCTTCTTCAACCCAGAAGCACGTCATTTCCTCTGTCCATGTGACTGTGACATACTTTCGGGCTGTATGGAAAATACTCCTTGTTCCTCTATGCAGCATCCTCTAGCAGCCCCCCATGGTATCCAGCAGGGCTGTGGATAAAAACTCCATTGTCCAGGATTCCTTGCTGGCCTTCGGGGCACCTCCATGCTACAGGGAGGGCTCCATCTGGTGGCCTGGGGGTATTGGCTGGGATGAATGACCGGCCATATGCCACAATATATACACAGGGGTAGCACGGTGGCACAGTGGGTAGCACTGCTACCTCGCAGGTAAGGAGAGCTGGGTTTGCTTTCCGGGTCATCCCTGGGTGGAGTTTGCATGTTCTCTCCGTGTCTGCGTGGGTTTCCTCCCACAGACCAAAGACATTCAGGTTAGGTGCATTGGCGATTCTAAATTGTCCCTAGTGTGTGCTTGGTGTGTGTGTGCCCTGCAGTACAGTATACACACACACACAAGGGTAAATCAAAAAGTACAATTTTGAAAATGACATGGTAAGCACAACAGATAGAAACTGATACAATACAACATGAAACTCCCATATTACTGCATTCATTTTTACACTACAAAATACAGTGTGCCATCTCCATTGCTCAGAAAACTTCAGATATTTTTCGTTTTTAGACATGGCCAAGCATATGTTACTTGATCTAAAGCAACCTTGGGAGCAAAAGTTAAAGTAAAAGATCTTAATGCAGGAAAACAGGAAAAACAACTCCCAATAAGGATAAAGTGCTTACTCAAAATATTGTATATTGTATATGTACTTTCTGCTTAAATATGTTATTTAATTCAATAAGGAATTACTTAAGCACTCAAATATATAAACAACAAGCATTTAAGCATACAAGTTGCCAAGGCCTGAAATGGAAATCAGTAAGTGCGGTTACGTTCTGTTTTTGCTGGCTTCTTGGTTGTCCTCCCAATGCGTTGCAAACATTAAATGATTTCCTTAATTGACATGGGAGGATCCTTCTTGGAGTTTTTATCACAATTACATGAATATTAGATCGGAGAGCAGCACCCCCTTGGAGTTTTGATGGCGATATTATATGTATGTTAGATCAGGTAGAGGCCACCCTTGAAATTTTGAGTGGTCTCCGTTTGATTTTTGATTGCAATGTTATGTGTACATTACATTGGCAAGGGTCCTCCTTGGAATTTTGATGGTGATGTTATATGTATATTAGATCAGAAAGCAGTCCCTCTTGATGTTTTGATCGCAATGCTATATGTATGTTACAGTAGATCCTCTAGTGGTCCATTCTTAGAGTTTTGATCAGGGTGTTTTACATTTGTAAGATCGGTTAGTGGTCCCCCTTGAAGTTTGGGTCATGATGCTATACATATGTTAGATTGGTGAGTGGTTCCCCTTGGAGCTTTCATCGTAATGTCATGCATATGCTAGATCAGAGAGAAGACCCTTTGAAGTTTTGATTGTGATGTTATATGTATGTTAGATCCACTAGCGGCCCCTTCTTAACGTTTCGATTGCGATGTTTTACATTTGTAAGATCAGCTAGTGGTCCCACTTGAAGTTTGGATCATGATGCTATACATACTGTACGTTAGATTGGTGTGCAGTTACCCTTGCAGCTTTCATCGTAATATCATACACATACTAAATTGTGATATGTTAGATCAGCGACCGGTTACCTAAGGGGTTTTGATCATGATGTTATACATATATTAGATCGGTGAGCGGCTTCCCTTAGAGTTTTCATTGCAATGCCATGCATATACTAAATCAGAGAGAGGACCCTTTGAAGTTTTGATTGTGATGTTATAAGTATGTTAGATCCCCTTCTTAAGAGTTTTGATTGTGATGTTTTACATTTGTAAGATCAGTTAGTGGTCCCCCTTGAAGTTTGGATCGTGATGCTATACATACTGTACGTTAGATTGGTGAGCAGTTCCCCTTGGAGCTTTCATCATAATGTCATGCATATACTAGAGAGGACCCCTTTAAGTTTTGATTGTGATGTTAAATGTATGTTAGATCGGTGACCAGTTACCTAAGAAGTTTTGATCACGATGTTATACATATATTAGATCGGTGAGCGGTTTCCCTTGCAGCTTTCATCGTAATATCATACACATACTAAATTGTGATGTTATATGTATGTTAGATCAGCGACCGGTTACCTAAGGAGTTTTGATCACGATGTTATACATACCTGTATATTAGATCGGTGAGCGGTTTCCCTTGGAGTTTTTATCGCAATGCCATGCATATACTAAATCAGAGAGAGGACCCTTTGAAGTTTTGATTGTGATGTTTTATGTATGTTAGATCCTCTAGCGGTCCCTTCTTAGAGTTTCGATTGCAATGTTTTACTTTTGTAAGATCAGCTAGTGGTCCCACTTGAAGTCTGGATCGTGATGCTATACAAACTTATACATACAGTACGTTAGATTGGTGAGCGGTTACCCTTGCGGCTTTCATAGTAATATCATACATATACTAAATCGTGATGTTATATGTATGTTAGATCAGCGACCGGTTACCTAAGAAGTTTTGATCACGATGTTATACATATATTAGATTGGTGAGTGGTACCCCTTGGAGTTTTCATCACAATGCCATGCATATACTAAATCGGAGAGAGGACTCTTTGAAGTTTTGATTGTGATGTTAAATGTATGGTAGATCGGCAATCGGTTACTTAAGGAGTTTTGATCACGATGTTATACATATATTAAATCGGTGGGCGGTACCCCTTGGAGTTTTCATCACAATGCCATACATATACTAAATCAGAGAGACGACCCTTTGAAGTTTTGATTGTGATGTTAAATGTATGTTAGATCGGCGATCGGTTACTTAAGGAGTTTTGATCACGATGTTATACATAAATTAGATCGGTGAGTGGTTCCTCTTGGAGTTTTCATCGCAATGCCATGCATACACTAAATCAGAGAGAGGGTCCTTTGAAGCTTTGATTGTGATGTTATATGTATGTTAGATTGGCGACTGGTCCCCCTTAGAGTTTTGATCACAATGCTATACATATACTAGATCAGTGAGTGTCACAGTCGAGATCCCTTTGTAGTTTCAACCGGGATGATATCTATACATTAGACTATGGGATCGGGCAGTGCATCCCCCTTAGGTAAGAATGAGAGGTGCCAGTACACCGCAACAAAAAGTGGATTATTGGCAGTTCACAGAACCGATGTGTTCCGGCCCACTTCAAGCACTGCTTTTTACTTGTACTTATACATAGAAGCATTTAAGTGCACAAGTTATTTACCCATTTTCTCACCCGTCTAATATTACAGACTTTTTTCCACAGACAGCAGGATGCTCTCTTATGGCTATCTTTATATATAATACGCAATCTTGGCTGTTCGTTTGTCTGTCCAGGATTTTAAATCACCCATAGCTCACAAACCGTTTGATCTATTGACTTGAAATTTGGTACACATATACTACGTGACGTCTACTATCAGCTTTCGGGGTGATGATTGACCTGCAAGGTTATTAGTCTTTTTATTTTTATTTTATTTCATTGTAGAATCAACTCTCTGCAGCGACCAGCAGGGCGGCTGTGTGGCGCATGCGTACGGGCGCCGTTCTCATCCCTATCACCTTCGCCGTCACTTCCCCTACCTCTTCATATCTCAAATCATTCTTGAGGCAAATTGAAGACTTAAGTGCCAGCTTAAGTGAAGAATTAAAGAAAAATGTACTAAGTAATTGCAACACAAACACTGATTTAATCAGTTTTAACGCAAAAAGATGCCGATGAAAGAAGAGAAGAGCCTGCTCAGGAAGCAGCAAGCACATCAACCTCTAAGCAAATGAATGCTAAACATACAGAGAAAGAGGATGAAAACTATGAATGCTCAAGTCAAGTGTATTCACTGCACGATAGCGCCCAGTATGCCATTACTGGTTTACTATATTTCATGCAATGGTGGACATTATATAGCAGCAAGTCTCAAGCATTCCATTTGTCAACAAGAAGAACTGTTACTCACTAAAATAACCATAACTAAACAGCAGTGGACTTCAAAATCAAAAATAGTCTGTAATAAATGTTTACTCCTTAATCATTTAAAAAGCGTGTGGTTGGGAAAGTGTATAATATGAATTATTTTTCACCTTTTAGAGGTCTACATTTTCATTATGCTGTGAAGAAAGAAAAAAAAAAACTCATTACAAGGGTGATCAAACTCCGACTGAATGCAGTAGATGATCCACAAAAGACAGCGAAAGAATTAGCATGATTTATTAAGAGATACAGAGGAAGAAACTGGATTATGGTGCCATTGCAAGCCTGTAAGTTTGCTATCTCAGAACACAGATAACATTTGCACTGGCGAATATCCAATATTTTACCTGCCAGTGTGCATCAGGTTGTGGTCACACAGGGGATCCAATTTCCTATGCGGCGACTCCTCTGCCTGTTATGCACATTAACTACGCCAATAAATATTTTATGAGGTAACAGTAAAGCCTTTATAATGACAGATATCCTCATAACACCTCAGAAAGGCTTCTGTTTTATTTATTTATTTGTTAATAAATTTCCCTTCTAGACATAATTTTCATCCTGATGCTTTATAACTTAACAAAACTGTTTAATAAAAAAAGTGCAATGTAAATGAAAGGAATATATGATGAAAGGCCTAGTCCAACAGCTTTTACTGATCTTTAATAGACAAAGCCCAGTTCTTTCAATCTGTCAGTAATGCTTCAGACTTGTGAATTTCCAGTCCTCGGGGACCCCATGGCTGCACGTTTTTGTTCCAATTAATTTCACAATCAGTTGTCATTCTTACTTTTAATTGATTTAATTGTTTAGTGAGCTGTTCTTCTGATCTTGCTTGGGTTTTCTTTGCCAATGTTATTTTTAGATCGCCATTTCTTACAGAGTTTGATTCATTATTTGTATGAAAATGCTGATTATTAGAATTGCTTTATACTGCATTTTAATTTGGGTTAATTAATATGGACAAGCAAAATGAAATGACCATCCACTTTGCTGTTTTGGAATTCTGCTGATTTCCAGACATCTCATGTAATCCCTGAACTCAAGAAACCCTCTCATTGAGAATTACCGTCCCATCTCCCTTCTGTGCACTGCTGCCCTCGAGTCCATATCTGGGTGGTTCGTCGTGTGGTGGTACTGCAACACGCCATAATCAGTGCATGCTCCCAACCTCCTCCTCCCTTCTGCCATTCCTGCCCAAGGCTGTAAAACGCTTAGTCCACAAACAACTCTCTGCACGTCCCCTGGACAATAACGTGGATTCTGCAAGGGTCACTCTATTGAGACTGCGCTGCTTTGTGTCACTAATGCTCTTAGACCTTCCTGACCTGCTTCTCTCTCCTCTGTCCTCATCCGTCTTGACCTTTCAATACCATTAACCACTCCCTTGAGAAACATGGAATTCTGCTTTAGACTGGTTCAAGTCCTACCTCTTGGGCATATCCTTTTGTGGCTCTTGGTCTAACTTCTTATCTTCCCCACAGAAACTTACTACAGATTGTGATGATGCGGGTTCTCTTCAGGCTCCCAACGTCCTGATGGGGGTCCTGAACCCTACACCGTCGATAATGTCACCGAGATGAGCTGACAAATGGGGACAAATCTCACATGAAGCCAGGGGATATATTCAAAAATGTTTACGTGCTTTTATTAAAACAATCATTGTAGCCGCCGTTGCATAAGGTGAAGTCAGGCACGGGTAAGACGCGTGTCAAAGAAATCTCAAAGTCCAAAAGTTCATTTTAAATTATTTAGTGAAAGTTAAAAGCAAATAATCCACACAAGAATAAAAAGAAAAATAGTTACACACATAGAATAAAGGCAAAAAAAAGGAAAAAAAATGTATCTTCTATAGACTTAGTTTTTCTTAAGAAGCTTTGGTTATTTCTGTACTTAAAAGTTCTTAATTTCTTCTTCTGTATGCCTTAAACATACGGTTCAATACTTAAATCTTTTATTTTAAGAGTTACTTCACACTCAAAAGGCCCGTAGGCCGTTGGCACATTGACATGCACCGAGGCACGTTCACGTGTGCAAGCACGAACGTGAGCACAAACAAGGACACGGTTAAAAAACCGTATGCTTCTATACCTTACACAAGGCAAGGCTAGACCCTAACTAAAGAACATTGTTTACTCAAAAACTGTTAAGAAATGACAGGAAAATACCAACTCAATTCTATTCACGGGGGTTATAGGAACCTCCCATATTTTATGCATTATCATTTAATAAATATTCATATATTTTATAGAACTAGGAAAATGGCTCTTACAATCATCAAAACAAAAAGTGCAAAAGTGCGGTGTCCAAAGTTCAATAAATAAATCCATAAAAACAGTGTCTAGTGGGGATAAAAACCACCCAATAAATAAATCCTTTAAAATCCGAGGTTACAATGTGCAGAACTTAAAAAGCAGACTCTCTCTCGATATTCTCCGACCCACATCTGTCCCTGGCTCACCATTAGTCGCAGCTGGCGGAGACCAACAGCCACAGGCTCCTTCAGCTAACCTCCGTCTTGGCTCCCTTCCGGACGTCACTGCCAGACCGTCGAGGTCAGCTCTCCTCCCTTGATCCTTCGCGCACCCGCATTCGCTCCTCAGATCCCACGGGAGGACACCTCTCTGCTCACCCCACTCACTGGTTTTCAGTGGGGCGAACTAGCCCCTAGAGCGCAACTGACTAACGCTCCTACGTGGTGCCCCCTCATCCAAGGTGGCCAGATCGTCCTGCCAAGCTGCCATTCATTCACTAACGTTAACCTCGATTTACTTCACCTCCATTGATCTCTCCATACATTGATCTCTTTCCCTTCATCTCCCCATCTCTCTGGTTCAACCTATACATACACACCTCCACGGGTGCCTCCATGGGCGCAGCGCCTTAATCACATACCGCAGGAAGCCAATGAGGCAATCAAGAACGACCGCACCCACACATGCAGGTGCGACTCGCTCCAATTACCTCACTAACTCCCCCGGTCATGCGATCGCACCCACGGAGAATGGCACGGCTATACGGATTTAAAAATAAACCCGGCCCTTTTTCTTGAAGCCACGGACCCGCTATACCACACAGATGTTCCTCAAGGATCGGTGTTGGGTCTTCTCCTCTTTCCTCTCTACATTCATTCTTCTCCTACCGCCTGTATGCTGATGATGCTCAGATCTTCCTCTCGTTTCCCAGATCTCCAGCTTGCTCTGTAATCTCATCATGAATGAATGATCCTTGCCTTAAACTCAGCCTTTCAAAGTCAGATATCTTGTACTTGCCCTTTGATTCTCTTTCCTCAGAGTTGTGTCTATGCCTCACCCTTGATGATGTCACCCTTCCACCTGTAACCACAAGGAGGTGCCACTGAGACCCAAACCACAAACCCAGTAAAGCCCAAACTCACTTTATGCTCAAATAAAAGGATGGTCCCAGTCGGTGTAGGGCAAGATTACTTAGCAGAATGAGAGGCCAGCCCTTCAAAGAAACAGGGCGAAGATCATCCTGTCTCTACCAGGAGAGAGGCAGAATATGCCAGTGTGGCAGTGGGTACACTAGAACCCTTTTAGGGTTGGGCCGACGAACAATACCTGGCCAAGAGGCACAGTGTAGAGGAAGGACAGGGGGAGACAACCTGGCTGGACTACATGCTTCCCCAACACGCTTAGGTGGTAGCCTCCCTGGGCGACAATACCTGTGCGGACACCCGCAAGGCACACTGGGTATTGTAGTTCCGTCGGGCAGCCTTGTCAGGTTCTGTGGGTGGCACCAAGGGAGTGTTGCAGGGATCCATTATCCCTACTTTATGGGATGCTCTAGCACCAGAAGTACCCCTGGGTCCAACATTAAAGAATATGTTCGACCTCATCAAGGTGAGTCGGAGCTGGATGTGGGGAACGAACAAAACTCGTCTGGAGGAGTGGAAGGAGAGAGAGAAAAGAGAAGGAGAACAATGCGGTTTTATTACTTTCAAAGCCTTTTTGTAAGGTAATTTATTGTAATTAAACTTGTTGCGTTTGTATCTAAAGTTTGAGGTGCTTCAACACCCCCTACTGGTTACAACAGATATGGTTGAGATTCCATTTACGTTAATTAACTTCAGACAACTTTGTTTTCCTGGGTCTTTATGTGTACTAATTCTGTTTTTAGCAACTTGTAAAATTTATACTTGCATTTGACCTGAGAACTTGTCACACCCTCTCTGCCTGCACTTGTTCAACAGCCTATTAAAAATTAAGTGAAGGGAACTGAACTGAATTGAATAGGGAGAATGACCTCTTCAAGCTATTCCTTTGGCTTGGAAAATAAAGTCCTTTATAAATACACAGTAGAGACAACTGGGATAGCTCCTGGATGTTACTGCTCTATGTAATGGTAAATGATGTTTACTTAAAGAATTGTAAATGGCACAGGACAACTTAGTGGGCACTTACTAGATCAGAGGTTCTCAAACTGTGGGGCGGACCCCCCTAGGGGGGGCATGAAGTAACAAAAAGGGGTGCGCGAAGATGTGAAAAAAAAAATACAAGAATCGAAAATATGAAAAATACATCTATTGAAACTAAAAGAAATGAACTTAAACTACATTCTGATAGTAGAAAAATAAATAAAGAGTTAGATAAATGTCGATAAAAGTTAAGTAGGTATAATAAAATATGCATCTATGATATATCATTAATTAAAAAAGAACAAATTGGTATTAGTGGGCTCCTTTCAAAAAAACATTAGGGGGGCGCAATTAAAACTGTTATGAAAACTCGGGTCGCAAATACTTAAAGGTTGAGAAACGCTGTACTAGATCACAGACGGCAAGTCCAGGCCTGGAAGTCTGCAGTGGATTCAGGTTTTATATTCTATCTAATCCATGCCTGCAATTTAAGTCATTGCCATCTTTTTTTTTCTGTCATTCCTATTTCTGTATCTGAAACTCCTGGTAGCAATTTAGCATTCTAGGAAATACAGAAAACCTACTTTGTTATTCTGTTTCCAGGAGTTTTTATGAAATGGCCACGGAGAGTCTATTCAATTTCCAGCTGCCTCTAACTTTGCAATTATTTAAAGAGTCACAAGTGATAATTTTTTAATGATGACCCATAAGAGAGAATGGCAGGGTGAAAACCGCTTCCAAGAACAGTAAATTGCCAAGCACACTTCCACCTTTTCGGGAGCATCATTTATTTTTAGACAGAAATAAGCGACTGACCTCAGATATACACTGTGCGACCTAAAATGCAAGGAAACATTACAGACCACCGCTAATGCACCTTAAGCAAGGGCACTCACACTGTCTGGTGCTGTGAAGATAGAAAAAGTTCAAATGGAGAAGGAATTTAGCCCGGGGCTCAATCATAGACATGGTGTGGCCAACGGTTAGGAGTCTGTCTGCCAGTGCTGGCCTGCAGCAGTAGACGTGTGAGATGTCAGTTATTAAAAATGAAATGTGGATCAGCAGCACTGGCATCACTTTGCAGTACGTCTTTAAGGAAACGTGCAGAATGTAAAGTATTTCTCTGGCAGGCTTGTAAAACGTCTTGTGTTGATGATCAGTTAGGAAGGCACTACATAAAATAAAAAGACTGAGAGTGTGAGGGGATAGCAAATAACGGAATAAGTTACACAGAATTAATGATTTCAAATTCATATCAGACTGCGAGAGTGACGGAGACGGAGAGTGTTTAGTCTGTCAATATTGTTCCTTAAGAACTTAAGAAATCCACATGACCGTCATCATCAAGTTCTTCAACGAGAACCCTGAATACCATGAGGACTAATTGAGGTCATTGATGTTAGGTAGAATGCCTAGAGGGGGCTGGGTGGTCTCATGGCCTGTTGTTGTTGTTAAATGGTATTTTGATTATTTTGCTTCTGGTTTCTGGATTTTGATTATTGGCTTACAATTTGAATTATTCGCTTTAGGTTTCCTTTTTCAGGTAAATTCCTTGTGCCTTATCTTTAGTATGTTTTAACTTTATAGCCATTTTCGTTCTTATTTTGTTTAATATACATTGTGGCAGGCGGCTGGCGTCCATGCCCAGCCGAGACGCCCCTGCACACTATATTCAGGGGGACAGCCCTCGACAGTGCAATACCTCCCCCTGGATGCTAGATGGCCGTCCCCCTGGGGCTGAGCAGTGCCTCGGTTTCCCACAGGGCTCCCCCTGGGAATTGGACTTGGGTGCAGCCCTGTTGGGTCCTGCAGGCACCGCCAGGGGGTGCTGTGTTTGGGACTCCTGAACCAGATGCATCACACCTGGAAGTGCAGCCAGAACTCTGTGATCAAGCACCTGGAGCACTTCCGGGTGAACTATAAAAGGAGCCAGCGACCACCACTCAGCGGCCAGAGTCGGGTGGAGGAGGACAAGGTTGCTTGGGAGGAGTGGTGGTGGTGGTGCCAAGGAGAGGAAAGTGCTTGTTGTACTGGTGTGAGTAGTGCTGGGACTGTGTATTACCTGTGGGTCACGGGGAAGATGTGTGCCCACAGGGGAAGAATAAAAATTGTTTTATTCTGTCAATCGTGTCAATCTGTGTTGGGTCAGGCGCTATATAGCGTCAAGCTTACAACATACATAAATACTTAATTATAAAGATTCTTCATTAGCTTTAACCTTATACCAGGGGTTTGTACAGTTTATACTCTTCCCTGAAATGCATTTTGAACATGTAAAGCATTTTTTAAACTTCAAAAGCCAGTTCCCCATTTTTCTTGGACGGAATGAATCCTGCCTGCCTGTGGACTTTGGGGTCAGGCTGCCTGGGGTAAGGCTTATATTAAAGCAGGCTAAAGGTACTGATCTTTTTTGAGGCATTTCACCCTTTTTTGCCAAGTTTGTGTCACCTTATCTCAACACAGGTGTTGGAAGGATGGGTACACTCTACAAAAAATGTTAAAATGTCAGAAATTTCACATTGAATTTTGATCATAGAAGCTTTATATGGAGTTTAGAGCTTCTTGTATGCCACCTTACTGGCTCCTAGACTTTGGAAAATGTGCTACAACTACATCATTCATCTTAAAGTTATGTTGTTTCCATTTTTATTTCAATGTTGTACAAGCCAAAGAACCTGGTATTGCCCAGGTATAAATAACGGGGGAAATGTTGTCTCTTGAAAATTCAACACAACCTGCAATGAGACAAAAAGACGTACTCTTAGACAAAACCTGTCATGCAGCGTGACAATTAAACTGTTATCCAGATTAATTGAGAAGAAAATGCTGTGCATACTGTGCTGATTAGAGCAAACCAAGTAAAGTTCTTAAAAGAGAAAATACCAGGAAAAAAAAACGTAGTGCAAGAAACAATGCGTAAGTTAAAACTTTAACTCAGAAACATGACTGAAAGAGCCCAAAACACTAATCAAATTCAAAACAAAAATCAAGTACAAAAAGAAACACGAAAAATCGCACGCAAAAAATAGTCGTTTTTTATCCAAATTCAGATATTGAGGAGAGCTTGTTGACCTTTACACTCTGTGGCAGATGACCAGGGACCTTGCCCCACTGGAACGCCTGGAACAGGGAAGGGAGAGAGGCAATATTTTCCCCTGGACCCAAGAGGACAGCCCCCCTGGATTCCATCAGGGCCACGGATACAGAGCTGGGAAGCTCAGCCCTGTGGGGGTCCGTGGCCACCACCAGGGGGTGCCTTGATGGTTCCTGAGCCAAAGACAATGGAACAGGAACAATGTACGTCCGGAGTGCTTCTGGGTGCAAGGGCAGCACTTCCGCCACACTAGGAAGAGCTGCCGGAAGACCATCCCGGAGCACCTGGATCCCATCCAGGGCGGGATAAAAGGGGCTGCCTCACTCCATTCGGGGAGCTGGAGTCGGGTGGCAGTAGACGGAGCTTGAAACAGAGGAGTGGAGGCGGCTGAAGGAAGGAGGAAGAAAGGACAGAGCTGCATTGTGGTGATTTGAACACTGCGTTGTTTGTGTTGTGTAGAGAAGAAAATAAATTGTGTGTGTTTTGGGACTTTTGGCGTCTGAGTTTGTCTGCGTCCGGGTCAAAGTTCAAAACACGCTTGCCGGTTAATTCATCGATGTGCCATCCAAATGCATTATGGTATTATTTCCATAGAAACATGTGACGCAAACACCCCCAAAACAATGGCACCGATCAGCAAAACAAAATGGTGTTGAGAATAATGCTAAAAAATCCTAAACTTTTAAATAACATAAAGAAATCTGACAAACGAGAGGAGGCCACTCAGTCCATCAAGTATGTTTGTTTAGTTACTAGCTAAGCTTGTTCCAATATCTCATTTTGATTCTTCTTAACGGTTATCAAGGTTTGTGTCTCGGTAGTTTGTTCCAGACTCCCACAACTCCTTGTGTTAAGAAGAGCTTCCTGGCTTCAGACTTCAATGCAGTTCCCATTCATTTCCACTGATGTCCTCAAGTACATTATTCAACCTTAAGCTGAAAGAATGTTGCTGGTCCTGCTTTATCAATGCCTTTGAGGACAACAGAGAAACTAATAACAGAAAAGGATTTTCGGTGCACAAAATCCTACCGAAAAAAACATGTACTACATAATTTACAAACACACAAAGAACTCAGGAAAAATTATAGAAAATGTCAATCATCACACGTATCTTAGTCCTTGGTCTTAGATGAGATTCCACTTTGGACAGTTCAGACTTTTGTGCATGCTGATGATAATATCCTCACCCCAATGCATGTGGGAAGTATTAGCTGTCCCCATCCCCTTCATAGCCCCTTTCCCTAATACGACATATAGCCCATATCTTAAGCTGAACAAACAGCAAATGCAAAATTCAATGAAAGATAGTTCAGCCATTTCTGCACGATTAGCGAACAAGCAAACAGACACCCAAATGGCTTAAGATTTTATTTAGATGGATATTTTGCCCTGCGGTGGGCTGGCGCCTTGCCCAGGGTTTGTTTCCTGCCTTGCGCCCTGTGTTGGCTGGGATTGGCTCCAGCAGACCCCCGTGACCCTGTAGTTAGGATATAGCGGGTTGGATAATGGATGGATATTCTGCCTTTATTTAGTCCCATGTTAGTGACATTGTCAAATGTCACCAGTCTAAATGGATGTGTGACATCACAAGGACGTGGCCACATGGCTTTTGCTTTTCGTTGTGACTTCCTTTTGTTCTGTCAGCAAGCCGGCAGATAAACATTTAGAGCAAAACCAGGAGACAGGCGTAGAAAACAAAACAAAACAAAAAAAAAGTGGAAAGTGAAACAAAATTGATGCCCAATACAAGAAACAAAAATTGTGGTCGAAAGAGCAAGAGAATCAAAACCGAACGTACATGTGAGGAAAAGAGCACAATGGTAAATTTTGAGTTCTTTATGGTTTGGTATCTGCAGATTGGATAAGGATTTAAACTCACAGCTGTCCTTTTATCCCATTGTGTCGATTACGTAAGGGTCACGCCCTCAGAGGCCACGCCCCTAGCAATGCTGGAAGCGGACCTAATGACAGAATCAAACAATGGCTGCATTTGAGGACCCAAAATTATACCAAAGCATGACACTTTTGTTCTGGCTGACAAGAATGTTAATTTTGATTTGGTTAGCAACTCTGCCTCTGATTAACAAACTCCATTTTTACTGACTTCTTTCACTCTGTGTTGTTTAAAAAAAAAGAAATAAATAAACGAAATTCTCTTGTTATGGAAAGGTCAAATCATTCATAATAAGATGTAAATTTAGAAAGTAAGACCTCCAAAGTAATCCCTAACACTATAGACAGTGCTATGTCGCTACTCAATTGCAGATGAAGATACTCAAGCAGGGCGCACTGTGCATTGCTTGAAGTTGGAAATAAACACCAACACATCATGCCAGGTATACCACACAGTTAACATTTTGTTCATATTTGGACAGCCATTAGATTTTACCCATGCAAAGTAATTACTTGTCAATTGAACTTCGCTCAATAAATGAAACCATCCATCCATTTTCCAACCCGCTGAATCCGAACACAGTGTCACGGAGGTCTGCTGCAGCCAACACAGGGCACAAGGCAGGAACCAATCCCAGGCAGGGTGCCAACCCACCGCAGGACACACACACACCAGGGCCAATTTAGAATCGCCAATCCACCTAACCCGCATGTCTTTGGACTGTGGGAGGAAACCGGAGCGCCCGGAGGAAACCCACGCAGACTCGGGGAGAACATGCAAACTCCACGCAGGGAGGACCTGGGAAGTGAACCCGGGTCCCCTAACTGCGAGGCAGCAGCGCCACCGTGCCGCCCATAAATGAAACCAACTCAAATTATTCTCTTGTTAACACCTTATGAGAAGGATTTAGGAGTCGTAGTGGACTCGACACTATCAACTGCCAGACAGTGTTCAGAAGCCATTAAGAAGGCTAACAGAATGTGAGGTTATATAGCGCCTTGATGTGTGCAGTACAAGTCACAGGAGATCCTGCTCAGGCTTTATAACGCACTGGTGAGGCCTCATCTGGAGTACTGGGTGCAGTTTTGGTCTCCAGGCTACAAAAAGGACATAACAGCACTAGAGGAAGACCAGAGAAGAGCGACTAGGCTGATTCTGAGACTGAGAGGTATGAGCTATGAGCAGAGACAGATGAAGTTGAACCTTTTTAGTTTAAGAATACTAAGATTAAGAGGGACACGACTGAAGTGTTAAAAATCATGAAGAGAATTACTACAATGGATCTTAGCTGTTTCTCAAAATGAGCTCTTCAAGAACACAGGGACATAGACAGAAACTGGTTAAGGGTAAATTTCACACAAATTCTAAACATTTTTCTTCAGACAGTGTTCAAAAGCCATTAAGAAGGTTAACAAATTAAATTAAATTACTGTATATAGCACCCTGATGTGTGGAGTACAAGTCACAGGAGGTTCTGCTCAGGCTTTATAACACACCGGTGAGGCCTCATCTGGAGTACTGGGTGCAGTTTTGGTCTCCAGTCTAAAAAAAGGACATAACAGTACTGGAAACAGTCCAGAGAAGAGCGACAAGGCTGATTCTGAGACTGAGAGGTATGAGCTATGAGCAGAGTCAGATGAAGTTGAACTTTTTTAGTTTAAGAATACTAAGATTAAGAGGGACATGACTGAAGTGTTCAAAGTCTTGAAGAGAATTATTACAATGGATCTTAGCTGTTTCTCAAAATGAGCTCTTCAAGAACACAGGGACATAGACAGAAATTGGTTAAGGGTAAATTTCACACAAATTTTAAACATTTTTCTTCAGACAGTGTTCAAAAGCCATTAAGAAGGTTAACAAATTAAAGTAAATTATATAGCGCCCTGATGTGTGGAGTACAAGTCACAGGAGGTTCTGCTCAAGCTTTATAACACACTGGTGAGGCCTCATCTGGAGTTCTGTGTGCAGTTTGGGTCTCCAGGCTACAAAAAGGACATAACAGCACTAGAAAAAGTCCAGAGAAGAGCGACTAGGCTGATTCCAGGGCTACGGGGGATTATGAGGAAGGAGAGCTGAGCTTTTTCACTTTAAGCAAACGAAGATTAAGAGGAGACCGGATTAAGTATTTAAAATGATCAAGGGTTTTAGTCCAGTGGATCGAGACTGTGACACAGGCGGCACAGCTGCAAACCTGTTGAGGGTAAATTTCGCACAAACATTAGGAGTTTTTTCTTTACACAGATAACCAAAGACACATGAAATAAGTGACCAAGTAGTGTGGTAGACAGGAGGACTTTAGGGACTTTCAAAACTTATCTTTGTGTTATTTTAGAAGAATTAAGTGGACAGGACTGGCGAGCTTTGTTTGCCTGAATGGCCTGCTTTTGTCAGATTGTTCAAATGTTCTAATACTTTTAGTACACATGATGCTGCCTATCCTAATGTCTTAATATATCATATTAAAGAATCTGTAAAATCTTCAAACACAGTGATACAGTAAATGAATTTCCAATGTAAATTTGCAAGGTACAGGTCAAAATAATTAAGTGTAAAAAAATTAAATGGCAGTGATAAAACTGAAAATTAACTTCCTTATATTCTAATAAAATAGGCTTAGTCTTCATAAACTATGTCGGCCTGATTACGGAAAAGGCTCTCTGTAATGTCTACTGTCACCTATAAAATAAAGCATTTGCTAAACAATGTAATATAATTTAAAAGACCATCCCTGGATGATAAATTAATGAATTATATTGGGAAAGATGGCAATTATATTCCCTAACACTATGACAAGTGAACCGATAAACTGTCCCTCTCTATCACAGTGAGAATAAATAATTGCTGACAGCCTGGCATACAAATCAAATTTGTTATTTACACCTAAATGATAAAACTTAATTCATAATTGAATTTAAATTGGAGAGAAATTTAAACATAAGTTTGTATAAGAAATATTCACCCTTGCATATGCACATACAGTATGTTCATGTAGATAGTAAATATACAGACTAGCTGTGCTACCTGCTGTCAGTGCAATGCTGGATAGACTGGCATCCCGAACTGGGAGAGGAGGTGAATTCTTGCCGGGCTGGAAAGCCAAAGCTGAGGCAGAGCTTTCTGACACTGAGCAGTACGTTTCACTACAGAATGTCCTGATAGTCTTGAGATTTCATTGTTTCCTGCACAGACTCAAGGCACCCCATGCCAGACGTAGCAAATTGGCCCCAAAACAAAAGTGAGCCTCCTCCATGTTTCACAGTAGGCATGGTGTTCTTTTCTTTGAAAGCTTCATTTTTTCATCTGTGGACATAGAGCTGATGTAACTTGCCGAAAAGCTGAAGTTTGTCCAAAGGACATTCTCCCAGAAGCATTGTGGCTTGTCGATAAGCATTTTAGCAAATTCCAGTCTGGTTTTTGACCATTTGTCTTTTCACAGTGGAGTCTTCCTGGATCTTCTTCCATTGAGCCCATTATCACTCAAAAGGCAAATGATGACACAATCAGACACTGATGGACCTTCAACTTGGAGTTCAGCTTGTATTTCTTTGGAAATTGTCCTTGGCTTTTTGTCTACCATTCTCATTATCCTTCTGCCCTTTCCAGTGTCGATTTTCCTCATACGGGAGCATCCATGGAGGTTGGTTACAGTCCCATGGTCTTTAAACTTCTTAATATTTGCAGCTGTTGTTACAGAAACATCACTCTGCTAGGAGATGGTCTTCTAGACTTTGCCTTTGACATGCTTGTCTGTAATTTTCTTTCTGATCTCCTCACACGACTTTCTCCTTTGCTTTCGCTGGTCCATGTTTATTCAGAGTGGGACGCACGATGATCCCAACAGCAGAGTGACAACATTTCTCCATTTAAATTTGCTGAATGACTGAATGCACAATAGGAGACGGGCGTGATACGTATTAAAGAAAATAGCTAATTTGAAAAATCACTCAAATCCAAATATTTAAGATCTTTTCTAGGGTACCAACAAATGTGTCCAGGCCATTTTAGACTATCTTTGTAGAATAAGCAATACTTGATCTTTTTACACACTTGCTTTGCTTTTTTCAATGACATTTCAAAGGCATGCAGGTACACAGAGGACAATTGAATTTCATTTCATCACTTTTCAGGAGGCATACGGCACAATTTCAATGAGATGTACCAACAAATGTATCCATGTATTGTGGGGAACAGCCCGGACATAGACAGGTAGACATGATCTTATCGCACCACACACATTTATTTACACTAATATTTACAACAGTGACACACACAACTCAGTGCCGCAGCACCAATCACCCCAAAGTCCAGGCCCTTACATAATTCCTCTTCTCTCTTCTGGTCCACCTCCACTCCTCTCCTCCGAGCTCTGTCCTCTTCCACCCGACCCCAGCCATAAATGGAGGGAGGTGGCCCCATTTATACACACCCGGATGTGCTCCAGGTGCCTCCTGGCAATCTTCCACCGGCAGTCCCCAGTGTGGCGGAAGTACTGGCTTTGCATCCGAAAGCACTCCAGGTGTCCCTGATCCTCTTCCCCCAAGCACTTCCGGGTGTGGCGGAAATGCTGAGGTCCAGGGCTCCGTAGGCATTGGGGCGCCCCATGGCGGTGACCACGGGCCCCTACAGGGCTGAGCTTCAAAGCTCTGTACCAGTGGTCCCCAAAGCCACCAGGGCAGTCGCCCCCTCGTGGTCTGGAGGAGGTGCAAGCCCTCCTCTGGTCCTCCTGGGCATCCCGGCTGGGTACCACCCCCAGCCGCGTGCCGCAGTATGTATATCAAGATAAAAAGAACCAATATACAGTCCCTAACAGGCATGTCTTTGTGATGCCCGAATAAATGTAGGAAAACGTACACAGACACAGGATGAACAAACTTCTCACACAGGGTAACCATCCAAGTATCTAAAGCTATTTGCCAGCAGCAATAATCACAGCACCGTCTAGGCACCCAACATCCTTTCTATTCTGTTATTATTATTTTTGCTTTGCGCCCTCACTCACCATAACCTCTTGCTATGGTGGAGGAGCAAACGCTTTAGATTCATCAAAAACTTCCATCTCCGGTTTTCGTTGGATCTCGATGTTTTAGGGTCCCCTGATACCGAAAACATCGATATCTCAGTGATGGGTGTGTGTCTGTCTGTGTGTGTCACAGTTTCTTGAGGACGGTCAAGAGCTAAAACGGCTGGACGGAAAAATAACAAACTCGAAACTTAAGCCTGTTATGAGATGACGATGTGCAGATTAGTTTTTGAGCCAAATCGTGCAAGATAAAGAGGCACACTAGAGGAACCTCAAATACCGTAATTCTGCAATTAATTATGAAGTCTTCTCGTCAATTGTTATCGTAGTGACCTAACTTATGATCAGAAAGATCAGCATCAAAGCGGTAAATAATTATTGAAACGTTACTATTGGAGGACCTTGTATGGACCAAGCAAAGGTAATTTCACGCCAGGCTAGGGGGTGGCGGGGTGCACTAAACCTTCTCCTGTTATCTTTACAGTCCAGCTGTGGGAAAACCTGTCTGACTCAACATTGAAGACGTCACTTCCGGTTCCGGCGACCCAGGATGACATCACTTCCCGTTCTGGTGCCTAGGATGGTGTCACTTCTGATTCTGGTGCCTAGACTAACATCAGAAGATGGTCACTTCCGGTTCCCCTGCGTCACTTCCAGTTTAGTCATTTAAAACCGTCATCTTTCTAAACCTTCGGCAGTTCATGTCTGGACTCCAACCAAGACACTTGTCTCAAAAAATCAACCCATTGCAGCCAGGGATAATATACAGTTGGCTGCCACAAACATTTTTAAGTGTGTCAAGTCTGATCTTTTCACAACTGTTAAGGAATAGTTTGGGTAACTTGGCCCTTACTGATGCTCATATCCAATTTTTTTTAAAAATGGCTACAGTTTTACATTGAAAATAATTATTTTTGCGAAAATTACATCAAACTGACTGATTAAAAAGAGAAAGGCTGAAGCAACAATTTTTAAACATGTTGTCCATGAAGACGCTATCAGTTAACTGAGCAAGTGGTCTCTCATCATGTCAACACTTAGTTCTTGGCATTAAGGTAAGACAATGGCACAGGTTAGCCTCTTCATGCCAGCTTCACAACAGCAGCCAGTAAGAGGAATATCCTTGTGAAATATCCTTCCATCTATCCATCTTCCCGACTGCTTAATCTGTTTTCTGGTCACATGGGTCCTGAGTTTATTCCAGCAGTGCTGGACACAAGGCGTTTAACCAACCCTAACACAGGTACCAATTTATCTTAGAGGCAATGTAATCATATTCAGGACAGTTTACAGCCTTAAAGTAACCTGTGTGGCGGACGCCCCTTCGGTACATGTTCCGGGGAGCAACCATGGACTTTTCAATACCTCCCCCTGGACACTAGATGGCAACCCCCCTGGGTTATAGCAGTTATAGCAGGGCTTCATTGGAATTGGAGTTGGGTGCAGTCCTGTTGGGTTCCATAGGCACCGCCAGGAGGTGCTGCAGCTGGGACTCATGAGCCCTTACGGGCAGCGTTTTCACCACACCCGGAAGTGCAGCCGGAACTCGGCAATCAAGCACCTGGAGCACTTCCAGGTGCCTGATAAAAGGAGCCAGCAGCCACCACTGCAGGAGCCTGAGTTGGGAGGAGGAGGACAACGCTTGCCGGGGGGAGTGGTGGTGAAGAGAGTTGTTGTGCTTGTGCGACGGGACTGTGTACTGCCTGTGGGACACGGGGACGCATGCCTCAGAGGTGAAGAAAAATAAATTTGTCTTTTGTTTTACACGCACCTCCGTGTCATTCTGTGTCAGGTCGGAGCTCATATAGCGCCTTTCAGTCACACCTGATATACGGATTTGAGAAGAACACCGAAGAATCTGGAGGAAAATCCACACAGAATGTCCAAACTCCACACAGATTGCACCCGGGCCCATTTGAACGCTGTCTTCTGAAGGTGTAAGGAAGCAAGCCTAACCACTCTACCACCATGCTGCCTTGCAACAATATCATGTGCATCTTTTCTGCCTTTTTAGCCTTACAACATGGCAACTTATCCCATTTAGATGAAATGAGCCTTTTTACAATAATGTATAAAAAAATGAAAAATGATCCAAACTCAGACCCATTATTTCGCCTTTTAAAAGAGTTCATTGCAACCAGATTTCTAAAGCTTCTAGCGTGAGCCCTTAAAGGTGCATAAGCACACCAAGCTCATCTCATTCGGAAGATTAATAAGAAGTCATTCTCATCATCCCTGGAAACCGGCGCCTTTGGACAGAGCTGCAGCTTCACATTAGATAACGCTCTTCCTTCTTTGAAGATACAAAGATAAATGGTGCACTCTGACACGGAGAAAAGCACGACTGGCAGAAAGAGAAAGCGTGACGAGAGAGTGGCCTTAATAGGCGGTTTAGCCATCATTGCACTATTAGCTGTAGATAGCTGGGTAGAATCCATCCGCAGCAATTTTCACTCGGCTCTCGTTCCACGTCCAGCTCCAGCTCTTTAAAGGCCATTATCTTGTCAGGGCGGCACTTCCATTTACGAGGTGCTTTTACTTGTTGGTGTCTGTAAAACTAGTTTAGGATTTTGCAAAGCTCACTTCTCTTAAGTTGTGAGGGGGACTTACTGTACCTGCATGGCTTCTTAGGGATTTGTACCGATTCACAAACAAAATGAAAATGGCATACAAGTAAATATAAATGATGGAAAACATATTCTACTGCTCGACACTCTGTTGAAGTGTTTGCCTAGTAGTAGTACTGGCAGTGGTTGTTTCATATGTATAAAACCTTACTTGCATGTCCGACCAACACTCTCCAGTGCCATGATAAACAAGAGTATGTGGTGGACGGCTGGGGTCCTTGCCTATTTGGGAAGCCTCTATTATGGTAGGACTGGGTGAGGGGCAATAACTCCCCCGGGACACCATAGGGCAGCCCCTCTGGATTGCATCGGGGCCACAGGCTTGGAAGCTCAACCCTCCTGGGGCCTGTGGCCGCCACTGGGGGTCGCCTGGGCGTTTCCGGAACCCTGGACTGCAGCATTTCTGCCACACCTGGAAGTGCTGCCGGAAGAGGATCCGGGTGCTCCTGGAGTATTTCTGAGTGCCCATGCAGCACTTCTAATACACCCAGGAGTGTTGCCCGAAGAGCACCTGGAGCACTTTCAGGTGCAGTATAAAAGAGGCCGCCTCACTCCATTTAGAGAGCCAGAGTTGGGACGTGGAGGACAAAACTTGCATGGAGAGGAGTGGAGGTGGCAGAAGAGAAAGAAAGAAAGAGAGAAAAGAAAGAAGCAAAGAAGAGAAGGGACTGAGCAGTATTGTGTGCTATTTACTTGTGTACTGTGCTCTGAAGTGGGAAGCTGGGGGATAGAGCTGCCCCACAAGAAAATTAAAAGCATGTGCCTGTCTGTGTCCGGGTTCGAGGAGCGGTACGGCCCCCATTATTTCCACAAGTAGCTTAAAATAACAAACTTCATTTTAATTAATAGAAAACACAAACAAGTTTACAAAGATTCCAAAAATGAAACAAATCGAAAAATAAATTTCAATCACAGCCATGGGCCAGAGAAGTTCATCTCACAGTTGACTGGTCACATTTGTCAACTGCAAGTGAGATTCAGCTACTCCTAATGTGTACAGTCGTATTGTTTGCAGTCACCATCTCGGTAAATTCTACTCTATGCGTAGCATCACTAGGACTACAAGAATTTTGACAAGATCAGGCCATTCGGCTCATCAGTCCTATTCATCTAATTTCTCCAAAATAACATCAAGTTGAATTTTTGAAGGTCCAGCTCTCTACCACACTACTTAATAATTTATTCCATGTGTCTGTGGTATGTTTTGCGCAAAATTTACCCTTACAAAGTTTCTGTTTTGAACTTTTGAACTTTTTTTTAATTAACAGACAGAATCCATCCATCCATTGTGGACTTGAACCCGGACACAGACAGACGGACATCTTAAGCTCACCACACACAGGTTTATTTTATAATATTTACAGTGCACTCCCCAGTGCCTCTTGCACCGTTCCCCCAATGTCCAGGCCTCACAGTCCTTTGTGCCTTTCCTTCTCCTGGCCGCCTCCAGTCCTCTCTCCAGCTCCGTCTCTCTTCCACCCGACTTCCGCTCTCGACTGAAGGGAGGCGGCCCCTTAAATAGGAACCCGGATGGGCTCCAGCTGCTCCCCGGCACTCCTCCGCAGACACGCCCCAGTGTGGCGGAAGTGCCGGCTGCGCACCCGGAAGCCGTCCGGGTGTCCCCTGTCGTCCTCCCCCCGGCACTTCCTGGTGTGGCGGAAGTGCTGGGCTCCAGGGTTGTTCAGGCACCGGGGCGTCGCCTGGCGGTGGCCTCGGGTCCCTACAGGGCTGGGCTTCCAAGCCCTTTACCCGTGGCCCCCAACATAACCAGGGCAGACGCCCCCCTCGCGGTCTGGAGGAGGTACAAGCCCTCCTCCGGTCCTCCTGGGCGTCCCGGCTGGGCTCCAGCCCCGGCTGGATGCCACACCATTATCCAACCTGCTATCTCCTAACTACAGGGTCACGGGGGTCTGATAGAGCCACTACCAGCCAACACAGGGCGCAAGGCAGGAAACAAACCTCGGGCAGGTTGCCAGCCCACCGCAGAACAGACAGAATCCCTGTACTAATTCCTTTCATATTTCATTTTATATCCTTCAATTATATCCCCTTCCTAATCTCAATTTGCTTAAACCGACAAGGCTCAAATGTTTTAATCTGTCCTCATAGCTCATATCTCTCAGTCCCATAATCAGTCTAGTTCCTCTTCTCTGGACTTGTTCTAATGCTGCAATGTCTTTTTTTGTAGACCGGAGACCAAAATTGCACACAGTACTCCAGATGAGGCCTCACTAGTGTGTTATAAAGCTTGAGCAGAACCTCCTTGGAATTGTAGTCTACACATTAGATTTTATAATGGCTTCTAAACACTGTCTGGGTATACATATTGTAACTGCAGGAACACCCGCATGTGCTATCAATCCACTGCAGTTGATCCATATTGCCGCGGCCCGTCTTGTATTTAACCAGCTGAGATGGGCACATGTCACTCCTCTCTTTAGGTGGCTACATTGGCTCCCTGTAGCAGCACACATTAAGTTCAAATCCCTGATGCTTGCCTACAGAGTAGTCAGTGGGTCAGCTTCTGAGTATATGGAGACCCTCAGGTCTGCCAGGGAACAGCCTCTGGTGATGCCACGTCTACGTGGTATCAAGTCTCAATCCACACTCTTTTCCTGTTGCTGGTTGCTGGTTGGTGGAACGTGCTGCCCACCTCCACCCGTACTGCTGACTCCCTCAATATATTCAAGAAGCGACTGAAGACCCGTCCGTTCTGTGAATGTCTATTGAATTGACGAAGAAGAAAAAAAAACTTTGCTCTGCAATATTGTTATATCATTGATTAATTTGTTTACATTTAATTGCCTTATTGATTGTTATGATTGTAAATGTATTAGTTATTATCTTTTCACTTTTGGCAATCAACTTTTGGTGTCACTTTAGATTTGGTGCCCCTAATTAAGCTGTACTTCCTATGTAATTACTTATATAATTACAGAATAACTAGGTGTTATTACCTTGTATTTACTGAGTATCACAATTTAATGCTGTGGTTAAGCACTCTATTATAATTATTATTATACAGTTTATGTACATACGTACTTTTAAAAATTGTGGAATAACAATTACAGTCGAGTAATTAATTATAGCATTACACTGTATCTGTGGTGGGCTGGCGCCCTGCCCGGGGTTTGTTTCCTGCCTTGCGCCCTGTGTTGGCTGGGCTTGGCTCCAGCAGACCCCCGTGACCCTGTAGTTAGGATACAGCGGGTTGTATAATGGATGGATGGATTACACTGTATTAAACAGTAAGTTCAAGGTAATAACACCTAGTTACTCTTTAATTATATAAGTAATTACATGGTAAGTACAGCGTAATTAGAGACACCTAATCTAAAGTGATACCCAACTTTGTTGCCTGTCCTACTACATTTGCTGTACGAACAGGCCCTAGCCTAATGTGACTCGATTATGTTTACCTCTTTTGTAAGTCGCTTTGAATGAAAGTGTCTGTTAAGCAAATAAATGTAAATGTATTGTCCTACATGTGTGCATGGGAGACAGTTTAAGGGCTATGGTCAAGGTAATTCTCCACCACTCCAAGAGATGGTGCTTTATAACGTTCTCTCGCTTCCTCCCTCTGCAGACTGGAACAAAGACACCAAAACACTGAGCAAATTGGGTGCAGTTCAAATGGACTAAGGGAGATCATTCCACAGTTTTGGAGCAAAAGTGGAGAAGCATTGTCCCGTCTTGGCACGCCTGGCAAAAGGAGGAAGAGTCAGCAGACAAGCAGAGTCAGAATGGGGATTTCTTGAAGGAACATATGGAGTGACCAAGGACTGCAAATACTGACGAGTAGAACTGTAGGTCAAGACAAGAGTTTTCAGCTGGATCCTTGCAATCACACCATAGAAGAGGAGTGGTAGGAGTGAGACAAAGAACAGAGAACAAAAGTCCATCAAGTGCATTCTGGAAGAGCTGCAGAAGTCTGATTGCAGTTGAAGAGTTGCAAAACCCAAAAGAGAACCAGTGCCTGAACAATGAGTTGCACAACATAATTACCGGGAAAGAGTTGAAAGCTCTAAATATTATGAAGAAAGAAACAACATCATTGGGTCATTGAAGACATATGATAAATGAATGAACGTGAGGAGTCCAGAGTCACCTCAAGATTTCTGCTTGAGACTGATGATGAAAGGGTGACATCTTCAACAGCAATACTTAATGACTAATTTGAGGAAGGGGAACTAGAAGTTAAGTACTGCATATCTGACTTTAAAAGGTTCAGTTTAAGAAGATGAACACTCATCCGTGATGAGATGGCAGAGGGAGACACCTGAAGATCTGGTCTGAAACCTATGGGTTGTAAGGAGGAAATGAGAGGAAGATCTGTGCATCACCAGCACAGAGATGGTAAGAGTATCCATGAGAAGAGCTAACATTACCTAAAAAGCAAATGCGAAGAGAAGAGAGATGGGGACTTAACACGGATCCTTAAGCCACATCTTGGGTTTGGTCAAAACCAGTCCTAAGCAGAACCATGGATTCCAAGTTTAGTGAGGAAAAAGATAAGCAAGGAGTGGTTAAAGATACTGAAAGCTGTTGAAAGGTCAAGAAGTATCAGAATAGAGGACAGAGAAGTAGCTCGAGAAGATTCAAGATGATTTGCGACTGAAAGCAGCTGACGAGGATCTAGAAGGTTGTTGTCAGAGAGAAAACAGGAAAGCTGTTGGTGGACTACTGGTTCTAAAGTCTTGAACAGAAATGGCAGAAGGTAAACGGGATAGTAATTATCAGTGGCAGATGAGTTGAGAGAGTGTTTCTAGAGAATAGGGATTAGACTTCTTGAAATCAGTAGAGAAGATACCGGGGTAAGTAAGGCATTAAAAATAAAAGAGATGGAGGAAAGGTAGAGAGAAGAAGTTGTGAAGGAATGAGGAATAGGGGAACAGAGTCATTTACAGGAGAGAAGGAGGAATGACAAGAATGGCACAGAGGGGCTCACAGCTACCATGAAAGGTACCAGCTCTCCATGACCCTGAACTAGATAAGCAGGAAAGACAACAGATGGATCTGGATTTTTCTTCCAGGTTAAAATTTAAATTAGAGAGATCTATGATAAGTAGACTACTCCCCCTACTCCCACCCACCTTGTCAATGGAAAGTCTTCTTATTTCTTTATGCTCTTAGAAAGATGAGGCAAGAAGGGCAAAAACAATACTAATAGTCCAACTGAAAACTGGCATCAATCAGACATTTTGTTCAGGATACCCGTGTTTCTTTGCTCCCACAAGCCTGAGTCATTTGAGCGCGGCGACACTAAACAGACAGATAGACACATAAATGCAGAAACACCAGAGAGGGGGCCTGGTGCAAACACGAGGCGCATACCCTGTAATCACACTTCAGTGCTGGTCATTGGGGCTGAGCTGCTTGAGAAGTGTTATTTTAATGACTGGGATTTGCAAGTAGTTGGAGCTTCTAATTCACTCCTGTAGTAATAAACATTCACTTAATTACCGTAAACATGTTTTGGTTTGCTAAAATGTCTTTTTCAATTGTACTAATTATTTTGAAGCTGCTGAGTCAAAGACATAGCTGGAGGAGCTCATCCTATTGTTGGGAAAATGTAAAAAGAAGAAATCCTCTGCATGCCAGGGTGGATAAGGGTGCACTGCCAGGCTGTGATGTACCTTCCCAGTGAAAAGTGGATCCAAAGAGGGTACTAATGCCAAGCAGAAAAGAAAGTGGTGCATCATGGTATGAACTACCACAGTAACTGAGCATGAGCCAGTAGATAGTGATGGGGTTTGATCATCCAGTAGGCTGCCAGAAAGTTTCCAGTTAGTGATGAGTGACACGACTCGCACAAAACTCAGCATTTCACTTTGCAAAAAAATAAATTAAAAAATAACAAAACAAATGCTATCTTGTTTCCAAAGACTAATGCGTCTGCCTGGTATTTAGTATATAAATAAAGATCTTGGGTAAAAAAATAAAAATCACTGGACTCATTTCAAGCTACATGTAGACATTTTGTTAAGCCACCAGACATGTGTTTTTTGCACTGGTAAGATGATGCCCACTTTGCCATTTATGATGACAATTTTGACAATCACGATCCACAGTCCATGGAACGCATCTACAATGGGGGTGGGCCTCAAGGCATGGGTGGGTGTGGGAGGCGGGGCTTGAGTGTATGGTGTGGGAGATTGCAGCCAAACTCCGCATTACAGAACATTACTAACAGTAGTACTCAGCAATGTTACAAATTCAATTTAAAGTTGATTCATTCAAAGCTAAAAATGCTACAAATCTCAAATTACCGTATATACTCACGTATAAGTCGGGTCTTGAAATCCGAAAAATTGATCATAAAATCAGACCCCGACTTATACGCCCGTTCAAAAATGCAACACTTATTTATTTTATTTTATTTTTTTTACATCTTCTTGCCTCCTCCAATTTCACGCCAGTTTCTCAGACACATCGAATTTTGTGGCAGCAGCGCAGTTACCAATTTCTTTCGCTACTTCAATGACGTTTAATTTAAAACCAGCTTCATATTTTCTTCTGATGTAACGCTCCATCGTGGATAAGGGATGCTCTTACGATAAAGGGTGTGAGATACAAAAAACACAAATCAGTGCAGACGTCACTTCGGAATAGTTTGGGTATTACCGTGTGGGCACGTAGGCACAATAGAGACAGAGAGAGGTTAAGAGCACACGCTGATACGGCGCATTGCTGCACCCACATAGAAAATAAAGGCCATGTGCTCTGTATGTGGTTACTCTCTCAGGTGGGCGTTAGCAAATCATCAATAGCGTGAGTTTTCTGCATTCGACTTATACAACCAACATTATAAAATACAAGAAATTATACTGTAAAAGCAAGTCTCGACTTATCCACAAGTATATACGGTATTATATAGTGGGTTTGAATAAACAAATAAACCTATAAAAAAACAATAACAGTTGCAAATTATTTTTACTCACTCAAGAGCACCATCCTGTGCTGTTCTCTTTCTGTCTATCACATCCTGAAAAACAGCATCTCCATCCGCAATAGAAAAAAATCACATTTCATTCTGCTCCATCTTGGTTTAGCTTTATAGCTTTTTATAACTTCCTCTGCACATTTATTTTACTTCAAAGAGATCTTCACTCCGATTCTTTATTGGTATTGTGAACTAAATGATGATACACAGGAGGGCAACAGTTTTGGCTATTTTCAAAAACGCAAAGCATTGACAAAAAATGTAGTGTAATCAGTTCATTTCAGATTTACTGCCATGGTACAGGTAAGGTAATGAACAGAGAGGTAAGCAATGTGGGTAGAACAATCAGTTAAGGAGGTGTTGGAGAGGAGAGGAGAACAACCAAAGAGAAAGAGGATGGACTGTGTGAAGGGGGCTCTAAGAGAGAAAGGGGTATCAGGTAAGGAAGTGTACATCAGATGAGAGTGGAAGAGCTTGGCCCAATATATCTGAAAGTGGGAAAAGCTTTAGAAGTAGAGGAAGAAGATGGATTTCAAAATTGAGTGAATGAATCATTCATTATTCTGTTTTCAACATTTAATTATTTTAACCAAGCCATTTTTTACAAGGTGCCTTTCACACTGGACACAATCACAGACTTCTACTTAATAAGTAGAATAAAAAGCCAAAAACTAACCAGAACTGCCTTTACGCTTTCCTGTGTCAACACTGCCATCTAATGGCACAATACAGGAACTACTCCAAAGACAAATCAGTAGAGGAAGGAAAACGAGACCACTTAATAAAAAGAGAAATTAAACACCTCATTAAGTACACAGTAATGAACCCAACCATCTTTTGAAAGTTGCAGTGTAATCAGTTCAGATCTTTCCAGGACTGTGAGAATTTTATATTCAGTAGATTGTGTACCAATTTTGTTTCTAACATTGCTTTGCCATCAATGCAATTACTGGACTCAGTCAGTCCAATGCAGTGTCTAATCTGGAAGCTAGTGATCCTGGATGGGGCACCAATCTATTTCAAGATACTCATAGTGCTTTTGATATTTTTTTAAATATATAAATAGCCATTTCATGTCATGCTAAACACTCACTGAGTTAAATCGGTATGTTAATAATAATAATAATAATAATAATAATAATAATAATAATAATAATAATTGCTGTCCTCACTATCTTCCATCCATTATTCTGTTCTTTAATTTTTTTTATTCCTTTATTTTTCTTGACTATAGTCAAAATAATAATAGACAGATTTAGCTCAGTGAGTTTTTAGCATGACATTGGGTGGCTATTTAAATATAAAAAATTATCAAAAGCAGTATAATAATAATAATAATAATAATAATAATAATAATAATAATAATAA
>JANRMT010062844.1:9255093-9276816 GCA_026402145.1 Polypterus bichir lapradei
TAATAATAATAATAATAATAATAGACAGATTTAGCTAAGTGAGTTTTTAGCATGACATGGGGTGGCTATTTAAATATAAAAAATAACAAAAGCACTATAATAATATTAATAATTAAAGATGATGATGATGATGATGAGGATTATTATTATTGGGTGGCAAGGTGGCACAGTGGTAGCACTGCTGTCTTACAGTGAAGAAGACTGCATGGAGTTTGCATGTTCTCCCCAGGAGCTCCACGTTTCTCTCACAGTCCAAACACATTTTGGTTTGCTGTTACTAAAGTGGTTATTGAAGAAAAGAACCTTCACTTGACAAAGAAGCCTCCTGCCAACAGCTCCCTCCAGGAGCAACCATGAACCCCAACATAGCTGCCCTCCAGAAAAACATCACCCATGCAGCCCTGCAGGTGTCCAAATGGGAGCTATGCCAGAAGAATGCTGCCACCCAGTGTACTGGTGGAACACATGGCCCCAGGAAGCAGCCTCCCTCTGTCCTTCTGCTATACGAGCCCCCTGAAGGGGAAAGGGTACAGTACAGCCAGCTATTGTGTCCATTTAGCTGCTGTCCCCAAAAGCAGAAAAGGAAGAACCAGTCCTTCCAGTCAGAATGCCCATCCACTCAGGCTGTCCTTCCATTACAATGGCCTCTAGGCCAGATAGGGAAACAGCATCAATCCCAGCCAGGATGCCAGTCAATTCATTACAGTACACATGTGAGGAAAATATGGAGATGGGGTAAAAAATTTCAAAATCACAGCTTTTTGCAAGAAAGTCATGTGCTAAATAAATCCGATTTTAATACAGTGTCACTGTATGTTTTACTATGTAAGCACTTAACAACATTCATTACGCTACAGGAGTTAAGCATTTAGGAAGAAGAAAAAGGAAGACTGTCAGGTAACTCCCTGGCCTAAACATGAAAAGCCAAGCAGCATCAACAGGCATCAAAACATAGACACATTTATGCTAATAATGCAGAGGCGAAGGTTCTGCCTGACGGACCACTAGAAAGCCACTAGTGACAGCGTCAAAGAAGAACCCCACATACACAGACAGGATGTCCAAAAGCAGAAAGCGCAGCCTTACTGTTACGATGGTAAATGGGTGCAGTAATCCCATTCCGCTTCCATTTGACCCTTACAGGCTTTCCATGTAAACCCACTTCTTCTGCTGGAGACAACTGCTCCTTCTTGCCTTTTCTTTTTGGGGGCTGAGGTGATGCATCACTTGATCCAGCTGTAGACTTGCTTTGTCGGCCAGCCAGCTGTTTGTAAAAACACATAAAAAATAATTATAAAATGTATCATTGTTATGTTTTATTGAGGCATTGGGGGGCAGATGTGGAAGTATGCACTGAGACGCCGCTTTGCCCCCCTAACACACCACAAACCACCTCAGGATCCCAAATTAGGACCTAAGTGCAGCCATACAATAGATGACACCTCAGCACCACACTACTTCATATGGAATGGAGCAGTGCGAGCTCTTCTTTACAGTGGCTGGAGTGTCAATCCTGCCACTGACTTCCAAGCTTTCCCTGCAAGTAGGATGGCCTGTCTGCAGGGCTGGATGCAGGTGAACGTTATACCCAGGACGGAGCAATTGCAGGTTAAGGGCCTTGCTGAAGGGTCCAGCAAAGTGGAATCACTTCTGGCATTTACTGGATTTGAGATGACAAACTTCAGATTGCCGACATAGATCCCGAGCCTCAGAGTCACCACACCGCCTGGAGCCGCCACTCTGCTTAGATGTGAGGTACACGAGGCCTTCTCTTGGAATACACAATTCCATAGTGCAGACTGTGGAATATGAGTGGGGACAATAGACGATAATGAATGGCTGATAACTTTCCTTGTTGCTTTCTCCAAATGACTATTACTAGCACCGAGGCAAAGCAGAGTTACACTGACATTTTGGACAATGTACTCTGACGACACTTTTAGTTTTGAAAAGATAAAGGATGCTACAGCTTATATGATACAATTTGTATTAAATTATTAAGGACACTGCGTCACACCTAAAAGTTAATGTATAACATTGTCACAATTAACTACTACAATAAATAAAAAAGTATCTATCTATCTATCTATCCAATGGATCTGTGTGCGTCTGTCCCGTGCAGAGCAAATTCCAGCAAACACAACGGAAAAAAAAACAGAATTGGCATGATGTGCACAAAGCCTTCCATGATGGTACGTTTAATAAAACTCTTCGTTCTCTTTATTTTTTCTTTTTTTTTCCTTCCTGTTCTTATAACTCTCTCCTAGTGAAACAGGTAAATGTGCATCGCCAAAGCATACACTGGCTTCTATTACCACCATATCCATGACATCAGGAGGCTCATTACCCGTGTCTCCATGAGACTCACGGTATCTATCTATCTATCTATCTATCTATCTATCCTGCCTACTATACTAAAATGAAAATCTATCTATCTATCTATCTATCTATCTATCTATCTATCTATCCTGCCTACTATACTAAAATGAAAATCTATCTATCTAGCCTACTATACTAAAATGAAAATCTATCTATCTAGCCTACTATACTAAAATGAAAATCTATCTATCTATCTATCTATCTATCTATCTATCTATCTATCTATCTATCTATCTATCTATCTATCTAGCCTACTATACTAAAATGAAAATCTATCTATCTATCTATCTATCCTGCCTACTATACTAAAATGAAAATCTATCTATCTATCTATCTATCTATCTATCTATCCTGCCTACTATACTAAAATGAAAATCTATCTATCGATCTATCTATCTATCTAATGGTCAAGACATGCTGGAGGGGAGTGGGAGGCAGGACCTCAGGAGTAGGGAGCTGGGCAGGGCCCTCCTCACTCCCACGCCAGCCTCCGTTCGAGTCGGTCTACCTCTCGCCACAGGTTGGAGTGCACCTTGCCTCCGCATAGCTAGCGATACCTGTTTGTTCAGCAGTCATTATCATCTAGAGATTGTTAAGGAGTAACGTTTGACATTTTTGAGAGAGAGATCAGAGCCACGTGTGTGTTAGAGGGTAGCTGCTCATTGGCAGAGATATCCCGACCACATGCTCTTCTACCCACTTGGGGAAGCTCTCCCGTCAGAGCTTTAACGCAATCAGATACGGTGGCAATATTTGACATTGGACACCTTGCGAACTGTTTACATTTTTGGCAAAGATATCACACCTCCATTCTCGCCCCTGATAGCAAAACCAAAAATATTGGATATCAAGAGGCCCTCAGATAAAAAAGCTATCAATATAAATTCTTCTCAATATAAATTATTACATTTTTTTTATTGATTTTTAAAGTTTGTCCTGTTCCACTACTATGTGCTAGTGTGTGTGTGTGTATGTTTGTGTACACACTCTCAAACACATACTGTACGTACAGTGATTTTTATTAAAGTTAGTCCTATTTAAAAAGTGTCCATGGTCTTTGGACAGAAGACAAGTCATCCATCCTTTCATCCATTTTCTAACTCACATATATAAGTCAAGGTTACAGTGTTCATCCTGATAGCACTGAGCACAAGACAGAAACCATCCTCGGACTGAGCACCAGCTGCACAAATATACTTTCACTCACAACTGGCCAATCTCTAGGTGCCAATTAACTTAATTAATCTTAACTGGTTTACTGATTAACTGTCACAACTAATTCTAGGTCAAGGAGCAGGTATGGGAGAAGACAGGTAGAAGCTACGGCAAAGGGCGGTAGATCCTGGAGTCTTGAGAGATGCAGATGAGAGGCCAACCTAGAGAAGGATATGGATGGTGAAAGGTTGCACCTGTACATCTTGGGAGCTTTGCCCCAGTATCTCTACTTCAAATGACATTTGTTTCTCCACTCTCTCTATTTCTATAAGTTTCATATCAAATATTTTTTCTCCGCCTAATAATCAGCATTTACAGACTGCAGTTAGCAGATACAATGAATTAGTGGAGCTCTGCTTAGCTCTGCCAGGAGTTAATTCAATTCAATTCAATTCAATTGTTTATTGTCATGTGCACAAGTACAAGTACCATGTACAATGAAATGCTTGCTTGCATGCACCCCCGCAGGCAGTGAATATAGACAAAAAAAAAGAAACACACAATAAATAAATGAATAGAAATAAGTAAATAAATAAAGCCAGAATCCTAGGAATAAATAGAGACAGTTACTGTAGACAGTTAAAGTGGAATGGCGTAGCTAGGGGCGGGCGGAGGGGGCGGTGTGCCCCAGGCGGCACATTTTTGGGTCGGCATTATTGGCCAAAAGGTTCAGTACAATTTGTGTGTAAGCAGCAGGGTTCGGAAAAATATCACTCATGTATGAAAAAAGTCAAATTCTCCGATTTCTCACCACAAATGCTTGAAAAATAATGTTCAGACTGTCCTTCTGCATCAGACACAGCAGTTGAAATTTATGAGGCAATGACAAAAATAAACATAAACATTACACCGATAATAATTTCTAGGAAGATAAACAACTAATTTACAATTTATAATTTCATTTCATTATTAATCCAAATGCGTTCTTGCTCTGCGCAGAAAACGTCCCCACCTATCACTTGTACCCTACTTTGGTTCTGGTTTTTGTAGCGTAATTATATTAAACTAATAATTAGAACACGGCTTATCAGTGCGTCTAAACTATATTCTTGTTTAGTTGATGCTTATAAATGTATATAAAAAATTATTGCTGTTTCTTTATATATGAATAAATCTATGCAAAATGTATCTTAATTTTTCTCTATACGTCATTTTAATTTTCTATTTAAAAAGTTTAACATATCCAGATATGTTGGAGGGCGGCAAATTGAAGCACCGCCCCGCCCAACCCTGCCCCGAGCGGCACGAACTCGAGCTATGCCACTGGTACAGTGTTCAAGTGAATTTCCCCCTTGGGATTAATAAAGTATCTATTTATCTATCTAGACAGTGGCAGAAGTATATGTGCAGGTAGCAGTGGAGGTGACACAAGTTACTGATTGTTCGTGAGTCTGACTGCAGTTGGGTAGAAACTGTTCCTGAACCTGGAGGTGTGCATCTGAATGGACTTTAGTCGCTTCCCAGGTGGGAGGAATGTGAAAAATGACAGTGCAGGGTGGCTGGGGTCCCACCTGATACAGTCCACTTTCCTGAGACAGCACGTAGTGTGGATGCTGTGGGCCCGTAAACTGCTGTGCTGTATTCACCACACGCTGCAGAGCTCTGCAGTCCTGAACTAAACAGTTGCTGTACCAGGATGTGATGCATCCTGTCAGGATGGATTCCACAGAACACCTGCAGAATCTGCACAGGGTTGTGGGGGACATTCGGGCCTTACTTAGTCTCCTGAGGAAGTAGAGACATCGTTGGGCTTTCTTGACTACTGCCGCAGTATGACTTGACCATTTAAGGTCATCAGTGAGGGTGACTCAGAGGAACCTAAAGCTGCTGACCTGCTCCACAGTCTCACCTCCGATGTAGATGGGGCTGTTCTCTGTTGCCTGTTTGCGGAAATCCACAATCATCTCCTTAGTTTTGCTAATGTTGAGGGTGAGGTTGTTGTAATGACACCTTTCTGCCATGAGTCTGACCTCCTCCCTATAGGCCATCTCATCATCCTCGATGATCAGACCTATTACAGTGGTATCGTCAGCAAACTTGAGGATGGTGTTAGAGCTGTACTTAGCTATGCAGTCATGGGTGTAGAGAAAGTAAAGCAGAGGGCTCAGCACGCTGCCCTGCAGGGTGCCAGTGTTAATGGTGATGATTGAGGAAGTTTTTCCACCAATACGCACTTGCTTAGGTCTGCTGGTGAGGAAGTCCAGTACCCAGTTGCACAGTGAAGAGCTCAGCCCCAGATCAAGGAGTTTAGTGATGAGCTGGGATGGAATGACGGTGTTAAATGCAGAGCTGTAGTCCACAGACAGCAGCCTGGCATAACAGTTCTTGTTCTCCAGATGAGACGGGGTGGTGTGAAGTGTTATGGAGATGGCATCCTCAGTGGACCTGTCAGGGATGATGTCCTTGATGTGTTCTAGAACCAGCCTTTCAAAGCACTTCATGGCTATGGGAGTAAGCGCTACTGGGCGGTAATCATTAGGACAGTCTAACAACCTTTTATGTCAATGAAATTAACAGCTAGAATTTCAATTGTGGAAAGTCTTATACTTACACCTTCTTTGTGATTTTCATATCTGTATAAAGGTGGTAGTGATGCTGCTTTAGACCTAGAAGGTAAAATATTGGTTAATTACAACATTTTACAAGAGCTAGAAATGCAGCCACAAAAATACATTACACAAAGTATGCTCACATTTAGATTAAAAGATGCTCCATTGGTAGGCCATGTTGTGTGCCAAAGCATTAGGAAACTTACAACTTGAATGAATAATAAAAAAATAACATGACTGTCATTTTATAATGTAGTAAATACAGATTAAACTGTCATAGAAATTCTGCATGAAATTGATAAATGTAAAAATTTCAGTTCAATCAGTTGTTTGAACTGCTATGTCACAGACAGCCTAACAACTAGCCCCGCCCCTCGTGTGTTCTAAGCCCCACCCACTCTAGGCATGAGCCGATATAACCAGGAGGATATGGAGAGAATGGCATCCTTTGACCATAAAGAGCAGATGAGACAGAGCTCTCTGAGGCCTAACCCTTGAAAGAGTGTGAGGCGCACAAATCTTTATTTTTGTTTCTGTGTCCTATGGGACTGTTTTCTTTTCCTGCCAATTAAATGGGTTTGTGACAAGCTTGGGACCCCAAATACATGCATCGGTGATTTAATCAGCATCCGAGACATATACATGTAAGTTTTAATTTTGCTTAAATGAACTATGATGACTTATAAAGGCCAAAACTAATTTAATTTAAAAGGAAATTGCAAGACTCTTAAACAACTTAATTAATTTATAAAGGCATACTGTATGCAGGACACTTGAAAGTAATGTATCTAAATAAATATCTGAATTATTTCTTCCTTTTGATCAGCAATTTTACATTTTGTCTTCTTGTGACCAATAACATATAACTTTAACGCATGTGTCCTGCTTTTAGTTTGAAATGGTCAGACAACGTAGAACTTCACAGTAAAAGATAACAAGAGATTGTACAGATACTGTATGTATGAGAAGCAAAGCTTTCGGGCAGAGCCATCCATCACCAGGCTTGCTAGCCAATCATATACTGTATGTGTAATGTCACATGCACAAGAGCTCTAACCCAATAAATAACAGTCTGCCCAGAGGAGCAGGAGAGCAGCAACAGGAAGAAGACTGAGACAAGTCAGAAAGAAAGCGAGATGGAGAACGCAGCTTACGCATTACGCCAAGTGTCAATTCGAAAAGCTTCAACATCGACCTTTTGGCATTGCTGATTTTCAGTAAGCTTTCTAAAATTACATATATAAAGACTTTGCTATCTATTAATATCGTCTATTATATTTTCTTCTGCTGGTATTATTATACTTTAACAAATACTACATTGCCTTAAAATCTCTATACTTTGACTTACTGTAATACCTGTGTTTGAAGTAATAAAGTAAATACTAAGGCACTTGGTCCAAGGGAGAGTGACAAGTGCTCTGACTTGCAGGGATATCAGGCTGAGGAGGGCACTCCAATAGAAGGAACAGTGCAGAAGAAGTAAGACATCATTGGTTGGTGAGTGGCCTATAACCAAACGGTGTATTAGTCTTCATCGAATTTACAATATACTTGGAAACCCAAATAGAATGTAGGTCTGGGTTATATCCAGACATCTGTAGATTATTAGTCCCTATGTGATGTACTAGGGAGTGAATGGCAGTGCAGGAGTCGCACATAGAGTACTGTGTGAGTGTGTGAGTTAACCTTAAGCTGCGGGAGTAGACCAATCTAGTAAGGGACGTAGGGAGTCTTGTCTCACTCATCCTATAATAATACACATATTAAAGGGGGCTGAAAAAACACACTTTATATAGTGTTTGAAATAATGGCCACTGTCACGCACTTATTTTGTGTATTTTTTTGTCATAATAGGTGACATTGTGGTTGCCACTGCTATCTCGCTGATCCAGCACCACCTATTCAAATCCCAAACCCAGTCTCTGTGGATTTTTCATGTTTTTCCTTTGTCTGCATGTTCTTTTCTTCAAGGTTTCTGATTGTCCTTTCATATCCCAAAAATCTGTTTTTTAGGTAAACTGGTAACTCTAAACTGGCCCCATATTGTCACGTGTGTGAGAGATCCCTGCCTCGTTTTGATCCTGCTCTGATCGTGATGCCGTACTGCAGGGGTGCCCAACTCCAGTCCTGAAGAGCCACAGTGGCTGCAGGTTTTCATTCAAACCCTTTTCTTAATCAGTGACCTAATTTTGATGCTAATTAACTTTCTTTTGAATTCATTTTATTTGACTTGCTCTTGAAGACTCACACCCCTCAAATGTTTCTTTTTACTTAATTAACAGCCAAACAATAATGAGATACAAAATAAGCCAAAACAGAATCAGAAAACTGTGACCATCATACGATATCTGAAAATAAAGAAAGGTGAAGGTCTCAGGAATGCTGATCTGCTCTTAGAAAAGAAAAAATCCACAATTTCTGAAATGTCTGCTATTGCACCACGAGAGCAGCAACAAGCCATGGAATTAAAGGACGGGTTTAATTAACAACAAGACTTAGCGTCTCATTAAGCAACTGGTTGGAGTTTCAGGCCCTGACTTAGTTGGTCTTCTGTAGGCTCACTCATTTTTCACATTTCACTTCAGTTTGGGTGCCATTTAAGGAAAGAAATGAAGTAATTCAGAGGAACGATGAAGAAATTCAGGGAAACATTTCTTAAAAACCAAGTCAATTAAAATTAATTCAAAAGAAGTTAATTAGCAGCAAAAAGAGGTCACTAATTAAGAAAAGGGTTAGAATGAAAACCTGCAGCCACTGTGGCCCTCCAGGACTGGAGTTGGGCACCCCCGCCGTACTGGATTAAGCAGATTTGATGTTATTATGTTATATGCCACAATCATTCTGACGTAAGACATTTAAAGTCTTTACTTTCCTTTATACAGCACTAGCATTACCCAGGTATATACTGTAAATTCAGATCCCTTCATTTTCTAGACATTTTATTATATACTGTAGTAGTCATTGAAATTAATTTTTTCCCTCAACAAGCAACACTCCATACCCTAGTATGGCAAAGCAAAAACAGTCAGTCAGTTTCTAACCCTTTTAGTCCTGAACAGGATTGAGAGGGTCTGTCCCAGCTAGCATAGGACACAAGGCAGGAAAAAACCCTGGACATGGTGCCAGTCCATCACAGGGCAAAAACATACACACAGAGCCAATTTAGGAAATGCCAGTCCACCTAATCTGCATGTCCTTGGACTGTGGGAGGAAACCCACGCAGACACGGGGAGAACATGTAAACTCCACACAGGTAGGACCCAGAATGTGAACCCTGGTCTCCTTAATACAAGGCAGCAGTGATACCACCATGCCACCCAAAGCAGAAACAACATTTAATAGTTTAATGCAAGCTTGTTAAAAATATAAAACTGAAACACTGTATCACGTTGACATAATATTCAGGCCCTTTTCCAAGGAACACTGCAGTGCCCTTTCATTCACACTAGTATGGCATGGGATTTTTTAAAGCACTGCAGGGCCCTGTCCCAGTTTTTCATTGTGCCACCTTACCTTCAGTTTTTTAGCTCACTTGCATACAGACCACCAGCTTTGTTACAAAAGCAATACAACTTAAAAATCACTAAATTATTTTATATAATGCATGTCAAAATGGCTGTATAAAAACCAATCGCTCTTTCATATAACCCATTTCAGAATATTCATTTGAAGAAAGTGCACTACAACACAATGAAGAACCACATCATAGTAGTGCTTGCCATTGTTCATCCTGATATGACTCCTCACACATCTTTTCTCCTTCAATGTGAACCTCAGAGCTCCCTTACATTGATTTTATCACCTCAACATATAACTCGAGCAAGCAGAAATGAAAAACTTGTGTCTGTCTAGAGCAGGGGTCTCCAACTCCAGTCCTAGAGAGCTACTGTAGCTGCAGGTTTTCATTCTAACCGTCCATCCATCCAGCAATTATCCAACCCTTTTCTTAATTAGTGACCAGATTTTGCTGCTAATTAACTCTTTGCCCTATTTTAATTGATGCCCAACTTAAGACTCAGGCCCCTTAATTATTTCTTTTTTCCTTAATTAGCAACCAAACAACATTAAGACACAAAATGTACCAACACATGAATGACAACCTGCAACCATCACACACTAACTGAAAATAAAGAAAGGTAAAGGCCTCAGTAATGTTGCTTTGCTCAGGTCCACAAAGAATTTTGACAGCCAGCGCTCTTAAAAAAGAAAATCAACAGTTTTGAAAATGTCTGCCATGACAGAATGAATGCCATGGAATTAAATAACGAGTTTAATTAGCAATGAGAATTCCTTCAAATTAAGAAACTGAATGAAATGAAGTTGGTTGGAGTTTGAGGCCCCAGTTTAGTGGGTCATCTGTTGGCTCTCTTCATATCAAATTTATGTTTAGGTGCCGTTTAAGGAAAAAAGAATCAATTCTGGGGTCAGAGTCTCAAGAAAAAGTCAATTAAAGTAAAGGGAAATAGTTAATTAGCAGCAAAAACTGGCCACTAATTGAGAAAAAAGTTAGAATGAAAACTTAATAATAATAATAATAATAATAATAATACATTTTATTTATATAGCGCTTTTCCCATGCACAAGGCGCTTGCAGCCACAGTAGCTCTCCAGGGGCCTCATGCATAACACTGTGCGTAGAATTTGCACTACAACATGGCATGCAGACAAAAGCGGGAATGTGCTTATGCACAGAAAAATCCAGATGCATAAATCTGTGCAAATGGCAACTTCCATGTTCTTCCACTACATAAATCCCGGTCAGTGTGAAAAGTAACAAACATGCACATGTCTGCTGTCACGCCCCAACTCCTTCCAGAATTACTCCTCTTTGAATATGCAAATCAATATAAATAGCCCTTAAGCTCAGAATTCTGTGAAAAGACAATGGCAAAAGCACGAGGGAAATAGAAGAATTTCAGCGAATACCAAGTGGAGGCAAAGAAAAACGTACTATTTGTTGGTTTAAACAGTGGTATAAACAACAAAAGGAAGTCGATCGAGTGACATAGCGTGTTGGAGAAACTCAAAAGCTTAAGTTCACAAAGTCGCACAGTGCCTGAAATAAAAAAGTTGAAAGATATCAAAGTCGCCATAAAAAGGTTGAGTCGTAACCCACCGTCTGAGAGTCATATGAAAGCTTATTGGTACACAGAGAAAAAAAAAGGCACACAGTGGGGAAAAAAGCACGAAATGCCAACTTTAATCTCGAAGTTTCCACTTTAATCACATAGTTTATTTTGTCATTAAAGTAGAACATCATAAACTTCATCTTAAAATTGTTTAATTTACTAGTTTCTCAAATCCTATCGTAACTAAAGTAGCACGTTAAATGCTTTGTTTTGTATTTGATCTTCTATGTGCTCTATGTGTGTGAATCACTACGTGATTCTTAAACGGGCTTTCTCTTTCTCTGACAGGACACAGAATCCATTACATTCGTGATATTACAGCTCTCTGAATAATCAAAATACTGAGATGTATATGTGATATCATTTTCATGATGATAGGAGTTAAATCATGTTATTAAACATGGGAACACGGTGGCGCAGTGATTGTTCATGCCTCACGCAAGATGCTTGCTGCGCCATGTGCGACCTTCGATGAAATTCTTTATTGTAGCAGTACTGTCTCTCTCACCCCCAATTCCTGTCCTTACTTTTCTTTCTCCAAATACCCAATTGCCACACAATCAGCTCTGTAATAGACGTTAAGCCATCTGTAAGCTTAGAACGCCGATTCTTCAAAATCTTTAAGGAACATTGAAATATCTTCGTAGTGCGTGTTTAATTATTCTATCCATCTACCCATCCAGGGTCATGCCAGCCCCAGCAAGATTACAGTGCATGGCAGGAACAATTCGTGAACTCGCTAGTGCTGCAGCACCGTGTCCTCACATATTTAATTATTAACAATATAGATTATTTAAATGAAGTTAAAGTTTTATCTGTATAATATAATAAACATATTTTGCTGCATTTCATTTTAAAAAGGATATTGTCATCATATGTAAGTACGCGCTTTATAAAGTGGCACAAGTTGTACAATATTATAACTGTATTGCAAGTTTACAGTGAGGTAATTGTACTTATAAGTACAAACAGTTCTATAAGGAGCACTTGATAGACTGATTGAGTGCGTTTAGAGTGAGTTTGGCCAAACGCACTATGTGAGTGCGTTTGGCCAAATGGGGAGGCAGCTTGACGGATGAGGTCTCCAGCACTCTAAAAATATCAAAATCTTATTATATGATATAATCTACTGTTAAATTCTGCTCTGTACTTCTAAAATTTTTATTATTATGCTGTATTAAGGATTTGTTCTGTTCTGTGTATTGTATTGTATTGAACCCCTTCTTTTGACACCCACTGCACGCCCAACCTACCTGGAAAGGGGTCTCTCTTTGAACTGCCTTTCCCGAGGTTTCTTCCATTTTTCCCTACAAGGTTTTTTTGGGAGTTTTTCCTTGTCTTCTTAGAGAGTCAAGGCTGGGGGGCTGTCAAGAGGCAGGGCCTGTTAAAGCCCATTGTGGCACTTCCTGTGTGATTTTGGGCTATACAAAAATAAACTGTATTGTATTGTATTGTATAGAGTTCTTGGGATGAAACTGTTTCTGAACCGCGAGGTCAGTACAGGAAAGGCTTTGAAACGTTTGCCGTGTGAGAGCAGTTCAATAGACAGCATGGCTGAGGCAGCGTGTGCTTGATGCTGTATACTGATAATTCTTTTTCCGATCAGCTGGTGTAGAGCTGTGATTCCCCACTCAGATACAGTAATATAAATACTCCGAGTGGTGCAGTGAGAGTAATATGGAATAAGATGATCCGCTGTGGCAACCCTTAACAGAAGCAGCTGAAAGAAAGAGAAGAAGGTGCAGTAAGAGTAACAACGCTAAAGCAGCTATTGTATTTAGAATAGTTCGACCATTCTGTGGACCATTATATTGTTACAGGTTAATTACAATCAGATGCATTAAACTATTAAACAATATGTGGTTAATTTCAGTGTATTTATAAATCTGCGTCAGGGATGTGGATCTAAAGAAGAAAGGGTACCCACACAGGAACATTAGCACTGCTTTGACGCTGGGTGCCGGCAGTCGGCAAAACCAAGTGCAGAACTTGCGTACGCCAGGGTATGAGCTACTGTGGAAATGTGCGTGGCTTTACACCAAATTTAGGTTTTATACATCGCAATTTGAATGTGGAAACGTTCTTACACAACATTTTTGTGAGTACGCTCCATTTATACATGAGGCCCCAGGACTGGAGTTGGAGACCCCTGGTGTAGAGGTTCTGAAATGCAAACTTTTGACACTGAAAAGCCCATTTAGTTGACAAGCTTTGAAATAAAACATCTCTTACCCATTATATCTTCTTATTGGAGCTGGCTTTGTAAAAAGAAGGTCACTATATGCAAGTTTTTTAAACCTCTCTCGACCAACAGCTACATAAAACTGTCCATTTTCCAGGTCTTTGGCTTCCTTGATGTGTTTTCCATCAAAAGTGAACAGGCTTTTAAAAGAAAAGGCAGGAAACAAACGGTTAGTTCTTTACATGCTTGTTAAAAACTGAACTGTGTGTTGAACATTTTGAATATTAGACAGCACAGGTGATTGAGACATGAAAAGACTTTGTCACGTAGGTTGCCAGAGAGTGGAAGTAGGGGGTCTGAGTCCTGGACACCTCTTGAAGTCATTAACTGTGCCAGGATGACATATGAAACAGCAAGCACCATCTGCACATTGGCAGCAAGTTAACACTGGGGAGACTTGAATTTGAGGAAGCAAAGAAATTTTCCTTTACTGAACTTGGCGTACAAGGGTATAGCTGGTGTGACAGATTAGGGTTTTCTAGCACCCTTGTACCCTCAGACCACACGTCAGACACCAGATAAAAGTCCAAATAATTGATTTATTATAATAGTAAGTGCACAAAGCACCCTCCACTCCCAAATACTCCAATAATTAAATCTACAATAATCCAACCCTCCAAACTCCCAGACGCTTAGCCACCCTGCCTCCCAACTCAGCTCGTCTGTCTGGGATCTCCCACAGTCCTTTATAGTCCTCGACCCGGAAGCGTTTCACCCTCTATGTCCATATGACCTGGAACACTTCTGGGTCAGATAAAAAATCTTTTTTTCTTAACCCAGGAAGCGCATCGTTCTCTTTGTCCATGTGACTATGACGTACTTCCTGGGCGCAAGGCAAATAGTCTCTGGGCCTCCCTGCAGCGACTCCTGGTGGTCCACATGGTATCCAGCAGGGCTGTGAATAAAGACTCCAATGTCCATAATGCCCTGCTGGTCTTCGGGGCACCTCCATACTGCAGGGAGGGCTCCACCTGGCAGCGTGGGGGTATTGGCTGGGATGAACAGCCGGCCATACATCACACTGGTCATCAGGACCTTATTGAGCACATGGAGGAAACACTTTGCACTGTCAGCTCTGGTACATTAGTGTTCTTTTTGAAAAAAAATCTACCACTGCTAAAGTCCCATAAGTCTGCATGTTAAAGGTAGATATGGAAGCAGGTTATTTGCTTCATTTGAAGCTTCAGAAAAAATTGTACGAGAACGGGCCGTGCAGCCCAACAAAACTCATCAATCCTATACACCAAGTTTCTCTAAAATAACATTGCATCACATTATGAAGGTTGTCACTCACGCGCACATGGGAGACAACCTCAGGGCTCATTTCAGAAACAGAGGGTGGCGCTGTTGTCTAATGCGTTTTCTCTTTGATCTTCTGCAGAAAGGCAATGGCAAGCAGTGTGGTGTAGTGGTTAAGGCTTTGGACTTCAAACCCTGAGGTCGTCATCTCAAATCACACTACTGACGCTCTGTGACCATGATAATAATAATAATAATAATAATAATAACTTACATTTATTGTGCGCCTTTCACAAACCCAACGTCGTTTTACATACAGAGTAAAAAAAAAAAATACACAGATGACAAAAGTTCGTAGAAGAAGAAAGTTTTCAGATGAGATTTAAAAGTGCAGAAAGAGGAACAATCTCGGAGAGACTGAGGAAGAGAATTCCAGAATTGAGGGGCTATAGCACTGAAGGACCTGCCTCCCAAGGTGGAGAGTCTGGTGCATGGGACAGTAAAGAGATTACTGCTTGAGGACCTGAGAGAGGACAAGGAGTGTAAGGAGCTAGGAGCTGAGTGAGGTCAAGGGGGGCAAGGTTATGTAGGGCTTTGAAGGTGAGAAGCAGAAGCTTGAATTTAATCCTTGATGGAACCGGTAGCCAGTGAAGCTGGAAGAGAACAGGGGAGATGTGGGCAGAACACTTTGTGTGGCTGCGGAGTTCTGAGTGTACTTCTGTATAGATCTTGCAGGGAGGCCAATAAGAGGGAATTACAGTAATCAATATGAGACATTATGAAACAATGAACCAGAGTTTGAGCATCATTAAAGGACAGAAATGGACGGAGGCGGGCAATGTTATGGAGATGATAGAATTAAATTTTGGAAATCATTGAATTCAGGTGTTCCAATCACTTCCATGGCCACAGGTGTATAAAGTTCAAGCACCTAGGCAAGCAGATTGCTTCTAGAAACATTTGTGAAAGAATGGGTCATTCTCAGGAGCTCAGTGAATTCAAGCATGGTGATGTGATAGGATACCACCTGTGCAATAAGTCCATCCATCCATTATCCAACTCGCTATATCCTAGCTACAGGGTCACGGGGGTCTGCTGGAGCCAAACCCCAGGCAGGGCGCCAGCCCACTGCAGTGTGCAATAAGTTCATTTGTGAAATTTCCTCGCTACTAAGTATTCCACGGTCAACTGTTAGTGGTATTATAACAAAATGGAAGCAACTGGGATCAACAGCATCTCAGCCACAAAATGGTAGGCCATGTACAATCACAGAGTGGGGACAGTGCATACTGAAGCACACAGTGCGCAGAATTCGCCAACTTTCTGCAGAGTCATTAGCTACAGACCTCCAAACTTCGTGTGGCCTCCAGATTAGCTCAAGAACAGTGCGTAGAGATCTTCATGGAATGGGTTTCCATAGCTGAGCAGCTGCATCCAAGCCTTACATCACCAAGTGCAACGCAAAGTGTCGGATGCAGTGGAGACGTGTCATCTGGAGTGACGAATCATGCTTCTCCATCTGGCAATCCGATGGATGGAGGAGAACGGTACTTGTCTGACTGCACTGTGCCAAGTGTAAAGGGGGATTATGGTATGGGGTTGTTTTTCAGGCCTTGGGCTTGTCCCCTTAGTTCCAGTGAAAGGAACTGTTAATGCTTTAGAATATGAAGACATTTTGGACAATTTCATGCTCCCAACTTTGTGGGAATGGTTTAAAGATGGCCCCTTCCTGTTTCAACATGACTGAGCACCAGTGCACAAAGCAAGGTCTATAAAGAAATTAATGAGTGAGTTTGGTGTGGAGGAACTTGACTGGCCTGCACAGAGCCCTGATCTCAACCCGACAGGACACCTTTGGGATGAATTAGAGCGGAGACTGCAAGGGAGCCAGGCCTTCTCGTCTAACATCAGTGCCGACCTCACCAATACTCTCCTGGAAGAATGGTCAAAAATTCCCATAAAAACACTCCTAAACCTCGTGGAAAGCCTTCCCAGAAGAGTTGAAACTGTTAGAGCTGCAAAGGGTGGGCCAACTCCATATTAAAGCCTATGTATTAAGAATGGGATGTCATTAAAGTTCATGTGTGTATAAAGGCAGCAATCTGCAAGATGAAGGATATAGGTGTCAGGCATTAGCTGAGGTATTTCAGAGGTTTAATAGATTGTGGATTCCAGAAGAATTGCAGGCTATATATGTAAAACAAGGCTAATAATTTAGGCATTTCCTGTTATGACATGGAGTCCTATAGCATGTAAGTCCCCAAAACACTTTCAAAAATGCCAAGGATTTACTGCCAAACCCTGGCTAGTAATGAGGGTAAACACAGAACCTTAATGAAAAGGGTATTTTCACAAGAAATGCTCTGTCACACTTTGAAGTTCCAAAGAGCACAAAAGGCATAAAGGAACTAAAATCCAGAGCAGAAAGTTGAAAATCCAGACAATCACAATAAGCATAAACACAGCAGTAAACACCAAAAAGTAAAAAGTAATCAAAAGTAATCTCACCACTCCCTAGTATATCTGAAATGAACCACCAGGACCTATGAAAGACCCTCTGGATTTATAGGACAGTTCCTAGCAGTGATTGGCAGGTGGCCCCACCTCTTGGGGAACTACCCACAATACTCATTGAAAATACCAAAGGCAGCTTATATTGTAAGGTTTCTAAACTCTTTTGGGACTTTCTGAGAAATTAATTCATGCATTTATCTCTAGTAGGATTGACTACTGCAATGTGGTGTTCACTGGCTGTTCAAACTGTTCTTTATACAGCCTCCAGTTAATCCAAAATGCGGCTGCAAGAATTATTACAAGAACAAGAAAATATGAACACATAACTCCAGTTCTTAAATCCTTACACTGGTTCCCGGTTAAGTTTAGGGCTGATTTCAAAATCCTCCTTTTAACATATAAAGCATTAAATGGCCGATGTCCAGCTTACTTGTCTGAACTTATTATGACTTACAAACCTGAGCGCACATTAAGATCTCAAGATGCCGGTCTGCTTATGATTCCAAGGATTAATAAAATAACAGTGGGAGGTCGAGCTTTTAGTTACAGGGCCCCTAAACTGTGGAATGGTCTTCTCGCTTCTATAAGAGATGCCCCTTCAGTCTCAGCCTTTAAATCCCGGCTGAACACTCACTACTTCAGTTTAGCACACCCTGACTAGAGCTGCTGATTAACTGTACGGACTGCATCTCTGTTGTTAGTCATTAGCACTAAAACATAAGTAACATGGTAGTTAGAATTGAATACTAACCCTCACCTATTCTGTTTCTGTTCTCGGTACTCAAATGTGGCAATTGGTGCCACGACCCACCTGCCAAGTTGTTTGCCTGCCTATGGTAAAGTCATCCCTGATGGAGGATCGCAGGAATCATGGGAAAGAGGGGTCCTTTCATCGGACTGGCTGGCCCAGCACTGTTTTAGCCGTGGAATGGCCAAATGGGGGAGGCAGCTTGATGGATGAGGTCCCCAGGACTCTAAAAATATCCAAATCTTATTATGTGATATCATCTACTGTTAAATTCTGCTCCGTACTTCTAAAATTTGTATTATTATGCTGTATTAAGGATTTGTTCTGTTCTGTGTATTGTATTGTATTGACCCCCTTCTTTTGACACCCACTGCACACCCAACCTACCTGGAAAGGGGTCTCTCTTTGAACTGCCTTTCCCAAGGTTTCTTCCATTTTTTCCCTACAAGGTTTTTTTTTGGGAGTTTTTCCTTGTCTTTCTCAGAGAGTCAAGGCTGGGGGGCTGTCAAGAGGCAGAGCCTGTTAAAGCCCATTGCGGCACTTCCTGTGTGATTTTGGGCTATACAAAAATAAATTGTATTGTATTGTATTGTACTCCCCCCAACAGGACGGCACACCAAAGAACGTCCCAAAGCACAATCGCAGTGTCTGTGGAAGACAGCTTATCCATTGTTGGAGCAACCACAGGCTCCCAGCGCTCGCCGTAAAAGCAAATCCAAGCCTATCGTGGTCGCACTATAAGTGCTGTCATCGATGAGTGATGCAAGGAATGTTATATATGCAGGGAACAGGATTACTTGGCCACTAACCTGGCCACGACCCTGCCGTGCCTTTGTATAGGAGAGTGGTAGATCCCGCCACAATAAATAACCCTGCTGTTCCAATTTCAAGCTCAATAAAGCTGGATGTGCTAAAGTACTGAGACTCAGCCTCGTGTTTTAGGGTGCAAGACAGGGACTCACACTCGTCACAATATACATAGACAAAATCAAAAATATAGAAGGATGCCAATAATCAACATAACTAAAAGAATCAAGAATGAACAAAAGAGACATAAAACACGAATCTGAACCTCAGCCAGGGGAGGAACCCTGACTGAGATATAACAATTCCAGGATTAACTTGTCCACCTACCAAAAAAATTCCTTGGAAGTTATAGTGCCTTTAATGAGCACTTCCATGATAAAACAACCACCGTGCCACCAATACAATAATATATTTAATTTTAAGTGCACGGAATTTTGTCAACTGGTGGGTTACTGTAGGTTCTGACTTCCAACAACCATGGATTTGACATAGCACGTTCTAAAAATGGGTGACTACATGGATTAATGGACAAACTCTGCTCTTTGTTATTGTAGGTTAATAGCAAGCAGCACTTAAAGGAATAGAATGAAAGCAGCCTACCTGTGCACAGCTCCAAGAATCCTAACTCTCATCTTCTCTGTGACCATCTCAAGAATGTGGTCCCACTGAGCGAGAATCTTCCTTGGGATTAAGATTCGGACCGGCATGTTTAGGACATCTCCATTTGCAACCAGGCTGTAATAAGAAAAGACAGGAGAGATCATTCAGTTCATCTATTACAGCTGCTAGTTGTGTCTGCTGTTTTATAGCAAAAAAGAACAGTTGAATGTCATACTTACAAAATAGCACATGGCTCCTGAATAGGCCTCAGGAATCTCGCTGAAACGACAATTCTGCTGTGGGCCACTGGTTTTACCTGAGGAAAGAGCAGCAAGGGAGAAAAATAAAATCAGGGATGAAAACGAGCAGACTTCACCAATCTGTGGAGGAAAAATACACCCAAAGTGCAAGGCCATGAGAAGTGCTTACATTTAGGCATTATCCTTACTGGTGCTTTACTCTTCAGGACTGTGGTGGCCCAGTGGTTATTCTGACAGCATGAGGTACGAGGCAGAAGCCAGCCATAGACAGAGCACCACTCCATTATATGGGTAAGGTTTAGAGCTTTTCATTCACATTAAAGCACATCACGTCTTTAGGATATGGAAGGAAGAGTCAAGGGAGGCAGCAGTGCTAACCACTGTGCTACTTGCGTATTCACTTGAAATTTGTATAACCTTTATAATAACTGATTAGACTCTTTTTTAGCTTCTTTTATGTTGACACCAGACTAATATCACTTTTCACCAATACAAATGTAGATTTAAATGCATGGGTAGCACAGTGGTAGCGCTGCTGTCTTTAGCAAGGAGACTGGAGTTCAGGCCGCAGGTGCTGCCTGGGTGGAGTTTGCATGTTCATCCAACTCTATGTCTGTGGGGGATTCCAACAGGTGCTGCTGCCCAAACGTATGTAGGTTAAGTCGATGTCACATTAAGTGACTTCTAGTTGTCGGGTATTTCAAATTTGCCAATCTTGCCACCAGACTGTTTTAATTTACAGGGCATGTCAAATTTAGAGACTGCATGGCGACTTTTTCTAGCACAGTTGTGCTCTCGCCCATTTTCTGACAGTCAATAGCATGCTGCCTGATAAAGCTGGTTCTGTATGATGGGTTAACAGGTATTGGGGGCAACGCTGTCACATTTGCCCTTTTTATTTCTTTTTTCTATTCTGTTGTGGTACATAAAACACGAGACACATCAGACATACAAACTTCTTTTCTATTTGTGAGTTTCTTATTCTTTGCTGCTGCATTACTTGCATTACTCTTCTAGATGAGCATTCATTGCTTGTCAGTTTCAATACACACAGAGCCCACCCCTACAACTCAAAGTTGTGGACTAGATGGAGTGAGTTGCTGGGTATGTCGTATTATAAGACTGTTTTCATGGGACCACACCACCAACTGCTTCTGACTCGCTAAGATTATATAAACGAAGGCTACGACTTGAAATCACAATAAAAATCGTCTAATGTGAGCCTTTACATCAATTGGTGATGCTAAATTGACCTGTGACAGGTGTTTGTGTCTGCCCTGCAATTGGCTGGTGCCCTGTGCAGGGGTTGATCCTACTTTGCAGTCGTGATGCTTTCTGGACTGGCTCCAGTTTCTGCCCCTTGTTCTGGATATGCAGGTTTAGAAGATGAATGGCTGTTAGTTATCTTTGATATCACTTATGTAGCATTGATAATTCCTATTTTGCATGTTTATGTCTCCATATACAAATATAAAAAGTATACAGACAGGAGTCAAACCGTGATGTTTGCTGACAAGCATTCAGAGAAGCTATTTGTGCTATTCTGCAACTGCTGAAGTCCAGCACTATGACATCCCCTTTCAACTATTACATATGAAACACCACTGTGCTTTTCTCCATTTTATTTTACAATTAAAATAAATTATAAGGTTGAATTTCTCTGGCCAATGAGATAATCTGTTATTAGGTTGAATGCAAATGTTCAATACTTTCTTGTCAGTCAGTCAATGAGTCAAACACACAGCTTTAAATAAGTACATAGATATAGTGATGAGTGGACTGCTGGGTAGTTAGGTACTTCAGCAAGACCCTAAAAACAGAGAAAGACTGGCAGCAGGTTCAACTACCTCCTAGCCAACAGAGGGTGGCACTTGGTCCTAACTTGAGAAGCAAGTATTTAAAAATGCTTCCAAACAAAAAATGAATGCTACCACTGAATTCATTGACATCAAATGGTTTTTGAAGACAAGAATAACTAAAAAAAATAAAATTATGATAGATAGATAGATAGATAGATAGATAGATAGATAGATAGATAGAT
>JANRMT010062844.1:9277216-9308079 GCA_026402145.1 Polypterus bichir lapradei
AGATAGATAGATAGATAGATAGATAGATAGATAGATAGATAGATAGACCTGCATCTTAATCTTTTGCTTAATTTCTTTGGAATGTGCAAAATTAACTTAGCGCAACGGGAAGAACACGCAGCTTGGCAGCAGCAGCAAGCCAGCAGCTGATCCGTTGGCATCTCCTTAGCGTTCAGCAACCCAAACAATGCAAGTAGCAGAGACGCAAAGTGGCTGGTGTGTAGCGCGTCCCGTGCTTGGGCGAGCAAAGCAAAGGCAAAGCCTCCTAGTAATAGTAAGAAACAATAGTAGTAGCAAATGACCCAAATGTACTGCATATAAATAAACTAAAAAAAGTGGAGCTGAGGTCAGGGAGACAGCACAGAGTTCAGAGTCCACACAGTTTAGGGGTAGAAGCTGTTGCAGAACCTGGCAGAACTGCTTTGAATGCCACAGTACCTTCTGCCAGATGGAAGTGGGACCAAGAGACCATTGGAGAGGTGGGAGCGGTCCGCCACAATGCCGTAGACTTTGTGGATGCAACCCTTGATAGAGATGTACTCAATGGAGGGCAGAGAGTTTCAGGTGATCTTTTCTGCTGTGTGCTCTATCCATTGTACGACGTAGTGATCTGAGACACATGCATTTCACAAACCAGCCGGTGATGCGTCTGGTCAGAACACATAGTGTTAAGAGTACCTGAGCTGATATTTCCATAAAGGGGTTAGTGACTGAGAAAAGGCATTGTCAAAAGGCTGCAGTGCATGTGGTGACCTGGCACCTACTTTGTTGAGTGGCATAACTGTAGCTCAAGTCTGAAGACAACAGTTTGGTCTACTTATGCTGAGCTAGTAAGTCTGCCCAAAGCTGTGCAAGTGGGGCGCTACAAAACAGCTATAATAAAGCACAGGTACATTTCCACCATAATACAAATGCACAATGAGTATATAAGAAATAAATATTTTCTAGCTGTATGTAGCTGTGGCCTGCAGATTTCTAGTTATTGTTATTACCATTACTATCACAAACTATGACAGTGAGAAACAATTACTGGTTAACAACAAACAAGCAGGTCAAGTAGCCCCCAAACTGCACACATGGCCTTTAAAAATAACCAGTTAAGCCAGCATCTGAGGTTCAGCTTTAATTTTTCAGCACCTTTGCTGTGACTTAAACTCAGCAGACATCACTTCATATCCTAGCAACTGTCAGAAGAGCTTCTAGGGTCTCCGCTCAAAACATTTCCAGGGTTTAGCGTCACAACAGACAAGAGCTTCTAAGAATACAGGTATGACAGCCTTAGAAATCAAGAGGGTCAAGTGTAAAAAGAAAGGTGCATCTGAAAATATGAAGTTATGTTAATGGCTTAACCTGTATGTATGAAAGTGTTAATTACACTTTCATTAATTTGATAAGCGGGTTAGAAGATGGACGGATAGACAAGTTTGGCAAGCAACCTGCACTGTAACAAACAGACCGAAGACACATCAAGTGACTTGTGTAATGTCAACCAGCCAAGAGGAATTTAAAACCTGTAGCCTGGAGTTTCAGGTAATTCCCTATCCACTAATCAACATTAGGTGTCTAAATAACAAACTGGAGGGACTCCCGACATGCTGCTCAGTTTCCTCACTTTATTAAATGCTTCAGCAGCTCCATATGTTTAGCTGTTCCCAAGTAAAGCACTCCTTCAACGTAGTTTCATTTACATGTGTGTCTGTTTACAGTCAACAAAGGTGTACGTGAGGAGCGTAACGCTTCAAGTCATTGACTGCTCTTGTTTCAGGGCTTGGTGGTACAACAATAGAAGTCACCCTACTGCTACAATGAATCATCCTGAAATATCTTGTTCTGTTTGGCCGCTTTGTAAAGTGCTTTGTGAGGGCACTCACCGTGAAACAAACAAAAGGCTGGCACAATTCTTCAGGGACACAATTTTTAATTCCTGTTGCCATAAATGGATAAGAGGCAAGGTGCATATTCAAAGTACAGAAGAGAATAAAAATATATATTAAAAAAAGATTTTTAAGTGACACGATTTTATTCAAAAATGCGCTATTTTTTTCTTGTACTTGGATTTTGTTGGTCATATGTCAAGTCAAGTCAAGTTGTGGAGCATGCTGCACCCACCACACGATGAAACACCTTCCCACTCAAGTCAAGGCATTTGTAACATGGCAAAAACTCTGTTGCATTAGGGTGGTCAGGTTGGGGAGCATGCACTGGTACAGCGCCTTGCTGCACCAACCACATGACTAAACAGCTCGGGATCCCGGTTGGCAACCCCCCAGGCAGACAAGCGGTCCAGTCCCACCCTCCGGAAGTGACCCTCTATCTGCCACAGCCAGGTGTTACATGGGTGACCCCTTGGTCTGGTCCAGCCACTCAGGTCCCCAACAATGAGGATCTTATGAGCCAGATCACCCTCGGGGAAACGCGTCACATGGCCATAGTGCCGTAACTGACGCTCCCTCACAATGCAGGTAATGTGCCTCATTCGGGACTCCATGAGTAACCGCTCATTCAACACAAAGTCAAACCAGTGGCTCCCAAGGATTCTCCGAAGAGACACAGCACCAAAGGAGTCCAGTCTTCGTCTCAGGCCACTGGATAGCGTCCATGTCTCACAATCATATAGTATCATGTAGTAATCAGTCGACTAGATTACTGTAACGCACTCCTCTCAGGACTACCCAAGAAAGACATAAATCGTTTGCAACTAGTGCAGAATGCAGCTGCTAGAATCCTTACTAGGAAAAGAAAATCCGAACACATTTCTCCAGTTCTGATGTCACTACACTGGTTACCTGTGTCATTCAGGATTGACTTTAAAATTCTGCTTATGGTTTATAAAGCCTTAAATAATCTCGCCCCTTCTTATATATCGGAGTGTCTGACACCTTATATTCCAAATCGTAACCTCAGATCCTCAAATGAGTGTCTCCTTAGAATTCCAAGAACAAAACTTAAAAGAAGTGGTGAGGCGGCCTTCTGCTGCTATGCACCTAAAATCTGGAATAGCCTGCCAATAGGAATTCGCCAGGCTAATACAGTGGAGCACTTTAAAACACTGCTGAAAACACATTACTTTAACATGGCCTTTCTATAACTTCAATTTAACTTAATTTAACTTAATCCTGATACTCTGGAAGTTCAATTTCCTCATAATAACTAGTCATGGTGGCTCTAAAATCCGTACTGACCCCTACTCTCTCTTCTGTTTCTTTTTCTGGTTTCTTTGTGGTGGTGGCCTGCGCCACCTCCACCTACTCAAAGCCTCATGAAGCTACAACAATGATGGATGGACTAAAAGGCAGAATTCTACGTGACCATCATCATCAAGCCTTTCCGTGAGAACCCTAAATCCAAAGAGGACTGTTGCATTTATGTTAGGTAGAATGCCCAGAGGGGACTGGGCGGTCTCATGGTCTGGAATCCCTTCAGATTTTTTTTTTTTTTCTCCAGCCGTCTGGAGTTTTTATTTTGTTTTTTCTGTCCCCCCTGGCCATTGGACCTTACTCTTATTCGATGTTAATTAATGCTGATTTATTTTGTTTTCATATTGTGTTTATTTTTCTATTCTTTATTATGTAAAGCACTTTGAGCTACTGTTTGTATGAATATGTGCTATATAAATAAATGTTGTTGTTGTTGTAGTAAGACAGGAAGCACCAGGACTCTATAAAGACTTGGACCTTCGTCCTTTTGCGTAGATATCGGGAGAGCCACACACCCCTTTCCAGTGACCTCATGAAACCCCCATGCTCTCCCAATCCATCTACTGACTTCACAGGAAGAGTCACCAGAGACATGAATGTCACTGCCGAGGTAAGTAAACCTCTCAACGTGGTCGACACTCTCTCCGCAGACAGACACACTGCTGATGGCCATGCCCAAGAGGTCATTAAAGGCCTGTGATTAAAAATAAAAATTGTGGGGCGGCCATAAAAGACTTCATTTAAATCAATTAAAATGCATAGAGTCATTAAAGTGAAGTTTCTGTTCTCCTTAACTATGGAAAGAAAATGACACATCATATAAAAGTTGATTAAACTATGTAGGATAATGGTTATAATTGGAGAAAGTTTTCAAATTGTGTAAGTTATTTTTTTTGGAATCATTTATCATTTTTATTCCTTACTTTTAAGTGCATTTTTGAATAAAATCGTGTCACTTAAAATTTTTTTAGATATATTTTTTAACCACCCTAACCAAGATCAAGACTTTGCTGATGATGCTGTGATCTTCACGAAGTCAATGGAGGCTCTGATCGGAGCTCTCGAGAGACTGAGTGAGGAGTCTGAGTGTCTGGGCTTGTGAGTGTCCTGATACAAACCAAGATCCAGGCCTTTAATGACCTCTTAGGCACGGCCATCAGCGGTGTGTCTGTCTGCAGCGAGAGTGTCAACCTCATCGGCAGTGACTTTCATGGCTCTGGTAACTAGTAGGTCAGTAGGAGGATTGGGAAAGCAAGGGGCGTCATGAGGTCGCTGGAAAGGGGTGCGTGGCGCTCCTGATATACAATACAATTTATTTTTGTATAGCCCAAAATCACACAATATCTCTGCAAAAGGACGAAGGTCCAAGTCTTTAGAGTCCTGGTGCTTCCTGTTTTGCTATACGGTGGCTTGACATGGATGCTATCCAGTGACCTGAGACAAAGACTAGACTCGTTTGGTACTGTGTCTCTTAGGAGAATCCTTGGGTACCGCTGGTTTGACTTTGTGTTGCTCATGGAGTCCCGAATGAGGCACATTACCTGCAATGTGAGGGAGCGTCAGTTACGGCACTATGGCCATGTGGTGTGATTCCCCCTGGATGATCTGGCTCACAGGATCCTCGTTGTTGAGGACCCGAGTGGCTGGACGAGGCCAAGGTGACACCCACATAATACCTGGCTATGGCAGATAGAGGGTCATTTCCGGAGGGTGGGACTGGATCACGTATCTGTCTGGAGGGGTTGCCAACCAGGATCCCGAGCTGTTTAGTCATGTGGTTGGTGCAGCAAGGCGCTGTACCAGTGCATGCTCCCCAACCTGACCACCCTAATGCAACAGAGTTTTCGCCATGTTACAAATGCCTTGACTTGGGTGGGAAGGTGATTTGATAGAAATGACATTAGCGACAGAGTGGAGTCGAGCCTACAGTCATGGCCGAAATTAATTTTCCCAGAAAATGCACCATTTCTCCCACAAAATTGTTGCAATTACAAATGTTTTCGTATACACATGTTTAGTTCCTTTATGTGCATTGGAACAACACAAAAAAAAACAGAGAAAAAAAGCCAAATCTGACATCATGTCACACAAAATTCAAAAACCGGGCTGGACAAAATTATTGGCACCCTCAACTTAATATTTGGGTGCACGCACTTTGGAAAAAATAACTGAAATCAAGCGCTTCCTATAACCATCAACAAGCTTGTTACACCTCTCAACTGGAATTTCCGACCACTCTTCTTTTGCAAACTGCTCAAGGTCTCTCAGATTTGAAGGGCGCCTTCTCCCAACAGCAATTTTGAGATCTCTCCATTAGTGTTCAATCGGATTTAGATCCGGACTCATTACTGGCCACTTTAGAACTCTCCAGCGCTTCGTCTTCAACCATTTCTGGGTGCTTTTAGAGGTATGTTTGGGGTCTTTCTCCTGCTGGAACACCCATGACCTCTGACGCAGACCCAGCTTTCTGACACTGGGCCCTACATTGCGCCCCAATATCTTTTGATAGTCTTCAGATTTCATGATGCCTTGCTCACAGTCAAGGCATCCAGTGCCAGAGGCAGCAAAACATCCCCAAAACATCTTAGAACCTCCACCATGTTTGACTGTAGGTACTGTGTTGTTCTTTTCTTTGTAGGCCTCATTCCGTTTTCTGTAAACAGTAGAATGATGAGCTTTACCAAAAAGCTCTACCTTGGTCTCATCTGTCCACAAGACGTTCACCCAGAAGGATTTTGGTTTCCTCAAGTATATTTTTGCAAACTCCAGTCTGGCTTTTTTATGTTTCTGTGTCAGCAGTGGGGTCCTCCTGGTTCTCCTGCCATAGCGTTTCATTTTGTTCAGATGTCGACGGATAGTTCGAGCTGACACCGTTGCACCCTGAGTCTGCAGAACAGCTTGAATATGTTTTGAAGCTGATTGGGGCTGTTTATCCACCATTCGGACTATCCTTCGTTGCAGTCTTTTATCAATTTTTCTCTTCCGTCCACGTCCAGGGAGATTAGCTACAGTGCCATGTGTTGTGAACTTCTTGATTATGTTGCGCACAGTGGACAACATGAAGATATCTGGAGATGGACTTGTAGCCTTGAGATTGTTGATATTTTTCCACAATTTTTGTTCTCATGTCCTCAGACAATTCTCTGCTCTTCTTTCTGTTCTCCGTGCTTAGTGTGGCACACTCAGACACACAACAGAAAGCTTGAGTCAACTTTTTTCCATTTTAACTGGCATCAGGTGTGATTGCTATATAGCCAGCACCTGTTTCTTGCCACAAGTGAGCTGAAATGAGCATCATATGCTTGAAATAAAACAATTTACCCACAATTTTGAAAAGGTGCCAATAATTTTGTCCGGCCCATTTTTGGAGTTCTGTGTGACATGATGTCAGATTTGGCTTCTTTTCTCTGTTTTTTTGTGTTGTTCCAATGCACATCAAGGAAATAAACATGTGTACACCAAAACATTCGTAATTGCAACAATTTTTTGGGAGAAATGGTGCATTTTCTGGGAAAATTCCAGGGGTCTCGATAATTTCGGCCATGACTGTATGATCATAAAGTTAAACATAACATTCATTCAGGTTCATTTTTTATATTAGAAAATCCTAACCATGGTGAAACCTTACAAGTGTGAAGTACTGGAAATGGGCATTTGTCTATTGGAGAATTAAACCTTCACTCTTTCTAGGAAAAGCCTACCACTTTATCCACTGTGCCAATATAACCAAATCACTGAAAAGAGTCAGTCATTCAATCAGTCATTTTTCAAACCTGCTATATCCTAACACAGGGTCACGGGGGGTCTGCTGGAGCCAATCCCAGCCAATACAGGGTACAAGGCAGGAACAAATCTCAGGCAGGGTGCCAGCCCACCGCAGGACACACACACACACACACACACCAAGCACACACTAGGAACAATTTAGGGTCACCAATGCACCTAGCCTGCATGTCTTTGGACTGTGGGGGGAAACCAGAGTACCTGTAGAAAACCCACGCAGACGCGGGGAGAACATGTAAACTCCACGCAGGGAGGACCCAGGAAGCGAACCCAGACTGAAAAGAGTAGTTCGCAAAATTTCTATACAAATGATGAAAAATGGGTACAATTTTTTTGTAAAATGAGTTTGTGTACATTGGTCTCAAACATTTGACCATTTGATTGAATGTCCAACACACTAACCACTTGACCAATGCTGCCTAAGTGCCACACATGTGCGTCAGAGGATCTCCTCACAGGCTCAATTGAGGTACGTGATAACCCACTAGAGTGAGATGGGGTGCTGTCGCTGACATTCTCTTCTCTTTCTCTCTCCACGGCACCAAGAAACTGCCCAGTGAGGGCACTTAGCTCCGCCCCTTCCGGTTCATACATTATAAGAAACCCGGCTGCCTGGATGGAGGCGTCATTTCTAATAAGAGTGACCCACCAGATGGAGCTCCAGTGAACAACCCTTATTTTGACAGACGATAGCCAGTTACTTTATTATTGTGCAGGGGATTTTATCGCCAAGGGGTATGATTTTTGTTTCAGACTGTAGTTACTAAAAAGGATGGCCTGGTTCTTGTTGTCCCAGCTTTTCCTTTGTGCTGCAATCTATCATTCCTAGACCCGACCACAAGACATAGCACACAGTTTTAAAAGAAATTATACAATGAAGCACTATATAAAAACAAACCAAATGATGCAAAGTAAACTCCTGGTAACATACCGCATGCAAAACTTAATAGTATAAAATAACAATTGACAATATATAAAACAGGACAGCATAGTGGTGTATGTTTTAATACTACAGCATCACAGATGTACCATTCTGGGTTCCAAACCCTTGCCTGAAATTTTCTCAATGTCTGCTTATTTTTGTTCTTCTGCATTTCTCCTTCCACATCCCAGAGACATGTGGGTTAGTTGGGGACTCTAAATTGGCCCCGTTGTGAGCGAGTGTGCCCTGTAAAAGGACTGGCACCCTATTCAGAACTGGTTCCTATAGTGCCATCATAAAAGTATTCAGACCCCTTCATATTTTTCGTATTTCCTATGTTACAGCCTAGTGTTAAAATCATTTAAATTCATTTTTACTCTCATCAAGCAACACTTAATATCCCAGAATGACAAAGCAAAAACAGGATTTTAGGAATTCTTGCAAAAGTTATTAAAAATAAAAAAAACTAAAAAGAAAAATTCAGACCCTTTACTATGACACTTTATGACACTTGAATTTTGACTCACATACACCCCGTTCTAGAGATCATCACTGAGATGTTTCTACAGCTTCTTTGGGGACCACCAGTGGTCAATTCAATTGAATGCACATAATGAAGAAAGGCACACACCTCTCTATAGAAGGTCCCACAGTTGGCAATGTGTATCAGAGCAGAAAATAAGCCATGTGGTTGAAGACCTGCCTGCAGAGCTTAGAGACAGGATTGCGGCAAGGGACAGATCGGGTGAAGGATACAAAACATTCCTGCAGCACAGAAGTCTCCCGAAAGCATAGTGGCCTCCATAATGTTGAAACTGAATAATTATGGAAAAACCACAACTCTTTAAAGATCCAACCACCCGGCCAAACTGAGCAATCATGAGAGAACAGCCACGGTAAGAGAGATGACTAATGGCGCTTTTCCACTGCATAGTACGGCACGACACGGTTCAGTTCAGCTCACTTTTGGGGGGTTTTCCACTGGGAACAGTACCTGGTACCTGGTCCTTTTTTAGTACCACCTCAGCCGAGGTTCCAAGCGCGCCGAACCGTTACCAAAACGTGACGTGTAAACTCTGCTGGTCACTGATTGGCCGGAGAAAATCGTCGTTACTGCTTCACTGAACAGCGACACGAGACACAACAGACCCGCTAGATTTTTAGCACAGCCAGCAAAGGTTCGGACGCACCATTTTGTTTTAACCAAAAATGGCTGTTTCGTGGTCTATTGAGGAAGTACAGACGTTCCTCTCGTTGGTAGCCGAGGAGCGGAGAACACCATTCCATCAATATGCTCCATTGTTGTGTGTTTGTTTGTGGTGCGTTTACGATGATGTCACGGCAGTAGAGGCGGCGCAACTATAACGACACGTGAATAATCCTGCCCACTCTAAAGCGGTACTAAACTGCAGTCGAAACGCAAACCGAGCCGAACTGAGCCGAACCAAGGTGAGCTGTACTGAACCGTGCTGTGCCGTACTATGCAGTGGAAAAGCGCCATAAAGAACCCACTCATCACTCTGGTTGAGCACCAGGAATCTTATGTGCTACAAGTCAGCCTTCTTCATACATAAAACCCAGGGCCGTTTCATAGCTTAAAGGGCTAAACTGTGTGATGGACGGAGCACCTGGGTGGGCATCCTGGCAGGGATGGGGCAAGGTTCCTTACTTGGATGAGAGGCCAACCCTTCAGAAGCAAGAAAAAGAAAGGCAGGGATCGTCCTGTCTCGGCCAGGAGGCAAGCACGAGATGCCAGAATGGAAGTTGGTACATGGGCATCTGTGCCAAGACAGGTTTAGATTCCTTACCTGTCCAGTAAGCCAACATAATAGCAGAATTGGGGAAGTTAAACTACTTGGACTATTTGCTCCCCTGATATGTCAGATGAATACATCCCTGAGCTAAGATCCCCACAAGGACACCTGCAGGGCATGCTGGGACCTGTAGTCCCATGGGGAAGCCCTGTTAGCTTCCATGGTGGATGCAAGAAGAACTGCTGGGACTAGAAATTCCTCCTTTGTGGGGTTTCTGTTTGACCCAGAAGTGCTTCCAACGGGCTATACCCAAGCACCGGGAGCACTGCAGGTCCAGGGTAAAAGAAGCCCTCATGTAGGAATTTGGAGTTGGGTGTGAAGGACAGACAAAGCTCACCTAGAGGAGTGGAAGAAGAAGATGTGTGATGTGTTTATGCCACTGTTGAAGCCTTCTGGAAAGATAATTGTGAAAATAAACTTTTTTATTCTACCGGGACTTTTGTCTGTGCAGTTGTGTCTGGGGTGCTGCTGCAACACCCTTGAGTGGTCACAACTGCCATGTGTCATCACGTTTAGTACTAAAACAGGTATACTATGTAGGGTCCTCAGAGCAAGAAATGGCCCTGAAAGCAATTAACGCATTCACAGTTCAGAAGGCCATCATTAATTCATTAGGAGATCAAGAAGACAGGACTTTGTATGCCAGCAAAAGTCCTCAAACTCTCAAGTGATTAGATGGAAAATGGCTCTTGGCTCACAATCAAACAGCGAACACTAGCAGAAGAATAACAAAGGCTGCTTTTGTGCAATGTATGACATATTGTCAAGATATGAAGGGTGCTTCTGTCATCAGCAGATCTTCATAGGCTCCTTCATTCATTAGTGTTACTGGCCAACTGCTTTGTAAATCAGAATAAGTAGAAGAAGCTCTTAATGATAATGATTTGAATCTCTTCAGGATGACATGTGTGAAATTCCTCGATTTTATTACTTATAAAAATGTTCTCCATTGTAGCCAGCAAAAAAATTCTTCAAATAAGTTGCATAGTCCATAAAGGAACTGTTTACGCCATTCATGTTTTCACTGATTTGATGGTGAAGTGATGCCATTCTGAGGTAACTGTCAACTTTTGCTCTTCACTAAAATAAGCATGCTACCATGCAGCCCACATGTAAATACCGTATACACTCACGTATAAATCGGGTCTTGAAACCCAAAAAATTGATCATAAAATCAGACCCTGACTTATACGCCCGTTCAAAAATGCAACACTTATTTATTTATTTCTTTTAACATCTTCTTGCCTCCTCCAATCACGCATTAGTTTGTCACACGCAGTTTTGTTGCAGCAGCACAGTTACCAATTTCTTTCGCTACTGTTATGTACCTTCCCAGTGAAAAGTGGATCCAAAGAGGGAACTAATGCCAGACAGAAAAAAAAGTAGTGCATCATGGTATGAACTACCACAGTAACTGAGCATGAGCCAGTAGATAGTGATGGGGTTTGATCATCCAGTAGGCTGCCACATAGTTTCCAGTTAGTGATGAGTGAAACGACAAAATTCAGCATTTCGCTTTGCAAAAAAATAAATTAAAAAAATAACAAAACAAATGCTATCTTGTTTCCAAAGACTAATGCGTCTGCCTGGTATTTAGTATATAAATAAAGATCTTGGGTAAAAAACAAAATCACTGGACTCATTTCAAGCTACATGTAGACATTTTGTTAAGCCACTAGACATGTGTTTTTTGCACTGGTAACATGATGCCCACTTTGCCATTTATGATGGCAGTTTTGACAATCACAATCCACAGACCATGGAACGCATCTACAGTTGGGGGCTCAAGGCATGGGTGGGTGTGGGAGGCGGGGCTTGAGTGTATGGTGTGGGAAATTTCAGCCAAACTCTGCATTACAAAACATTACTAACAGTAGTATTCAGCAATGCTACAAATTCAATTTAAAGTTGATTCATTCAAAGCTAAAAATGCTACAAATCTCAAATTACCGTATACACTCACACATACGTTGGGTCTTGAAACCCAAAAAATCGATCATAAAATCAGACCTCGATTTATATGCCCATTCAAAAATGCAACACTTATTTATTTAATTTTTTTTTAACATCTTCTTGTCTCCTCCAATCTCGTATCAGTTTCTCACACGCATCGAATTTTGTTGCAGCAGCACAGTTGCCAATTTCTTTCGCTACTTCAACAACATTTCATTTAAAACCAGCTTCATATTTTCTTCTGATCGAACGCTTCATCATAGATAAGGGATGCTCTTACGATAAAGGTATATGAGGGTGTGAGATACAAAAAACACAAAAAAGTGCAAACATCGCTTCGAAATAGTTTGGGTATTACCGTGTGGTCACGTAGGCACAATAGAGAGAGAAAGAGGTTAGGAGCACCCGCTGATACCACGCATTGCTGCACCCACATAGAAAACAAAGGGGATGTGCTCCGTGGTTACTCTCTCAGGTGGGCGTTAGCATATCATAATCTCTTGGACTAATAGCGTGAGTTTTCTGCATTTGACTTATATGACCGACATTATAAAATACCAGGAATTTTACAGTAAAATTAAGTCCTGACTTATCTGCGGAAGAACTTATCCATGAGTATATATGGTAATACAAATCCTACTTCAGAGGGTTCTGTACCATCCAAGCCACTCTGAAACCTTCAAAAGCAGTCTTAAGACTCTGAATCAAAATGGAGACAGCATGGCATAATAAGGGCATCACAACTCCTTTATGTCATCTGTGCCAACAGCTTGGAAAAGGGCCACCACTGAACGGCACTATATAAATGTGAACGGCACTATATGATAGATAGATAGATAGATAGATAGATAGATAGATAGATAGATAGATAGATGTGAAAGGCACTATATGATAGATAGATAGATAGATAGATAGATAGATAGATAGATAGATAGATAGATAGATAGATAGATAAATGTGAAAGGCACTATATGATAGATAGATAGATAGATAGATAGATAGATAGATAGATAGATAGATAGATAGATAAATGTGAAAGGCACTATATGATAGATAGATAGATAGATAGATAGATAGATAGATAGATAGATAGATAGATAGATAAATGTGAAAGGCACTATATGATAGATAGATAGATAGATAGATAGATAGATAGATAGATAGATAGATAGATAGATAAATATTGTCACATGCATGTGGTTGAGGGACAGCTTAAGGGTTCTGGTGATGGTAACTACCTGCCAAAGCAGGGATTGGCGCTGTTTGCAAATGCCTTTTCTCTTCCTCAATTTGTAGAAAGGAAGACTGACAGTCAGTCCATATCTGACGTCACGTCTGTTCTCCACCCTCCTGGACCCGCCCCTTCCTGCCTGGAAGCCATATGACCAGCAGTTAGGCCATCTTTGAGTTAGTTTTGTTTTGAACATTGCTCTGAAAAGACATCTTCACATCTTGTTTGTGTGCTTTTTGTTTTCTAACAAGCCTTTAATTATATGGGGTCACCAGGGTAGTGCCCCATCCCTTTCATTCTGTTGTGTTTCCTTTTACACTATCTATCAAATTTAACACCTTTCGATCTGTGCAGACTTGTTAAAGAAATGCTGTCTGTTATATAGCGCCTTTTATATCTGTGTAGCACATAGTACATTTCATGTCTTTCCATTGTGGTACATGGTTGGGGTCCTTGTCTGGTTGGGACGCCTCTACGCTGGTAAGACTGGGTAGGGGGAGCATATCCAGAGCATTACCTTCCCCTGGAGCACTCGGTGGCAGCCGCCCTGGGTTACAGCGGTGCCTCTTGACTCCTGCAAGGCTCCATGGGAGCTGGAGTTTGGCGCCGCCCTGTTGGGTTCCATGGGCGCCATCAGGATGTGTTGCAAACTCTTAATTGCAGCAATTCTATCAACGAGTATCTGGAGCACTGTTGTTGCTCCGCGAGCCAGAGTCGGATGGTAGAAGACGAAGCTTGCTGGAGGAGTGAAGGCAAAGAAAGAAAGAGAGAGGAAGGAAAAGAAGAAGAGAAGTGTTTGGTGTGCTTAACTGTGCTGTACATGTGGGAAATGGAGGAAGGCGTTTCCCACAGGAAAAAAAAAAAAAATTTAAACGTGCGCCCTGAATTTGTGTCGTGCGTCTGTCTGTGTCGGGTTTGGGCAGCAGGATCGCCCCCTGCAGGCCGCACAATCTATCCTACTATCCTTCTAAATGGCTAAAAATTTGTTGTCCCGGGCCTAGACTGAATGGCCCTTTTTTAATTTCTTTTTTACTTATTTGATTTATATTTAGCAAGCTAAATCCATGAACAGGACTAGTTAAAAACAAGTCCTAGTAAAAAAGCTAATCAGATGGCAAGAAGCTAATTACAGCAGTTGCCTCACGTAGCATCATGGATTATTTTCTGAAGATGTTTTCAGTTTCTGTTCTCCAGCGTGGAGTGAATCCAGCAGCTATTGGCTGCGTTAATGAACTGTAGCTATGACAGTTGCCACCTCTCCAAGTGCAGCTGGGCTCTTGTGTTACCAAGACACTTAGTGCTAAACAGGAATTCCCAAACCGAAAGCTGCCTTGTTTCTAATGAAGTGTTTTCTATACAGCACTGGCTTTGCTGGTGTAAATAAAGCCAATTATTGGCTGTATATAAACATTTTGTTACAGTTTCATAAAGTGACATTTTAAAAAATAAACATATAAATATTTACATGCATAATATATCGGCAATAATCTAGTTCAAGATTTCAGGGGAGCAGAGCCTATCCTGGCAGCACTGACAACAAAAGACAAACAAAACTCGGTAAGGACGCCAGCCCACTGTTGAACGCACACACATCAGGCCAATTTAGAGTGTTAAATTAACTCGAATGTCTTTGGGAAAATAAATAAATAAATACAGTACCTGCAGAAAAAAAGCATGCAGTCATAAAGAGGATGTGTTAACTCTGTATAGGTTTATAGTGTGGCTACTGTCACAGTGTAATTCTTACTTGCATTGCTGATCAATGTAGACAGGGACTGGCCAGTAGCACCTGGATGGGAGACCTCCTGGAGACCCCAAGTGTGCTTATGGCCACACCAGTCTGCAAGCACTCTGTCTTGACTGATACTTGACATAAAACACACAGCTAGTATCTAAATTGGGTTTCCATTTTTTAAACAGGGACTACACTTTCTGATCAATGAGAAAATAGTAACTTACTCAATGAATGTATTAGATACTTTAAATATGTTTGGGACAAAGAAATATTTTTCCTTAATTTGCCCCTCTGCTTCACAGTTTAAAATTACAAATCAAACAATTGAGATGTGATTAAAGTGTGGACTTTCCTTTAAGGGGATTTGCATACATTTCAGTCACACCATGTAGAAATGACAACACTATGTCTACACGGTCCCCCCATTTCATCACCATGATGTTTGGGACACAGCAATGGCAGGTCTATTAAAGCCATCATATTTAATACTTTATCGTGTATCCCTGGCATGCAATGACTGCTTGAAGTCTGTGATTCATCAGCATCACCAGGTGCTGAGGGTCTTCTCTGGTGATGCTCTGCCAGGCCATCTTCAGCTCCTGCTCGATTCGGAACCTTGACCCCTTAGGTTTTCACCTTCAGCATATGGAAGGCCTGCTCAATTGGATTTAAATCAGGTGACTGGCTTGGCCATTTAAGAATTTTCCAGTTTTTAGCTTTGAAAAACTCCCGTGCTCCCTCAGCAGTCTGTTTAGTTCGTTATCTCGTTGTAGGATGAAGCCTCGACCAATAAGTTTGGAGTCATTTACTGAGAACTTGAGCACATCAGATGTTTCTCTACACACCTCAGAGTTCATTCTGCGACTAGCGTCAGCAGTTGCAACATCAATGAAAAGAAGTGTGCCAGGACCTGTGGCAGCCATACAGTGGGATGCAAAGGTTTGGGCAACCTTGTTAATAGTCATTATTTTCCTGTATAAATCGTTGGTTGTTACGATAAAAAATGTCAGTTAAATATATCATATAGGAGACACACACAGTGATATTTGAGAAGTGAAATGAAGTTTATTGGATTTAAAGAAAGTGTGCAATAATTGTTCAAACAAAATCAGGCAGGTGCATACATTTGGGCACCGTTGTCATTTTATTGATTCCAAAACTTTTAGAACTAATTATTGGAACTCAAATTGGCTTGGTAAGCTCAGTGACCCCTGACCTACATACACAGGTGAATCCTATAATGAGAAAGAGTATTTAAGGGGGTCAATTGTAAGTTTCCCTCCTCCTTTAATTTTCTCTGAAGAGTAGCAACATGGGGGTCACAAAACAACTCTCAAATGACCTGAAGACAAAGATTGTTCACCATCATGGTTTAGGGGAAGGATACAGAAAGCTGTCCCAGAGATTTAAGCTGTCTGTTTCCACAGTTAGGAACATATTGAGGAAATGGAAGACCACAGGCTCAGTTCAAGTTAATGCTCGAAGTGGCAGACCAAGAAAGAGTTCAGATAGACAGAAGCGACGAATGGCGAGAACAGTCAGAGTCAACCCACAGACCAGCACCAAAGACCTACAACATCATCTTGCAGCAGATGGAGTCACTGTGCATCGTTCAACCATTCGGCGCACTTTACACAAGGAGATGCTGTATGCGAGAGTGATGCAGAGGAAGCCTTTTCTCTGCCCACAGCACAAACAGAGCCGCTCGAGGTATGCTCAAGCACATTTGGACAAGCCAGCTTCATTTTGGAATAAGGTGCTGTGGACTGATGAAACTAAAATTGAGTTATTTGGGCATAACAAGGGGCGTTATGCATGGAGGAAAAAGAACACAGCATTCCAAGAAAAACACCTGCTACCTACAGTAAAATATGGTGGTGGTCCCATCATGCTGTGGGGCTGTGTGGCCAGTGCAGGGACTGGGAATCTTGTCAAAGTTGAGGGACGCATGGATTCCACTCAGTATCAGCAGATTCTGGGACCAATGTCCAGGAATCAGTGACAAAGCTGAAGCTGCGCCGGGGCTGGATCTTTCAACAAGACAACGACCCGAAACACTACTCAAAATCCACTAAGGCATTCATGCAGAGGAACAAGTACAACGTTCTGGAATGGCCATCTCAGTCCCCAGACCTGAATATAATTGAAAATCTGTGGTGTGAGTTAAAGAGAGCTGTCCATGCTCGGAAGCCATGAAACCTGAATGAACTAGAGATGTTTTGTAAAGAGAAATGGTCCAAAATACCTTCAACCACAATCCAGACTCTCATTGGAAACTACAGGAAGCGTTTAGAGGCTGTAATTTCTGCAAAAGGCGGATCTACTAAATATTGATTTCATTTCTTTTTTGTGGTGCCCAAATTTATGCACCTGTCTGATTTTGTTTGAACAATTATTGCACACTTTCTGTAAATCCAATAAACTTCATTTCACTTCTCAAATATCACTGTGTTTGTCTCCTATATGATATATTTAACTGACATTTTTTATCGTAACAACCAACGATTTATACAGGAAAATAATGACTATTAACAAGGTTGCCCAATCTTTTGCGTCCCACTGTATATGCCCAAGCCATAACACCTCCAGCACCATGTTTAACAGATGAGGTGGTCTGCTGTGGGTCTCGCACAGTTCCTCTTCGTCTCCACACTTTGCTCTCACCATCACTCTGACGAGGTTCATCTTTGTTACTTCTGCCAATAAGACCTTTTTCTGGCTCTTTTAAGTTCTTTTTTCACAAACTATAATCTGGTCATCCTGTTTTTGTGGCTAACTAGTGGTTTGCGTCTTACAGTGTGTCCTCTGTTTTTCTGTTCATTAAGTCCTCTGCTGATAGTCGTCTTTGACTTTTGCACACCTGCTTCCTGAAGACTGGGTATGATCTGTCACACAGGGGTTTGGGCCTTTTTCTACACCTTAGCAAGGATTCTCCTGTCATCAGCAGTAAGGTCTTCCTTGGCCTACCAGTCCCTTTGTGATTTCTGAGCTCACCAGTACCTTCTTTCTTCTTAATGATATTCCAGACCATTGATTTGGGTAAGCTGAAGGCTTTTCCAATGTGTCTAATGGTTTTATTCTTGTTTTTTCAATCTCAAAATGGGTTCTTTGACTTTCATAGGCACAGCTCTTGCCCTCATGTTGACCAATGACAACTCCAGACTCCAAAGGGTAGAAGCAAACCGAGGAATCTTATGCAGCAATGAAAACCACGTGAGGAATCACAAACACCTGGGACACCAATTTTCCTAAACATTTTGGTGCCCTGAAATGGGGACCCATGTAGAGTAAGTGTTGTAGTGTGACCAGATCATATGCCAATACCCTTAAATGAAAGTCAGCAATGTGCACTTTAGTCACGTCTGAATTGTTTGACTTGTAATTTTAAACTTTGGAGACAAGGGGTAAATCATGGAAAAAATGTTTGATAGTCCCAAACATTATGCAGGGCTCTGTGTAGAAGATAACATTTCTTGCTAAATTACATTACATTGCATTAGCCATAAAACTATATCCTACAGTTTTGTGTCACTGGTTTATGCAGAAAAGTGGTGCCAGATATCATGGGTGTAAGATTTAACTCTGTCATATTTGTAAGTGTGTGTGGCACTGTGAGCCTATTGGAATGTCTATTTGTCCATTCATCCAATACTGATTCCACTTAATCTATAATAAGGAAGTCTGTCCCAGCAGCACCATGAAAAATTATCATTAGGCATACACAACTACACAAGTCAAATTTTGAGATAACAATTAACATCTGGGGGTTTTCTGTTGCAAAATAGAGTACATGTCAATATGTACATTAATTATTTGAAAAGTAAGCACTGTTCCATTATAACATACTATAATGTTATAATGCTTCGCCCCCTGCTCGCTTCGCTCGCCAACCCCTGTTTTTGGTTAATCGGATATACAATTTTATTTTTTTTTCCTTTGGAATTATTTCAATTTCATTACTTGCACTTTTACTTTAAAGCTTCATTAAAAACAATATTTTCTGGAGACACATTGTGACAATGCAAGTATAACTGCCCATGAGTGAATATTGTTTGTTTCTCTAATAAATAATCTGACTTTTGCTAATGTTTGTCCCTGTGATTTATTGATTGTCATAACAAAAGCTATTCTCACAGTAAACTGTAAACTGTTTAATATGAATGGGATATCACGATCTCCTTTGGTGTGTAATGTTATTCACGGAACATATACATTGCCTTTCTTTTTGCCTGTTAAAATTTCCATCGCTTCTCCATGATCATTAATATACACCTGACCGAACTGTGTATTCTTTGAAATTCAACTTGTCGTTGCTTTAACTGTTGCGGAAACACAGATTCTCATAGCATATGGTCTATTATTGTGTAAATCCACGTTTTGTGCATAACAATGGTGCGAATGCGAAAAGACTCTACTCTTTGCCTTTTATTTCTGACCTTGATTTGTCCTGCTCTTTTTTCAGTTACACTTGGTTCTGATGGTTAATCACCGTTTGTTTTGCGGTAATGCGATCTTTTCTTTTTTTTTGATACTGTAGCGACTGACATGATAAAGTGTGTGGAACAGGACCCGGACACAGACAGACGGACAACGGTTTTGCACCCAACACACATTTATTTACAGACTATTTACAATTATTTTAGTGCACAACCCGGTGCCTCCAGCACCGATCCCCCAAAGTCCAGGCCTCACAGTCTCTAGTGCCTTCCTTCTGGCCGCCTCCACTCCTCTCTCTCTGAGCTCCGTCCTCTTCCACCCGACTCTTGCTCCCGAATGAAGGGAGGCGGCCCCTTATATAGCAGCCCAGATAGGCTTCAGCTGCTTCCCAGCAATCCTCCGCGGACACACCTCCGTGTGGCGGAAGTGCCGGCTGCGCACCCGGAAGCCCTCCGGGTGTCCCCAGTCTTCTTCCCTCCAGCACTTCCTGGTGTGGTGGAAATGCTGAGGTCCAGGGCTCTTCAGGCACTGGGGTTCCCCCTGGCGATGAACACGGGCTCCTACAGGGTTGGGCTTCCAAGCCCTCTACCCGTGGCCCCCAACACAACCAGGGTGGTCGCCCCCTCGTGGTCTGGAGGAGGCACAAGCCCTCCTCCGGTCCTCCTGGATGTCCCGGCTGGGTACCACTGCCAGCCGCCCGCCACAAGTGTCACAAAAGTTTTACTTGAACAATCGCTGACTTTGCAACCCCAAACACAACTTTAGCACCCTCTCCAACCCCTCATCCCCGCGTCTCGCCACCCCTTTCCACATCAATCAATACCCCGCTATCAGTCTTCAGTGCTGTACTCCACCCTCCGTCAATCGGACCGAACAGTCACTTAAAACCATAAAGGCCGCAACCTAGCTGGGATGCTACAATACTTTAGAACTTTACTGGTTTCATAATCTATCTGCCTTTTTTCTGTCCAATGCCTTTGGGTGTCTATTCTCCGTATTGTCCTTATACGCTTTATATGTGTTGAGAGCACAGGATGTGTGTGCACTACATGCTTTTACACGACTGACTGTTTTTGATGCATGTGTTCCTATATGATATCTGTTGTAATTAGGGCGTGTCTTGCAAGAATCTCATGTTCCCCGTCCCCATGAGACGGTCCTGGGACAGTCTCTTGACACCAAGCCTTATGTTTACGGTCCTTTTGTCTTGCGGGTCTTTTAAATGTCTTCCGAGAAAAGATCACGTATTGTAGCCTTGCTTTTGCATTCCAGGATTTCTTTTTATAATAGAGAAATACAGTGAAGCCTCAGGTCACGACCGTACTGTAATTCGTTCCAAAAGTCTGGTCGCAACCCGATTTGGTTTTGACCCGAAGTAATTTCCCCCATAGGATTGTATGTAAATACAATTAATCCATTCCGGACAGTACGAACTGTATGTAAATATATTTTTTAAAAGATTTTTAAGCACAAAAATAGTTAATTATACCATAGAATGCACAGTGTAATAGTAAACTAAATGTAAAAACATTGAATAACACTGAGAAAACCTTGAACAGAGAAAACTAACACTGCAAGAGTTCACGCTACAGCCTTACGAACCGCTTGCTGTAAACACTTTTTTTTTAATGAGTTTTAAGTACAGGGAAAAAAATGAACATTTGAAAAATCTGTAATTTATACAAAAACTAACCGTAATCAACCAAGAAAACTAACCTTGCATGAGTCAAGTTCTGGCATGAAGGAAGTGAGGAGGAACTGGGTGGAGAGGAGATTACAGTTTTTAGGTAAAGTCCCTCTGCGCTATGCACATCAGACCGAGAACAAGGTACTGTACAGGGGGAGACTAAACACGTGAGGAAATCACCGGCACGTATGAACCAGAAGGGAAACAAAATAGAGCACGAAGAGTTCACAGCGAGTGCGCAGGGAGAGACTGAACATGTGCAGTAATCATGGGCGTGTACGAACCAGAAGGGAAACTGGCTTGTTCGTCACCCGAGTGTGTGGTCGTGAACAGACGCAAAAGTTTGGCAAACTTTTTGGTCGTAAACCCGATTTGTACGTGTTCCGAGACGTTCGTGACCTGAGGTTCCACTGTACAGGGTGGTCCAGATCTAATTATGCAGATCCAGATCATCTGGATGACTTTGATTTATGCGGGGACAAATCCAGTTCGGCGCGAAGGCAATTCTTCATGTCATCAGTTTGCACACTTCTTGATAGTCCGGGATTTTTCAGGTGATTTTCTACGTAATAAACTTAATAAGTTATAGCGTAATGAAAATTGCATAATTAGATCTGGACCACACTATATCATTGTGAATTACACTGGACAATGAAGATTTTGCTTCCAACACTTTTGGGGAATCTTATGGATTTCATCCTGCTGATCACAAACCACGCCTTTAAATTTTCCTACCGCATATTGTTTTATTGCAATTGCAGACTTTTGTGATTTCCTCTCAGATTCAAAGTATACATATATAAGGGGGGACCCAAAAATAACTTTAAATATTTTTTAAAAAATTGTGCATTTCTCTGAACATTTACACAATGTAATCACCCTCAAAATACTCTCCCTGAGACACAATACACTTGTCCCACCGCTATTTCCACTGTTCAAAACTGTTCTGAAACTCTTAAAAAATGTTAGCCTTCAGTGTCTCTGTTGTTTGCTTCTTGACCTCCTCTACATCCTGAAAACGCTTTCCTTTACAGTCCCTCTTTATTCTTGGAAATAAGAAAAAATCGCAGTGTGCAAGATCTGGGGAGTAGGGGGGGGGGGACTGTTGAGAAACTGCCACACACTCAATGCTGTGTGGGCGAGAGTGTTGTCGTAATGCAGAAGCCACTCGCCTGATCTCCACAATTCGGGTTGTTTTCTCCGCACTGCATCACACAATCGCTTGAGCACTTTAAGATAAAAACCCTTGCTTGGCTCAAAGCTTCTTCTTTGAAAGCCTCTTGAAGCATTCTGACAGTTTCTGCCGCTGTTTCCCCCAAAAGGAAACAGAACTTGATGCAAACATGTTATTCTTTCAAGTTTGCCATCACAAAATCAATGAAGACGGTAACAGAGGCACAAGAAAAAAAATGACACTGACCTTACAGACCTTTTACCAAGGACACCGCTTGGCCAAATGATGCAGAGGGCAGTCGAGTACACGCACCTAACCGGCAAATGTCGGAACTAACGCCCCTCCAGCCTCCAGAAATACTGTAGACTAGCTAACCCGTGGCATACCATATGCCGCATAATCAGGCCGGTTTTTTAATGATTTTTAAGCACAGAGAGAACATTAACATTTGAAAAATCGGTAATGTAATAAATCAGCAAGAAAAGCAACATTGTAACAATGTACGGAACGAACCAACACACAATCGTCCGTGACTGAAAACTGGCGGACCGCCATCGCGCCTTCTCCTCCCAGACGGAGGGATGGGGGTGGACGGCGTTTAGGCGCGGAGGGTGGAACGGGAGGAAAGGAGAAGGACGTCCATTCCGCTCCCTCCGTCATGCTAGTCTGCTGATTTCTCGTTCAGTATGCACTGCCTGCTCATGTGCCCACCTCCAACTCGTCACTTGAGTCATTGTCGTCTTTGCATAGTCCAGATGCACCTGTGACTCACGTAGACTTTTCATTGGTCTGTGCGGTTTTGGCTGCTTTTCTATATATAATCCATCAAGACAACCGACCACGGTAGTAGCGAGGTGGGAGAGGGGTGTGTACAAAGGGTAGGGATGTATGCAATGGGAGCGTATGAGTCGCACTTTGTGGGAATTCTATGGTTTGCAGCCCGAATGGGGGTTCAACGGCTTACCCACGCCTCTCTGCGCCGGGTAGACACATGCTCAATGTCATACATAATTATGTATTGAATGCTAAACACTTCTGGAAAGACACGGTTGTCTAAAACGGGTTGGTGTGTGAACACCGATCACTTTTGTCCCTCCTCTGATTCTCTTGTTCCATCTTCCAGAGGATTGTTGAAATAAGGAGTGTTGGTGGGCAGGGAAATGTCTTCCATGTTCCTGCAGGAGCATCTAAGAGGAACGCATGTTTGTCGCGGATGCGAATTGCCGTATGTAGCATGTAAAACAGTTTGCCATGGTGCACGCGGTCATGCGTCGTAACCGAAAACTCAGTTTTTAAAGACTGCTTACTTCATTGTGTTTTAACCTCAGTTGTAAAGGATTGTTTTAAGGATCCCATGGGATACGCCTCGCAAACCATTTTACACGCTGCATATGGCGATTCACCTCCGCGAGAAACATGCCTCTATGAACAGTCAACGTGGCTCTGAGGTGCATGTGGCCTCTACGACAGATGAATATAAATGACGCCGTTTTTTCTGTGTCGTCGCGTCCGAGTTAGTGGGCATGGCTCTGCGAGTTGTCGTCGTATCCAATGGTCTTGGAGTTGGTGGGCGTGGCTCCTTCCTGCGTGCGCTATAGGTGTCTTACTTGTCGGCGGCTTAGTGAATCCACGCCCCTTCTGGCGTGCTTTCCATGGGTATCTACGATTATGAATAACAAAGACGTTATTAAAAAGTAAAGTGAGGTTAAATTTTCATTTATTTCATCTAATTGCTTTTGTATTTATGTATTTTAGTATTAAGCAGGGTTTAAATTATTTTATACAACCCCATCAATGTATAATATGCCAATAACAATAGGATTTTTTTTCATGGGAACAGATTAATCATTTTCCTTTATTTCTTATGGAAAAAATTAATTTGGTATACGTCCTGTTTGGTAAGGGTCTGGAACGGATTAAGGACGTATACTGAGGTACCACTGTATTTGCGTCGCACACACTTTCAGAGACCCCGGGTAGAAGCTTCCGCAAAATACAAATGTTCAGGAGATTGCATTATTCCTTCTCTTGGCTGAAATGATCTGCCTCGATATTTCAGAAATTGCTAAATTTATGTTGATGAGCTGAACGCACAGTGCTAAGTTCGGGAATCCACTCTTGAGAGCAGTGTGGTAATACATGTTATGTAGTCCAATTCCTTTTTAAAGTAACCTGTCTTAATATTTATTTTATTGAAGTAAAAATACTTGAGTTATTCATTAGTCAAGAGTTCTATTGATTTTCTGGTTAAGACCCTTTGCTTTGATTGTTATGGTGTCGGTTTTTTAGAGCTACTTTTAGGCCTGATGACATATCGACTTTGATTATTGATTAACAAACTTTGCGTGACTTTTCACAACATTTCTTCTCCAGATCCTTGTTCATAACAAAATCTGCTTCAAACTTTCTATGGCAGAATATTTTCCATGTAGTTTTATTAATTTAATCATTACTTAATAAATAGGGCGACACGGTGGCGCTGCTGCCTCGCAGTAAGGAGACCCAGGTTCGCTTCCCAGGTCCTCCCTGCGTGGACTTTGCGTGTTCTCCTCGTGTCTGCGTGGGTTTCCTCCCACAGTCCGAAGACATGCAGGTTAGGTGCATTGGCAATCCTAAATTGTCCCTAGTGTGTGCTTGGTGTGTGGGTGTTTGTGTGTGCCCTGGCACTATTCCTGGGATTTATTCCTGCCTTGCGCCCTGTGTTGGCTGGGATTGGCTCCAGCAGACCACCAAGATCCTGTGTTAGGATATAGCGGGTTGAATAATGACTGACTGACTGACTATTATAATTCCAGCAGTGCCGGGTGTAAGGCGCTTGTACCAGTATGCACCCATACTGGTATGCCACTGCAGGGCTCAGTCACAGCCAAGTAAAAAAGGTGTGCCGCATGCAATCCGGTAACAGAAACCTTAATTTGGCTAAACATATTTATAAAACACAAGAAAATGATCACAGACGTCACACTTATTTTCAGATTCAAGCAGTTGATAATGATGTTTAACACCTTTTTGCAGTTTAATGACGTTGGGGCATTTTGAAATGGGAGAACTCCGGGGGATTATTTGCCCATGTAAATGCAGATTTTTAGGAAACCAGGTTTCTGCCTTAAAAGGGTTGGTCACCATATGTAACACGGTTATGTTTGTGCATGTAAACACACTTGAAGATAAGCAGTTTGAAGATCTGCTAGTGGAAAATCACATGGAAAGGAGTTTTCTTGGCAACTACAGAGTACCAAATTACATCCTGCTGGTAAACAACGTGCTTCAAGCATCCAAAAACCATGAAGTGCAACATGTCACTAAAGATTCATTTCCTGCATTCACACTTGGACATCTTCCCTGCTAATCCTGGTGCAGTAAGTGATGAAAATGTTGAAAGGTTTCACCGAGACATTGCAATGATGGAACAATGGCTTCAGGGCAAGTGGACGCCATCAGTGCTGGATGACTCTTATTGTTCACTGAAATGAGAAACGTCCGTTGCTGAGTACAAATGAAAATCAGCAGGAAATCACTTTAGCTCACTTGAACTAATGCAACTTGTCAGGATCATTAACTAATTAAACACTTAAAAAGTGAACTTCATGTTTCTCCAAATTCAGTTAATCTGAAATTGGATTTGTGTTCATTTTGAAGCTGTCTAGCATAGTTGCCAAAATTTTCTGGAGGCAGAACTGTTTAAAAAATATGTTGTCCAGTGAAATCTGCCATTAAATGGGAAATGTATATCTGGAAGTGGTTAGATCAGGCACTGATACCTTATCCTTAACCAGAAAAGCCTAGAAAACCCAGATATAGCTAGGAAGGGAGTGATTGACTGCTATATTGTGTACCCGGTTGTATAGGGGCTTGCAAAGGGTCAGGTTAATGGTGGGTTGAAAATGTGTTGTGTCAAGTTGTGTTCCATGTTTTGCACCAAATCAAAGTCAATTCTGGTATGTTTCACATGCTAGCAATAAAGTGATTCTGATCTCATTCTGAAGGGAGTGGTTCACTCCTACATTGTGTGCCAACTCGGTCACACTCTTGGACTTTAAGACTTGTAATTGACAGATTCCCTATCTAAGAGCGTCTGCAGCTGTATAAAATAAGACAATGCATCTTCTGCTCTTATGGATCTCATCATTGCATTGTACACTAATGGATATATATATATTATATATACAAGAAAATATAAGAATAAATCTCTCTATTATAAAACAAATCTTGGAAGGAGACGAGATGTGATTCTCTCAGAGAGACACTTTCATGTCCCGCGAGACGAGACTTTGTGCCATGTTTCACATGCTAGCAATAAAGTGAATCTGATTCTGATTCTGAAGGGAGTGACTGACTCCTATATTATATACCAACTCAGTCACACTCCAGGAGTGTAAGACTTGTAATTGACAGATTCTCCCATCTAACAGTGTCTACCTGATCCTACAGCTGTATAAAATAAGACGATGTTTCCTGAAAGATCTTCTGTTCTTATGAATCCCGTCATTGCATTACACACTAATGGAGCCACACTCACACAATCTTCTTACCATTTAGAGCCAATTTATTCAATTCATGGGGATCGTGTGTGATCTCCTTTGAACTTCTATGTAACACCAACACACGAATGGCAAGAAAGATACCTCGTGAAGTATGAATGGTGTGATAACAGTTACGAGGTAGTTCAAAAGTACTGCCCAGCTTAGAAGGAACATAGCTCATGGCCGGCAGTCATATAGTCTTACATAAGTAGTGGCTCAGTCAAAGTAGTCCACAACTTGCCCTGACGAATTCCAACGGTTTTGATCAAGTAGGTTTGATTTTGTCTTAAGTCGTAGGTGCAGGCTATGATGTGCGAGAGATGATGACCTATGAGCATTCAGCCGAAAATACAATGCAAACAATGTAATTATAAGAAATATGGAGCACAGGTGCTTTAGACCCCACAAACAGAAGACAGCCTGGGAACTGTTTATCTAGAAGTAGTTAGATCAGGCACTATCTAGACTGACAATGGTACCTTATCCTTAAACATCACCAGAAAAACTTAGAAAACCCATGTACAGCTAGGAAGAGAGTGATTGACTCCTATATTGTGTACCAATTTGTATAGAGGTTTGCACAGGGTCAGTGAAATTGTGTTGTCTGGAGTTGGTAATGTCTTATATTCCATGTTTTGTACCTAACCAAACTCAATTCTGGTATGTTTCACATGCTAGCAATAAAGTGATTCTGATCTCATTCTGAAGGGAGTGATTGACTCCTACATTGTGTGCCAACTCAGTCACACTCTTGGACTTTAAGACTTGTAACTGACAGATTCCCTATCTAAGAGTGTCTGTCTGATCCTGCAGCTGTATAAAATAAGACAATGCCTCTTCTGCTCTTATGGATCTCATCATTGCGTTGTACACTAATGGAGCCTCAAACTACCAAAAACAAAGGTCTTTAAAATGGCAAAGTTAACCAGAACACGGAATGGATGTCTAAACTCACCACAGGCAGTGCCAAGGCTGGAATTTAATCCTAGAGATATGAGGCAGCTGTTCCAACTGCTGCTCCTCTGAGAATTTCCTCTCTGTGGTTTAATGAATAGATATGCAGTATACAAGAAAATATAAGAATAAATCTCTCTATTATAAAAAAAATCTTGAAAGGAGACGAGATGTGATTTTCTCAGAGAGACACTTTCATGTCCTGCGACACAAGACTGTGCCAAGAGATTTAACCACACCCAGGGCCAGAAATAAAAGACAAAGAGTAGATAACAAAGTAGAACGTCATAAAGAATTCAAAAACGTTGGCGCAGTACAGGAGATTTTAGAGACAGAAACATTATTCAAACACTTGTGGCGAGTGGCTGGGGGTGGTACCCAGCCGGGACGCCCAGAAGGACCGAAGGAGGGATCACGCCTCCTCCGGACCACGAGGGGGCGACCGTCCTGGTGGCTATGGGGACCACGGGAAAGGAGCTTGGAAGCTCAACCCTATAGGGGCCCGTAGTCACCACCAGGAGGCACCCAGATGCCTGGAGAGCCCTGGTTATGAGCACTTCCTCCAGACCCGAAGTGCTGGGGGGACAAAGACCGGGGACACCTGGATTGCTTCCAGGTGCACAGCTGGCACTTCTGCCACGCCAGGGAGTGCCGGCGGAACTTCATCGAGAGGCATCTGGAGCACATCCGGGTGAAGATAAAAGGGGCCGCCTCCCTCCATTCGGCAGCTGGAGTCGGGTGGAAGAGGATGAAGCCTGGAGGAGAGGAGTGGAGGCGGTGAAGAGAGGCATTTGTGAGAAGCCTGGACTTAAGGGTGATTGGTGCTGAGGCACTGGGTTGTGTGTTATTGGACATTTGTAAATAATAGTAATGCACAATAAACGTGTGTTTGGTGATGAAACATCGGTGTCTGCCTGTCTTTGTCTGGGCCAGTCGCCACACACTTTAAACAAACATAAGTCTCTTTCAGGAGTGAATCGAGCTCCGTGTGTAGTCGGAGGGGACAGTTCCATCTCTCAATTAAAAGAATAGAAAATTTTCCTCTTCATATGGGCGTGCTGCAGGACCCACAACAGGAGTAGAGGATGTCTGGGGGAGAAGAAAGACAAAAGGCAAAAGGACAGCTGCTGTACAGGCTTTTCGAAGCGCAGTGCGAGATGCAGATCACACGGCACGGCAGCAGCAGCAAGCCAGCAGCTGATCGAGCAAAGAGGAGGTAAAAAAAAACTGGATTTGTTTCCCATTGTATCACCGTTTAAGAGGGGGTTTCAGAGGAGCGACCGCGTCTCCTTGGGATGCGTTCAGCCCCCCTCTTCACAATGCGAGCAGCGGAGACACAAAGTGGCAGGCACATAGCACAGGCTGGAGGGGGGTTTGGTGAGCGAAGCAAGCAGGGGGCAAAGCCCCCTAGTACTATTAAAGGGAAAAGTATAACTTTACTAAAAAATACACTTCACTGTAGTTTGTATCTCTCAGCTTTCCTTTTCAGAACCATAAGTTGATTTTGACTTAAACTAAATAAAAAAAAAATATGCCACACTGGGCTTTGCTTCTCATTGGCTTTGTTTTCAGGTATCCTTCATTGCTTCATAACAATAAGTGAGCTTCACCTCTCCAGTTTCATTCTCACTGAGTCACATCTATGGAGTAGGGAAAGGTCAAGGAAGCAGATATCACACCCGAGTGTGTACGCTCAACACACAGAGGTACTCATCCTTCAGGTGATCTATTTTTACCACCCCCCAGGTATGTTTATTTATTATGTTGCTAAGGAGGAAGAATGTAGGTGCAAGTCTTGCCAATTATGGCTGCTTTTATGAGAGGCAAATGTCATAATATTAGACTAAATGTAAAGGAGGAGCCGGGGGCAACACAGTTCAAGTTTAGCACGGGACCATTGTCCTAAAAGAATGCAGTGTAAAGGTCTTAAAAAAAAGCTTTCTGTTACTATCTTCTGGATAACAATAGAGAAGCATCAGGTTTTGAATCATTGGTTATTAACAACACACGCTGCTGAAGCTGAGGCCTCCCAATGGAAAAATGAACTGCTGGTGAACTGCCAGCCCCAAATAGCAGACCAACAAAACTAAGAAACCAGGCAACACAACAATCTATAAAGTCAGAGGGAAATATGGAAAAAAAATAGCACAGATTTGATTATTTGCTTACTTTTCAGATAACTCATTATATTACTGGCTAATGTGTTGGACTATAAAAGAGAAAGATGGCAGCAACGACTTGCCTTGTGATACCAGAGCAATCAACTTCAAGAGCAAGTGCGTGCGGAAGTAGGTAACACATTGAAAGACTGAGCTGTGGAAGTCACATTAGATAAAAATGCTCAATAAATAAATAGTAATTAGGTAGATCTAATCAGCTGCAATGAAAATGCAATCCATTTAATCAGGAACAATTAAGGTGTGAAATAAAATGGAATTACACTAACCTAGTTTAATTCGTTCTTTACACACCAGACATATACCTATCATGTTAAATTGCACCACTTCTTGACTGATTTTCAATTACAGACTTCTTTTACATAATCTTATAGAGTCGGAGGCAGTTGTGGTGTGTGTCTCTAACTAGTCTGCGACTCACCCCAACTAAGACAAAACATGTTGTAGAGACGGACTCTTTAAGAGCAAGAGCTAACAACCAATGATCGTTCACACAGAAGAACAATGCAAATAATTCAGCAGTTTGGACCTGGGAAACAGTGCCCTTATTTATCAGAATAGGAAAAGCGATCCTAACTGGCTCAAAAATCTCATAGTGATACAAATTTGGAGTGGACTGCAGAGGGTGCAGACCTATAAATATCTGGGAGTGCAGCTGGATGACAAATTGGAGTGGACTGCCAATACTGATGCTCTATGTAAGAAAGGTCAGAGCAGACTATACTTTCTGAGAAGGTTGGCATCCTTCAACATCTGCAGTAAGATGCTGCAGATGTTCTACCAGACGGTTGTGGCGAGTGCCCTCTTCTACGCGGTGGTGTGCTGGGGTGGCAGCATAAAGATGAAAGACGCCTCACGCCTGGACAAACTTGTTAAGAAGGCAGGCTCTATTGTAGGAGTAAAGTTGGATAGTTTAACATCTGTGGCAGAGCGACGGGCATTAAGCAAACTCCTGTCAATCATGAAGAATCCACTGCATCCACTGAACAGTGTCATCTCCAGGCAGAGGAGTAGCTTCAGTGACAGACTTTTGTCACTGTCCTGCTCCACTGACAGACTGAGGAGATCGTTCCTCCCCCACACTATGCGACTCTTCAATTCCACCCGGGGGAGTAAATGCTAACTTTTTTTTTTTTTTTTCATTTTTATTATTATTTAATTTAATATTGTTTCTTTGTATCAGTATACTGCTGCTGGATTTTGTGAATTTCCCCTTGGGATTAATAAAGTATCTATCTATCTATCTATCTATCTATCTATCTATCTATCTATCTAT
>JANRMT010062844.1:9308089-9327633 GCA_026402145.1 Polypterus bichir lapradei
TATCTATCTATCTATCTATCTATCTATCTATCTATCTATCTATCTATCAAATTTGGTCCTACACTTTGCAGTAGAAGTGATGGCATTTTAGCAGTTTTCCTAATTTAGGAAACTACTCCTAACTTCCTAGCTCGTGAACAGTTCTAACTCGCTAGAAAATGACGTTCAGGCAGAGATCATTACGCACATCCTAGGAAAGACAGAATGTTTCGGAAATGATGGACAACGATAAACTTGTTAAAGTTTATCAATTTCACGGCCATAGAATAAGATTTGTAATTAACCTTGTATGGCGTGTGATCACTCCATCTACACAAAGCTGTCAGATGAAATGAAAGCGTTGGTAACGTTTCGGCCACATGGAAAATGCAGCTTTGTAATAACAATGACTTGGGCATGTCACAACCAACCATTTCTCGAATTCTGCACTAAACTTTCCATGAGGTAATACACAGATGTACAGATTTCCCCATCACTCCACGTGAGTAATGTTAAAGCAAACTGCACATCTGCAAATCGGCACACAAATAAAGATAATTGCCTCAAGTATGGATGAACCCATATATGAGAATCGCATGAGATAATACAGTATCAATACACAAGTAGTCACCGATACAAACTGTATTATTTATGATGTTTTTACAAAGTGGCAAAGTTCAACAAACGACTGTATACCAGGGTGGCCAACTCTGATCCAGGATAGCCACAATGGCTGCAGGTTTTTATTCGAACCCAGTTGCTTAATTAGAAGCCAATTCTCACCAATAATGGATCTTATTTAATTCCATGGCTTGTTAGTGTTATAACTCTACCATGTCAGTTTATTCTTAAATCATAGGTTTTTTTTCCTTTCTAATGATACATGTATCATCCAAGTGACTTAAATTTTCAGTTTTTCACTTTCTCTTCAGTTTTATTCTGAGTATTTAATTAAACCATAGAGTGAATGATGAATACACACGGGTGGAAATGGAGACAAGCTAGATGAAGAACTGCTGGTTCTGCTGGCATTGGCATCTTATTGGTAATAAGGAGCAGTTAACACAATGGGCACTGCTTTTTAAGACTAAAATAAGCAATTAGGGTTGAAAATCTTAGCAAGCGAGACATCTAAAATGAAGCAGAAAAATGTCACTTGATCAATTAGTATGTCATCAGCAATGAATGATTTCTCAGGCAGCAATTGGGTTTGAACAAAAACCTGAAGCCACTGCAACCCTCCAGGACCGACGTTGCTCAGCCCTGATTTAAAAGGACTGAGTCTTAAATACCAAGCAAATAAAATGAAGTTAATTAGTAGCAAAACCGAGTCACTAATTAAGAAAACGGTTAGAATGAAAATCTGTAGCCACTGTGGCTCTCCAGGATCAGACATGGCCACCCCTGCTCTCTACTCTTTAAAATAAAGGTGCCTGAGTGGTTCTTCAGACAACGCCATTACAAAACACCCACCCACATGAAGGTGTCGGAGAGAAGCTTCATTTTATTTAGATCCGTACAGTAAATAACCATAAATAGATGGTAACAGATTTGGAAAATACCAGTGGGTCCTCTCACTGCATATGTCCAAAAGCACCGGCTAAGTTCAGGTTATCTTAATCTGTTAGTGTCTTGCAAGGTAGCCTGTCATACATTAAAGATTTAGTTGTTTTCTATATAGGAGGATGTTTTTCAAAGCAAAAGGAACTTCATATGCAAAGAACACTTTGCAGAATAATATGGTGCCTTGTCAAGCAATAGTTCTACAAGGCACCACACAATCCAGTAAAGAACCATCAAGTGCCATTAAAGAAGAAGTAGAGTACTCCATGAGAGTGGCATTAACATTTCATCTTGTTTTACTTTTTCTTCTTCTTCTTCTCCTACTATTTTGAAGAGTATTAACATTAATACTATTTTCATCATCTGTATGGTGAAGCCCTAGCGTTACTATCAAAAAACAACAAACCATCATCACGATTTCCAAGAAAACTACAAAACACCTTCATGAGTGCCATTTTGTGGCTCAGAGTAACATAAAATCTTGACAGAAGTGACATCCAAGACGTAGACAAAACTGGATCAAAACCAGAAGCCTTTCCCAAATAATTCTTTGACTAAGCATCTTCTCAAGCACTAGTCTCTTTAATGATTTTCTCTAAAAGGGAAGGCCAAAGATGCAAATACTCTCCCAAAAACAAGAACAACCAATAAAAACCTGAATTATAAATATTTAGTAAGTCAGTCATTTTCCAACCCGCTATATCTTAACACAGGGTCAGGAGCCAATCCCAGCCAACAGGGCGCAAGGCAGGAACAAATCCCGGGCAGGGTGCCAGCCCACCACAGGGCACATACACACCAAGCACACACCAGTGACAATTTAGGATCACCAATGCATCTAACCTGCATGTCTTTGGACTGTGGGAGGAAACCCACGCAGACACGGGGAGAACATGCAAACTCCACGCAGGGAGGACCAGGGAAGCGAACCCAGACTGAAAACAGTATTTCGCAAAATTTCTATATAAATGATGAAAAATGGGTACAATTTGTTTAAAAATGAGTTTGTGTACATTGGTCTCAAACATTTCACCATTTAATTGAATGTCCAACACGCTAACCACTTGATCAATGCTGCCTAAGTGTCACACATGTGCGTCAGAGGATCTCTTCACAGGCTCAATTGAGGTACGTGATAACCCACCAGAGCGAGATGGGGTGCTGTCGCTGACATTCTCTTCTCCTTCTCTCTCCAAGGCGCCAGTGAGGGCACTTAGCTCTGCCCCTTCCGGTTCATACATTATAAGAAACCCGGCTGACAGGACGGAGACATCATTTCTAATAAGAGTGACCCGCCAGATGGAGCTCCAGTGAACAACCCTTATTTTGATAGACAATAGCCAGTTACTTTACTATTGTCCAGGGGATGCTATTTACTTTATCGACAAGGGGCATGATTTTGTTTCGGATTGTAGTTATTAAAAAGGATGACCTGGTTCTTGTTGTCCCCGCTTTTCCTTTGTGCTATGATCTATCATTCCTGGACCCGACCACAAGATATAAAACACAGTTTTAAAAGAAATTATACAAAGAAGCACTATATAAAAACAATCCAAATGATGCAAAGTAAAAGCAAAAATTAGAAACTTTGAAGCAGATTTTGTTATGAACAAGGACCTGGATAAGAAATGTTGTGAAAAGTCACGCAAAGTTTGTTAATCAATAATCAAAGTCGATATGTCATCAGGCCTAATAGTAGGTGTAAAAAACCGACACCATAAGAATCAAAGCAAAGGGTCTTAACCAGAAAATCAACAGAACTCTTGACCAATGAATGATGGGGAGAGGTAGATCATCAATTTTAAGCACAGTATTATGGGAAAAAGGCCAGCTCTAGCTTTTTTGCTGCCCTTAGCAAAAGTAAAAATGTCACAGCCAAACCACAGAGTCTTGAGGGTATTATTATTTTAGATTGTAGAACCGTTTCCCCTTTAGTGTTTCACATGATTCGCAAACCAATGTTGGATGAATAACTGGATGGGGGTGGGGGTCCCTCTTGAAGATTCATGCAAGTTATACATGGTTGTAATATCAAAGAGCGGGAGGGTTCCCCTTTGAGATTCTCATGAGTCACACAAAGAACGTGAGGGGCGGTGGTGCCAGGGAAAATCAGGGGCTGGGAGCAAAATATCACCCAAAGCCACCCCATCTCCAAGTCAACATCTGTGTGTACTTTATTTAACAAGACGCTGCCCCCGAAAAAGTTGAACATCCTAGGCAACTGACTAGTTCACCTGTATGGTAAAGCCGGCCCTGTTATAGGAATGCCTGTTTATGTTGTGCACTAATTTGTTCTGGTAATAACCAGCTATTAATAATATTTTTGCAAAAAATGCATGCTTTATGCACATTTTGAGCATATGATTAGATTACATGTCATGAATAACATAAGAATTTTTTACTTTTACCCACGGACGTTTTTCACATTGTTTGCTATTGTACAGCACTGGTCCGCATTGCTTTCTGTTGTATCATAAACTTTTTTGTTGATGGCTGCTATGTCACTGCTAGGTAAGGTCAGCCAGAAGAGTGCGTTGTATGAAAGCACTGAGTCAACGGTATAAATGGTAGTATTCCTGGTAATCCAAGATTGGATTCTGCTAAAATATTTTTATAATTTATTCTTTGTTGTTTTTAAATTCCTGGTTACGAATATTTTCACCCTGCTTTTGGAGTACAGTTTATGATTTGGCTCTGATTATGTGTTCATTTTTAATTCCTGCATTGTTTCCTGACTATGGAATATGTCCTGAGTGCTGCTTGCTTAACAATTACACTTTTTGAGCTTTGAAACTTTTTGACTTAGTGACATCTGCTGACTCTGATTTCACAAAAAGCTCCTGCCACCTCATACAATTAGTACAAGAAGAATTTTATACACAACTGAACAACTACAAGGTGCTATCTCTATATTTAATCTTTATTTGGATCTTGATCTTTGTTCGTCCGCAAATGAATTAGAAGAAGAAGCACTAGATGGCAGTAGAGAGACAGCTAAAACGTAGGCATTGCATTAAGAATCTCCTCCAGGCTTATACTACTGAAGACTGTAGTACGCCAGTCACACCTCAAAACACAGACATTCAAACTAAACAAATTGTTGTGCTTTAAATTAACTAAAGAGATCTTCATTTAGATCTTGATCTTTGTTTGTCCGCGAATTCCACGCATGCGTAGACCACCTTCCAGTTTAGTACGTTGTTGTTACTCATGGATGTCAACAATGTGCCGGAATAATGAAAGGGGTGGTGGACAGTGTTACGCTGGTTAGCTCCTGAGGCCTGGTTAGAGAATGAGATTGCCGAAGATAAAAGGTACGTGCCTACGTAACATATGAATGAAAGACAGTGGGTAAAATGAATGACAACGTAACAGCACGTTCCGGAAATTATTATTGTTACGTTGTAGCTGGCGAGTGCTGCGCGTCTCACAGTTGTACCGTGGCTTGCTCACATGTCAGTGAAGTGATCCCTATTTATGCTTTAAAGAGCCTGGATACCTATGTGTCCCCCTTTTATAACCTTTGCTCCGTGTATATTGCCTTACTCTTTGGATTGCCACAAAGCAACCTGCGAGATTGGAGAAAGGTTGAGAAGAGATCGTGAGAGGAAACAACAGCATCGTGAAAACGAGAGGGACTGTGAACGGACAGAAGCAGAAATGCTCCTACACCACCACATAATTACTATTCAGACAGTGATTCCGAGTAGGCCGTTCCTGCCGAATCAATGTCCAAGGGTTTTCTTTTGTAATTTTGTTTCCCTTATAAAAAATCATAATGCTGTGCGACGAAGGGCCCAGTTCACGACTGGCAGCCGCGTTTAAACAGGGAGCCCTTCACAGACAACTTTAACACGCACAACGTAGTTGGGCACACATGGCTAGTAGTGACATATTTCCAAAAGAAAAATGTAAAACATTTCCTGCATCTCTTTCACAACGAGTGTTCAATTGGTGTAATTGATAGGATTTCTAATACTCTTCATTTAGGGCTAGAAAGTAAATCTAAGCCATAATATACAGTTCAGTATATAAAAAAGATGGTAATAAAGAAAAACAATCATTTGTGAGATCTTGTTATGTATTTAAAAAGTACAAAATGTCTAATTTTATTAGACTTGAATAGATGTCCAGAATGTGTTACCAAATTTTAGTTATTCATTTTCTAAAAATGTATGAGTTTGGATATTTAAGCATTTTTTACAGTTTTGAAATAGCTGGTCACCTTTTTGTGGTCTCACTTCATGCAGCTATTGTGTTTTGCCGTCACTATGGCAACCCTCAGTCACATGACCAACATTGTGCGACGTTTGACTCTGTCCTGCTATTGACATAATTCTAAAAGACGTAACATTGCTCCCTGCTTGTTTTGTTACTTGTTTCTTTTTTTTTTTTGTTTTTACTTATTAACTAGACTTTTGGACTTTGCCTTTTGCATAGCATTTTGTTTCTGATGTTTGGATCAACTGCCCTTTTGGTAACAACTCCAGTTTTACTTGTGAGTCTTCATTTGCCTAGACTTTTATCTGCCAGTTGCCTGATTCACTGGACTTATCCATTGGACACAGCAGATGTCTCATAAATGCTTTAATATAAGGGGAAATTGGAGACGCAAGGTGTAATCAAGTGCAAAATAAAAACAGACATTTTATATGATATTGTAACAATGACACCTCCTATTTGAAGAATTCACAGAAGGGACAATAAACAATTTTATCTTTTGATATTAAATATACTTACGTCTTTACTTCTTTGGGAATCATCCATGAGGTTTGTCTGAAAAAAAACATTAAATTCAGAAATGTGTAAAACAAATTGACTAATAGTACTAATCAACTCTAAAATGTGCTGATACACTTTGATATCTGTGGTTATAGATTCTCATTTCTTTTTCAAATATACCTCATTTGAATGACATCAGACTCATTTACGTTACACATACAAGGGTCAAAGTTCAAGGTTAACTTTATTTGTCATTAGAAACCGTGCACTGCAGAATAAAATTGCATCACCTGACCTAATTATTTGCAAAAAACAGACAACAAAAATAAGCAAGAATAACAATTAGAATAATACAATTAAACAACAGAAAATAATCAGCATATTGCACTGTATTAACAGATGATCATCGTTTAAGCGTCTAATGGCTTGTGGGATAAAACTGTTATGAAATCTGTCAGTTCTGCACAGTGTACTCCAGTAAAGCTTGCCAGAGGGCAGACAGGCAAACACTCCATTATGGAGGGTGTGTGTGGTCCCTGATGATGTTGGTGGCCCTGTTTTGCAGCACTTGCTACACAGTTTCATTATGGGATGGAGATATGGTCCAATGATTTTCTTAGCTGCTCTACCCACTGTCTACAGGGAAACCCGGTCTGAGGCAGTACAGTCCTCAAACCAGACAGAGATGCCGGTGTTCAGTACACTCTCCATGTCTCCTCTACAGAAAGAGGGAAAGGAGGATGGTTTAGCTCCCCTCATGTGTCACAGGAAGTGCAGTCACATCCAACCTCTCTTGACTAGGGAGGATGTGTGTTGGGTCCAGGAGAGATCATTTGCTATCTCCACTTCCAGCAACGTTGTGCTCCTGGCTGACTCCAAAGTGGAGCCATTGACAGAGAGAGGTGGATGGACAGCATAGTTCTTTCTTCCCAAACGTTGACAGTGAGTGCCTTTATTTTATGGACTATCAGGGTGAGGTTATTGTTCTTACACCAGTCTATACGCTGTTCAACCTCCTCTCTGTTAGCCATCTTCATTAGCACCTCTGATGAGGCCTGTCAACATTGTACTATCTATGAACCTAATGATGTTGTTCAAATCATTAAAAAACTACAATATGACAAGTAACACGAATGTGCTACTCTTTAAAATAAATAAAACAAATTCCAAAGCAATACCTGTGTATTACTGTTCTGAAATGAATTTTTCTTCTTTGATCCAATTTGCAGATAACTGGAAAAAAAGATAACATATAATCAAACTTGCACCACCTTAGGAGATTATTAAAGCAAAAATGTTTTAAAGGCGCCCTACCATCAGGGCCATCTTAATGGGCAAAATGGGCACTGGCCGGGGGCCCCAGGAGCACAGGGGGCCCATGATGTTTCTGATGCCTATGTACGTTTCTGTTTTGCTGTCAATACAGGGGACCCAGCGCAGTGCTTACAGGGGGGCCTATGATGCTGTTAAGACGGCCCTGCCTACCATTAAATAGTTTTCCTACTTATGTGCAGCAGTTGTTGTAAAAATGCAAGAAGAACACTCTTAAAAATAAAGGTGCCAGAGTGGATCTTCAGACTGGTGCTTCAGGGAAAACATTTGTGATTCCAAAAATTACCATCCACATGAATATTCCAGAAAAAAACCTTTAGATCCATAGCAGGCTCGATAAATAACCATGAAGAGATGCTAACAGATTTATCAAATATCACTGGGTTCATTATTTCACTACAGTAACCCAGGCTAAGTTTAGGGTTTCCTGAATTGTTAGTATCCTGCTAGGCAGCCTACAGTACATTTACAATTTCTGTTTTCTCCACATATTAGGAACCTTTTTAAAGCCCAAAGAACCAATATGGAAAACAATGTTCCTAGAATTAAATGGTTCTTTGACAAGTAATGTTTCCACAAAGGAACCCCATAATATGCCATTAAGAAACTGTTATTTTTAAAAGTGCACCACATGTTGAAAAAGTTCCTGTCACCATGGATGTACTGTATAAAAATTTATTTTTATTTTTCCCTGTTTTTTCCTATGTACCTTTAAAAATCAAGTTGGATATTTTCTGACCTAAATAATGTTCCTGCTTTGCACCCATTGCTTGCTGGGATAGGCTCTAGCATCCCCACAACCTGTCCCTTGATAAGCAAGTGTGGAAAGTGGATGGATGGATGGATGGATGATATCATTATCAACACAGAATTTTTTTTGCTTTGCTTTATTATAATTTTTTATAAAGCCTTATTTCATATAAATAATATTTCCCAGACTATATTAACTTAAAAAAAAACTGTATTGTTTGTATTGTGTTGAAGACTATTATGGAAATAATAATAAAACATTTGTCATTCATACTGAGAAAAATGCAACCTGTAAAGATGTGGAAAGTAAAATAAACTTACAGACTGGGTTATTACAGGTTGTAAAACGGGAACAAATTATCCACTGCTAAGATAACTATAATGGAAGTTGCTTACCCAACAACAACAGCAAATGAGCTTGATATAATTTAACTGCAATCCAAATATAACGGTTAAAATTAAAGTGCTATTGGAAAAGAAATTGTAATTAGAAAAGCTCAGTTAAACAATGTATTTATGTTAGAAAGCTTGTCTTCCATCCATCCATCCATCCATCCATTTTCCAACCCGTTGAATCCGAACACAGGGTCACGGGGGTCTGCTGGAGGCAGAAGCTTGTCTTTCATTGTTTAATTAATTAAAAGAATAGGAATGGGTAATTGCTTCTTTTCCTATGCACGATTTGAAGACCCGTTTCCCTATACAGTCTCACTGTGACATATTTAAATTAAACCTCTAACTGTTGCACTATGTTAAAAATGTGAAAGATGCGTAAATGTTTTAAACTTTCGTAATATGTAAACACATTACTGAAGCAATCAACTGTAAAAAAATAAAAAATAAATAAAAAGTGTTTACTTAAAAATAAACGATCTTTTTTTAAAATTTTCAGAGCACGCGCTCTTCCAGCCATTTCTCTTCTATAATAACCGATTTTGCGCACAACCGAACCCGGGGCCAGGCTGATGTTCACTTCGGAGATTCGCTACAGACCAATTCCAAATCCCTATAAAATCACAACCCCCGTTCACCCCCATCCTCAAGTTTTCCACGGACCCAACATAGTGTTACCTACTCGAGCTTTTTAAACTTTTCCCGGCCGGCAGCCACGTAATGCTGGCCGCTCTCCAGTTCCTCTAGCGCGTCCACTCGGTGTCCCTCGCTAGGTGTGTAGATGTTCCTCACAGCTCCGAAAGGTGCCTGTACACCGGAGGTTGCCTCTTTCAGGAAACTCTCGAAATTGCACACCCTCTTTTCGTTGACCACAATTTTCCGTCCCTGAAAGTAGGGGTCCCCGTTTCGATAGAGATGAACGCTCTTCACAACTGGCTGTGAGAGAAAGTTGGGTCGGTCGGTGGCGCTCATGGCCTCGTCAGAGAGAGCTGTAATTTATTTAGTAGTACCTTTCTAAACAAGATAATCTGTCAGGTCCTCCTAGACTGGAGATGTGCTGCCTTCATGACAAGGCAACAAGACGCTCATTTGTAAGCTGTCATAAACATGTGCCCGCAAGAACCACGCGCAAAAAAAAGTAAGCAATACGATCGTTTTCACTAATTGATGAGCATCAAGTCAAGAAGCCTGCCGATGTCCTACTTATGTCCGACGCTTTAGTCAAGTCACGAACGCTCAGAAAAGCACAAATGAGCAGCGTCAAAACAGAAATAAACATCAGGTGTGTAGCGCAGGTAGAGCTGCACTACTGTACATCCCACTGCTGCCACCCGGCTGGAGACCAGCTGTACCCTGGGAAACTACTTGTGTTTTACTCGCTTATTGGTCGCCATGGAGACGCGTGAGGCTTGGGGGCTGACAGGGAGCGCACAGTAGACTGAAAAAAGTAATCGAGGCGCAGAACTCCACAAAAGATCGCCGCGTGCATTGCTCCTCTTCTTTGTTGTTTTTAACCTCTACTCTCACTTAGGAGGTCTAAGAAATTTCTCTTTCTTTCTTTCTTTCTTTCTTTCTTAATATTTTTTTTTATTTGATTGAGTCTGCTTTGGTGTTTAGAGTTTTGCAGGTGCAAGTGCTTTCATGTGATTTTTATATATTTTTGGGCGCAGAATTAAAAATTGAAAAACCATTTATCTCCATCTTTTAATTTTTTTTACAAAACACATTTTAAAGCTGCCAGTTATAGTATTTTAGATTCTTTCTTTCTTTTTTAATCATTTGTTTTATTATAAGCCTGTTTTGGTGTTTAGAATTTTGCAAGTGCAAGTGCTTTCATGTGATTTTTATATATTTTCTGAATTAAAAAATAACCATTTTTCTCCATCATGTAATATTTTTTTTTTTGCAAAACACATTTTTAAGGTGTCAATTATAGTTTTTTTTTTATTGTTTTGACACTATAATTAATTAAACATTCATATTTTATTTTAATAAAATTGTATTGTGTCTACGTGGGTTTTCTTCGGGTGCTCCGGTTTCCTCCCACAGTCCAAAGACATGCAGGTTAGGTGCATTGGCAATCCTAAATTGTCCCTAGTGTGTGCTTGGTGTGTGTGCGCCCTGCCTGGTGTTTGTTTCCTGCCTTGTGCCCTGTGCTGGCTGGGATTGGCTCCAGCAGACCCCCGTGACCCTGTAGTTAGGATACAGCAGGTTGGATAATGACTGACTGACTGTATTGCATTGTATTGTATAGTATATTCAAGCAAAGAGCCAAAGCCATTCACTCAGGATGAGTGTAAAGATTTTGTAAGAGATCGAGGCCTTTACAAAGACGCTGCAGCACTCTTGGGGTCTCAGATAAAAGATATTAAACTTTTTACATCCAGATGCAACTTTTTCTTGGTACCTGACTAGAGAAGAAGAGTTTGTAACATACAACCCCAATTCCAAAAACCGGACACTGTGTAAAATGTAAATAAAAAAACAGAGTGCAATGATTTGCAAATCTCATAAGTCCATATTTTATTCACAACAAAACATAGAAAACATATCAAATGTTGAAAGTGAGACAATTTACTATTTCATGAAAAATATTAGCTCATTTTGAATTTGATGTCAGCAACACCGTCTCAAAAAAGTTGGGTATGGGGGCAACAAAAGGCTGGAAAACTAAAGGTGCTAAAAAGAAACAGCTGGAGGAACATTTTGCAGCTAATTTGGTTATTAGGCATCAGGTCAGTAACATGATTGGGAATAAAAAGAGCATCTTAGAGAAGCAGAGTCTCTCAGACGTAAAGATGGGCAGAGGTTCACCAATCTGCAAAAAAACTACGCCTTCAAATTGTGGAACACTTTCAGAATAATGTTCATCGATGTAAAATTGCGAAGGCTTGATGTTGTATTTCAAGAAAGATGGATCCTTGGTTTACTGCACTCACGTAAGTGGCCTAAGTGCAGAAACCTGGCAGAAATGACAATGCAGAAGACTCTTCTAAAAGAGGCCGAAAACTGTATTAAATACGCATCAATACCTGTTCCTCCTTCTGTGCATTTGAAAGGAACCTACGTAATCTTTTAAAATCTTCTCGAGAGTGTTACCTAGAAGGAGCACCAAGAAAATTCTGTGTCAGTGGCAGAAGTGGAACCAAATGAGTAGCAGTTCTCTTTTTACGGTGATACTGTGACATTCGAACAGCGGGATATGTCAACACTCGGGTGAAGAGCTTCCCCCTTGAAGACTCACAAGTGGTTTTGGTGCTCACAGGTACGTTAGCACAGTGAAATGTCGATTGTTGTGAGGTGGTGAAAGCTGACCGCAGAGCAAGAGCTAAGGGGTACGCCAGTGTAACTGCAAGCGTTGGCATACATCAACATTCAATCGAAGATCAATCCAAAGTGAAGATTTGCAAAAAGGTGCCGGTACTCACCGGTAAGCTAAGGAAATGTGCTGGTAGTCTGTGTTAAAACTGGAAGTAGCATATACCGATAAGTACCGGCCACTCCAAGCAGTATTCTGTTATCTTACTGGGTCAGCAGTTAGGGCATACAAAAAGCCCATGTATTCTCTGTGGGACAGCAAAACCAAGAATTGACATTGAGTTCAGAAGACAGGGCTGTTCTTAGGATGTTGGGGGCCCTGTGTCGCTACCCGATCTGCGTGCCTACCCGATTTGCGCGCGCAGGCGTATTGAAAGCCTAGCATGCCGTAAAGTGTTCACGCATGCGTTATACAGATTGGGCAGAACCGTAAAGTGAGCGATGACGTATTCGTTCAATACGTATGTAATAACACACTCCGCATGCGCTTAATAAAAAAAATATATATATACTAAACATTTCGCTTTACGGCATGGATCGGTCTCAACTGCGCATGTTGATACACAACTGGGTAGTACAGTATATTCGTTTCAATACTGTAGTAGTTTACCATAATGATAATATTATTAAATATTCATTGTACGTTCTGTTTTCAGGGCTGAATTAAGCTTGTCATACTCCTTGTTATAAACGTTAATTGTTTATCACTGAGATCCCTTCGTTTAGTTTACATAGCACTTTTTTTTTCAGTTCCCATTGTACAAAGAAGTATTTGACCATTGCATATGTTATTATAGTCTACATATAAAAAATAAATGTCGGTTTTAAAAATAGATGTATTCAAGTACTATATTGTCTTTGAGTAACGCAAAGAAATTACTCGTGTCAGCTTTATGTTGTATTTAAATTCCAATGTCAAATAGTTCAGATATATAGCAATACAATAAATAAATAAAGTGTGAACTAAAAACTGAGTAATCATATAAAATATGTTCAAAATATTGACAAGATGCCATATATGTTAAAGTAACCAGGATGATTATTGCATAAATGCACAGCAGTATAGATTATTATTGCATTTTAGTAAACAGTCATTACACACACTACCTACATTAATTGTACATGATCAATGACAATGATTTCAGATTGAAGAGATATGAGTTCAATAAGTTTATAGCAGTTTTTTTTTTTTTTGTCTGTTTGTATTCGGATTCAGCGGGTTAGAAAATGGATGGATGTTTGTAGCATACAGATTGATCTGAAATGCCTGCCTGATGGGAGAAGCTCAAACACGTTCTGTCCAAGATGAGTGTTTGCCTTGATGATGTTTTTAGCCCTTCTTACACAGGGAATCTTGTATAGATGATCAAGTGATGGCAGTTCAGTTCCATTAAACGTGCTGTGATGTTTTTATGATCCACCACAGGGCTTTTTTGGCAGGTTTGGTGCAGTTGTTGTACCAGGCTGTCATGCAGTTAGTCAAAATGAGTGTGTATATATGTAAAAATGAACTGTTGATGCACTTTTCATCCCTGGAATAACTTTACATATTATTACTAATTATGAAATACACATGTGTCATAGGGCATCATGGTTTACAAAACTTTGTTTCGGTAATACTAGTGGATTGCATAAAGAGTCTTTCAAGAAAAAGAAATCTTTATTTCATGTCTAATCCACAAAGCACAACCCCAGCACCATCTTCTGTGATACTATTGCTTGTCTTGTACTCAAATTTAAATAGCTTTTATTCACCCATATAGTGTCTTAAATGCGAGTTAATAACTGAATAAATGAAAAAGGAAATACACTTTTCATGCAAATTTTATTGAATAAATGTTATGAGAACAAAAGTGAACAATTTTAGAACAAATCACCTAAAAAAAAAATTTTTCAAATTTACAAAAAAAAAAAAAAAAAAGTAAAAAAAAAAAAAATCACCAGATTTAACATTTTACCCAGAGCACAGAAAATTTAAAGTTACATTTTTTGCTATTTTGATCATTAAAATTATTCCACAAATAACTTCTGTAACATTTTAATACTAATAAAGTCCAAACTGCTTAACAAATACATATAACTTTATGAAACTGCGAAAATACATATACACAAAAAGTACACAAGAGGAAAATTATATACATCTGATGGTCAGATGGCCCTGTTGAAGAACACAAAAAGGTCTAGTTGGTCAGAGAAGGTCACAGACTCCCCAGGCCCCTGTGGACATTCTTAGCAAGCATATTGTTGTAGTGTTAATCCAGATGCCACTCCATTTCAAGGGGGTCTTCAGAAATCTTCTCTCTTCAGCACCACAGACAGTTGCACAAGACTTGACCAGGGTGCATGGCAAAGGGCATCACCAGACAAAAAAAAAAAAAGCAAAAAAACAATGGTTATTATCTAGTGTAAATCTTTCAAAGTGTATGCAGTTCAAGTCATAAACCATTACAACTGATAGAAGTGGGAATTAAACAAAGGTGAAGTTTAAAAATGGTGTTTTAAAAGTATTTTGATAGGTTTTTCATTTATAGCTGGCATTCTATATTTTTGGTATACATGTGCAAGCTGCTTCACCAGTCCTTTCATAAGCAAATTAGTTGGCAATATTGGTTGTGGATTAAAGATTAAAATGAGGAGTGTTGGGGGAGAGACAGTACCAAATACAGGAAGGGACTAAATTGTTCAGAGCTTTTTATGTAATGAATAGTAAAGTACTTTCAAATCAATTGTGAAGGAGACAGCCATCCAGTTTATTAAAGCTAAGGTCAAGTAAATGAGCTTGGAATATGGAGAAAAACAAAATGTAAACAAGACAAGATACATTACCCCAGAATACTTGGCAATGACGCAGTAGATTCAGACCCAAGACTCAAATGAAGGATTCTGGAAGCACTGGGCAGTAGCATCATCTTCTATTCCAACAGATATCACAGCATTCCCTCCTTCTTTAATTGCTGCCCTATCTTTCGATTAAATTCTTCCACTTCACTAAGGCAAGTAAAATATAAAAATAATAAATAAGAATTGTTCAAACACTTACTTCAAACATTCATAGACTTGACTTTTACCCGACACTGTATTCTGGGCCACCAAGAAATAAATCTTCTGCCTCCTGTCCTGATACACCTTGTAGAGCAGCCAGGGCATGGATGATGGACTATCCAAAAGTAAGAAAAAACAGAATACAAAAGTTGCTTGCATGTAACTGAAATATGACCACATCACATTATAAGTGAAGGCATACACCAATTACCCAGTAACAAAGCATAAAACCCTAAGAATGTGTTCTTTATTTTGCAAATGAAACAGCCTGGTTTTGTTTCTATTGAAACTCATACAATGAGAAAAACAACAGCCAACGTGATTGCGAGGATTCATACACAGACTAAGATATTGTGATCTAATGTCTGGGGGTGGAAATTGCATAGTCTATTGCATAAGAAAAAACACATTGCTATATTGAAGTGGGCAGAAGACTACAGATCATCTGGTGCACAAATTATTTACATAACAGGCCACCCCAGCGGTCTTACCTCAGGGAATAAGACATCCAGAATGAACTGCACACGATCTCTAATAGGGAATGCTGTTTGTACAGTTCTCAGAAATCTCTCAAGATATGAGAAAAGGGCATCCTGTTGTTCGTCAGACTTCAGGTACACAGGCACTCGGAAAGATGACTTTTCCTGGAATCTATTCAGCCACTTAGAAGGCTCATTACCACGGAGTATCCTCTGTGTTCAAGAAACAAAAAAAAAAAAAAGGCCAATGTTGCTTGTAAATGCATTAAGCGATAGGTTATTATTATAGAGCCCCCTTTCTCCCCTTATATTTAAGTTAACATTTAACAAATAATCTTTTCTCAGTTACCAACAACATCCAATATGAATTAAAGAATTAAACACACACAATTACCTGCCCATTTGTCTGAGGATGGTAAGCACTGGAGACAGCATGCTTTATTTTTAGGACTCCAAAGATATTCTCATTTAGCTGTGGATGAAGAATCAACAGAATTGCTTCAGTAGTTCACACAAGGGATAATAAATGGGTTTATAAATAATGGACTTTCAAGAAATGTTTCCATTTAAAAATGAAAAGCATTTTTTTTTTCCCCAACAGTACCTCGTTGACAAACTCTTTGCCTTGGTCAGTAATGATCTTCCTAACCATGCCAAATGTGTACAGCTTCCCTATGATGGCTGCAGACACTTCACTCGCTGACTTAGACTGTAGAGGCTCAGCAATGATCCACTTTGTGTAGAGGTCAGTCATGGTCAACACATACTTGTTACTTCTGGCAGTTTCACACATTGGGCCAAAGAGATCCAGACCTACCACCTCCCAAGTTTCTTTCACCTGATAAAATATTTGCCTTTAAATCTTTATCCTCATTCGATTTTATTTCACAAACCTGGAGCCCACCATTACCTTGATGGAATGCAAGAATGGTACCATGGTCTTGATGGGATCATTCAGCTGACAGCGGTGACAACATCTCACCTAAAACAAGAGATACAAACTGAATGAAATTTTGCATCATACGCTTACTTTGTAGATAAGAAAGAATTTAACACTTAAAGCTACAATAGATTTGGAAACAACTTTAGTAATGCACAAAGAAATTAGGGACAGCAGCAAGGATAACAAGAATACTACAAAAAAACAAGCATTTTATGAAGGAAAATCATCCTAAACAACTAGCTACCAGAGGATGATAAAACAGGGCTATTGACGACTTAAGTCTTGCTACGGTGCAAAACCAACTTTGTGAGGGTGACATCATAATTATTACTCAATTGGTCTCTTGGCAAGGAAGGAACAGAGGACCACCTAGTCTACTCTTTGGATTACTAGAAAAAATTTCACACACACAGTTACCTGCCCACTTGATCCTTTTAGATGCACTAAGGGTTTATGAGAGAACTGTAAAATTGGGCATCATTTTGAAAAGACAGAACAAACTGCACCAGTCCTCAAAAGAAGAACTGAAGTACCGAAACAGATACTTTAAGGAAACTGTATGACTGCCTGGTAATTGTATCTCAGCTGTAGGGGTCTTGCAAAAACATATGAGCAACATTTTAATATGAACCAATTACTCTGTTTCTTAGTACAAGTCATGATAATCTACAACCTGAGGCAGAATCGTTAAATGTATCTCAAGATTCACACTGGAGTATTTGTAAAACTTACCCAATTAGCTACATCGTTTGTAAGAGTTGGCCAGAAATAGCCAGCAATAGCTCTGTTTCTGGTTCCTCTCACACCGTTATGGTTGCCGGTTCCAGGATTATCATGACACTCCATTAGGACAGCTCTCTTTTGTTCTTCACTCATAACAACCAGACGAATGTATTGTCGGTTTGGCCCGGTGTAAAAAAGTTGGTGGTCTGTCAGAGAACAAAATGATACATTCAGTCATTATTCTTAACACTGATGAATACTGGGACTTATACTTTTAGGTCACTGGACTTAGAAGGTTAAATTTACTCTATGAATTAACTTTTCTGCTCCGTTTACCTTTATTAACACTCTGTGGAGGGTTGCGGCACGGAGAGGGGTTTAATGAAAAAATAAATAAATAAATAAAACCACAACTATAGGTCACAAAGAATTACTTAGCTACACAAAATATTGCACTAACACTGCAATAAAAAGTAAACATAAGGCTTCTTAACAACAATTCTTTAGAAAACTTTTAGCATTCGTTAGTGAATGCTAATTTACTTCTCTGTTTAAAAGAACTGTAAAATTTAGACACCTGAATTGAGATGCATCTAGGCAGTTCAGATTTTCATATTCCCAAAAAGAGAAAACCTACTAATCCATTAATCAAGTATATATCGGTAAGTAACAGGAAAGTCCACCCAAGCAGTTTTTTTAATAACACAATTAAAAGTTTTGCATATTTCAAAATATTCATGCGTGTTCATTGAAATTACCAGCCTCTTTAAAACGGTACATTTGGTAATATTCCAATTAGTAAAAAAAAGTCAGACAATACTAAATATATCTAAATTATATTACAGTATATACTGTATTCTCAAAAACTGAAAAGCATTCAATAAACATTACACATAGTACCTTTAATCATAAAACTCACGGACGCGCGTCGTATTTCACTTCGCTCTCTGACCGTTAAATTGTTGCTAAATTCTTCCCGTAAAAGATATTCTTTCAAGTTGTTGTAAAATTGAAAAGTCTTCATTTTTTCAAGAAGTGAAAAGTATTCTTCTTCCCGAAGAAAAATTCAATATGCTCCTATTCTTCTTTATGGCGTTCTTCTTTCTCCTTCTCTCTCGAATGGTGGAAGTTATATTTGTTAATGCAGACCGAGAAATTTAAATCCCACAGTAACTTTTTTTCTCGTGTGTCGTAAAACATTAGACATGCGCAGAACAAATCGGGCAGTGTTGTGAAATGAATTTTAATTAAGCAGAGAGCGCGTGCGCGAGACAAATCGGATGGGGACTCAAGTCGCAAAGTAAAAAAAACGCAGATCGGACAGGGTCGTAATAGTAAAGCTCTGCGCATGCGTGCGCATGCGCGCGCAAATCGGGTAGGCAACGCAGATCGGGTAGCGACACCCTGGGCATAATTAGACTGTGGGGGCCCTAATGCGTTTAGTATTAGCTACAGTTCAGCCAGATTTGACCTGTTTCCACTGGGCACCACGTGGAGGTATGTAGCTTTGTGTCCAGCCAATGTCAAATAATGGAAGGACCAGTGATAGCTGAGAGTCGGGAGCAGTTCAATCTCCCATACGCTAGGTGGCACTGGTCCTCTCACAGGAACTCATGTCAGGACACCCATAGGGGTGCTTGAGATATGGCGTCCAGAAGTGCAACCCTCTTGGGGTCCCTATGTTTCAATAGAAGGCTCTGTTTTGGTGTGGCTCCCTACTTTGGTCATGACCTGGAAATGCTTCCCAGAAGACATGGCATGGCCCCAGTGGCATTCTCAGGTCTGGCATAGAACGAAGCCCAGTCCTTACATGGAGGAGTCAGAGTTAGAAGGCAGTGGGAAACGCTCCTTTGTAGGATGAAGGAGGAATCGTGATTGGTTTATTTTGCTGGAATTTATGTGAAGAAGGTGTCTTATCAAATATAATTGTGTTTGGTATTGCTGCGTCTGTGGTTTGGGTTCTCTGGCGCCCCCTTGTGGTCACGCCATCTATTTATGGCTATTTACTGTATGGAGCCTGTTGCAGATCTAAACAAATAAATGTTTTTTTCAGGAACCTTCAGAACCCTGTAGTAGGGTCTTTTGGGAATCAAAATTGGTTCCACTATGGCATCACTCTGAAGAACCACTCTGGCACCTTTATTTTTAAGAGTGTGGAAAGAAGGTACCAGGTACGTTGATGGCAGATTCGTATGATGACAGATTACGGCAGGATATAGGGATGCACCAGAAAACGTGGATGAAACAAATAAGAAGTGACCAAAACTAGAGGAGTTATATCTACTGTAGGTCAATGAATA
>JANRMT010062844.1:9330116-9346197 GCA_026402145.1 Polypterus bichir lapradei
ATTTGGGCAGCTTCTCTCAAGGTCTGTTAGATTTTATGGGATTCATCTGTAATCTGCCATCTTCAGGCCCCTCCACCGATGTTCTTTGGGAGGGGTACTCCGTTATGGTCCTGGAGATCCACAGTGGCTGCAGGTTTTTTTTTTATTAGAATCCTTTTATTTACTAACTAGCCGACGGCCACGGCGGTGTAAGAATAGGAACGGAAAATGGTGAGAAAGGAATTCAGAAATCAAGAAGAAAGAAATAGTTCTTGAAAGACGCAGTTGTGAATAGGTGTTTTGCTGGAGACGACAGATAATGAGTCGAAAGATCTAACCCTAGAAAAAGCCACGTACAACTGACCGTGGCTGATGACTAGTTGTTGTAGATTAACGAAATCTTTGCAAACGTAATGCAAGGCGGGATGTTGGGGTCATGTTTGAAGTAAATGACAATGGTAGCATGGAGAATTTCGGAAAGAGCTTGAATTTCAGCTTCACCTCCATAAACTCCAGATGTTGCCATGTATTGATAGTACTCATGACTTGTGATAACTCGACTTGTGTTGGAAAGAACAACAGGAAGAACGTCTCCAAATCTGTCCCAATGTGATGCAATGAAATCTGCTGCCCTATGTCGTAGTAAGAGTGCATTGCCTTTGTCAGCCGTTTGTGTCAAGAAATAACCCACTGGTAGGAACAGGAAGTTGCCTGATCCTGGAATACAGATGACATTGTACAAAAACCCATCAACAGAGAAGATATTCTCGTTCATATTATAGCAAAGGCTTAGGAAACAACAGTCGCAATATAACGAAAATAGCAAGGAGCGAAACCAATGCCAATGGTCGAGAGAGTACCTTCCTTTAGCAGGCTACGGAAAAGACTCCCAGGCGCACACATGGCCGAAGTGAAAGGTTACGTGATCAGGCCAGATATAGGGTGGTGACGTGACACCAATGGGTCATGAGAGTGGAGCGGGGAACGCGGTAGTCCGAAGGAGGAATAGGAATCGAGAAAAGCGGCATGGGGGTGTATGGGAGGCCACAGGCAGCATGGGGAAGGGTTTGGAAGAGGAGGAATAGGAATCGAGAAATACCGTGTGGGGGAGACCGGTTTTGAAGAGGAAGCAGGACGAACCAATAGGAATCGAGAAATGCCGAATGGGCTGCGTCTGGGGGGGACCGCTTTTGAAGAGGAAGCAGGACGACCCAGAAGAGAAATATATATAAGAGAGAAAGTAATATTTTTGGGGGCTTAGTTAACTTGCTTGTTACAATTCAGGACCCTTAATTGCCTATTTTACTTTAAAATTGCTGAATTAAGGTTGAAATTGTTGCCTCATTTCTTAACCAGCCATCAGTTAATAATGAGGCGCAAATGACAAAGTAATCACCAGCCCCCACAGTGTATTTAATAAGTTTCCTAGACCAGGGGTCCCCAGCTCCAGTCCTGGAGGGCACCAGTGGCTGCAGGTTTTCATTTTAACCCTTTTTTTAATTAGTGCACAGTTTTTGCTGCTAATTAACTTCTTGTGAATTCATTTTAATTGACTTGTTTTTTAAGATTTGTTCCCCTGAATTTCTTCATTGTTCCTCTGAATTGCTTCATTTCTTTCCTTAAACAGCACCCAAACAGAAATGAAACATAAAGTGAGTGAGCCAACAGAAGACCAGCTAAGTCAGGGCCTCAAACTCCAACCAATTTCACTCCAACCAGTTGCCTAATTAGGCATCAGGTCTTGTTGTTAATTAAACTTGTTCTTTAATTCCATGCATTGTTGCTGCTCTCATTGTGCAATAGCAGACATTTCTGAAATTGATGATTGTCTCTTTTCTTAGAGCACTAGTATAATGTTTTGTGGACCTGAGCAGATCAACATTCCTGAGACCTTCACCTTTCTTTATTCTGAGATATTGTATGATAGTCACAGTTTGCTAGTCATGTTTTGGCTCATTTTGTATCTCATGATTGTTGGTTACTAATTAAGGAAAAAGAAACAATTGAGGGGTTTGAGTCTTAAAGTCAATTAAAATTAATTCAAAAGAAGTTAATTTGCTGTAAAAACAGGTCACTAATTAAGAAAAGGGTCAGAATGAAAACCTGAAGCCACTGGGGCCCTCCAGGACCGGAGTTGGGGACCCCTGTCCTAGACTTTTAGTAGACTGTGTGGGTCCATAGCTTACAGTGTGCACTATCATGTTAAACTCTAGATGGCAGTGTGGCAAAGAAATACGAAGACCGTTGCATACGCTGCACTGCATGGGCAAAGTGTTTTGAAACAAGGTTAAATGTGGTTTTTTTTTAAGCTTGAAGGATTGAAATCTGTTTTTATTTTATCAGTGGCGCTAGTTATTTATGGTCATTTATTATCACTCAGAATATAACTTCACTCGAGTTGACAAAGATATTTTTAAAGAGAACCTTTTATTAAGCTTCTTGAGCATGGGAAAAGGGGTATATAAATAAATTGTATTGTTGTTGTTGTTGTTGTTATTATTAATTAATTCAGTCTTTCAAAATACTAAAACTATTTGTTATTGATATTACCCAGGGTAGAATTCTGATTTCAAATCCCACACCCTGTTGTAGAATCTGTACATATTTCCTATGTCTCTGTGCATATTCCTTCAAGTAGCTTGTGTTCTTTATGTACTCCTTTATGGTTTTACTCCAACTTCCTAAAAAATGTGCAGTTTAGGTTAATTCACAATTCGATTTTGTCTCTCTGTGGGTGTGAGAGTGATTGCGTATGTTAATGGCCCAACAGCAGGTTGAACACTGTCCTGCTGTAGTTTATGCTTTGTGCCCAGTGCTGCTCGATGAGTTTCTAAATTGGGTTAGTTGGGTTTAATGTTCTGATCGTGTGCAGGCGTACTTCTTGAGGTTTTCGCTGGATATCGTAACCCAAATCACATGAGAGGAGTATTTTGACTTCAAGACCTGGATTCATTTTAAATTCAGTAATTGAAGAACGCCTTTATGAATGTAAGCGTTTGTGAGTATGCTTTGTGTTGAACTAGCCTTTCTTCTGTATGTTCCTGCCTTGCACCCAGTGCTCTTAGAATAGGCTGCTGCTTCTCATGATCCTGTAACTGAATAAATTAATTAAGAATTGATTTATTCTTAGTCATGCACAGAATAAATGAGGATTAAAATGTTGTGTCCACTCAGTTTGTCTTGTCTTTTATGGCACAATGAACCACCTCCCCTCACACAGCACATACTGTTGCAACTGCTGTTAATAGATCTTCGTTACAGGATTCCATATAACCAGACTTATTCCCTGCAGCTTGTTCCCTGCAGGGTGGAAAATAGGGAGCAGACTAATTGTAGCCTAAAACAGGCAGTGGAGGACAAAACATGAACTTGGAATATGCTATCAGCCACGGAGACAATAATAATATATTTTATTTATATAGCGCCTTTCCCATGCTCAAGGCACTTCACAGAGTTTAAGAAAGAACGGCAGGGTAAATAGTTTATAGCACTGTACTAAACCAGATAAATAAATGAAGAAGAGGGAGATAGTAAATTCAGAGAAAAGCCTAACAGACAACATAATTGATGGTCTAGCACACACACATACAGGTTACATGAGCATCTTGACGGAGAGGTAAACTGAAAGAAGGGTAATAACGTCAGGTAGAGCTAAAAGCCTTCCTGAACAGATGAGTTTTGAGTTGTTTTTTTAAAGAATTAATGGAGTCAGCTGACCTGATTAATTTTGGTAGGTCATTCCAGAGTCTGGGCGCTATACAGCTGAAGGCCCTGCTGTCACCCATGGAGTGTAGATTAGTAAGGGGCACAACAAGATCAGAGGACCTTAGTGGGCGGACAGGCACATAGTGATGGAGCAGGTCACTGATGTAGTTTGGTGCAAGGTCATTTAAGGCTTTGTAGGTTATTAGTAGGATTTTATATTCAATTCGGTAAGACACAGGGAGCCAGTGAAGACGGAGCAGGATGGGTGTGATGTGCTCGCTGCTGCTGGTCCGTGTAAGGACTCTTACAGCCAAGTTTTGAATAAGCTGGAGCTGTGATATAAGATTAGAAGGGGCACCTGCCAGTAGGGAATTGCAATAATCGATGCGGGATGTGATAAAAGCATGGACAAGTTTCTCAGCAGAAAAGGAGAGGAAGGAGCGAACACGTGATATGTTACGGAGATGAAAGTAAGAACTTTTCTTAATGTGATTTATGTGGGCGGAATAAGAAAGGGAGGAATCAAAAATGACACCAAGATTCTTTGCAGTAGAGGCAGGTCTGATGAGATCACCGCCAAGATGGACTGGGAAGGAGCTCATTTTATTAAGTTGCACTTTAGTCCCAATTTGCAGGAGCTCAGTTTTGTTGCAGTAATTTTAAAGAGTTCTGCTCCATCCAGGTTTTAATTTCACCGAGGCAAGTTGTGAGCTGAGAAAACTCTGTCGAAGTTGCACTTTTAACATTGAAATAGAGTTGAGTATTGTCTGCATAAAAATGATAACCCACTCCAAAGCTACGAATAATATGGCCAAGGGGAAGCATATAAATACAGAAAAGCAGAGGGCCGAGTACAGAGCCCTGTGGAACTCCTTGTATGACTGGCGCTATGCTGGATCTGCTGTTGCCAAGACTAACAAACTCTTGCCTATCAGTCAGATAGGACTTGAACCACTCGAGGGCAGTGCCAGAGATACCCAGCATGTTCTCCATTCTGGACAGTAGAATGTCATGTCTGACCCGAGTGTCAAATGATCCACTGAGGTCTAACAGAATTAATATGCTGGTTTGCCCAGAGTCTGCTGCCATAAGCAAATCATTGGTTACCCGTAGCAGAGCAGTTTCACAGCTGTGCTGTGCTCTGAAACCAGACTGAAAGGGTTCCATCAAATGATTAGAAGTTAAGTAGTTGGTGAGTTGGGAAGCTACAACATTCTCAAGAACTTTTGACAGAAAAGGTAAGTGGAAAATAGGCCGAAAATTGTTAAGATTGTCAGCATCAAGACCAGACTTTTTTTAATATTGGGGTTATGGAAGCGATTTTAAAAGTGAGCGTCACAAAGCCAGTGTCAAGGGATGAGTTTATTATTGTTGTAATAGTCGGGATTATGGCATGAAAGCAGGATTTAAGTAGTGTGGTGGGGATGGGGTCCGGTACACATGTAGTTGCATACAACCTGCTAGTCATCATCAGAACAAAAGTCTCTGATACAGAAGGGATGTGCGTTGGTTTCTTGGCAGTGATTCAGTGCTTTATATACATTGTTCAGGACCCATGTGCTCTTGAGATTTTTTTTTAACTGGATATCTTTAAGTCTCTTTATCTTTTTATAAAATAAAAAAAACTTTTTTTTACAGAGACCTTCTGTCGTGCAAGAATAACTGATGCTTCTCAGACTGGTTTATCAAGCGTGGTACCAGTATTTGCATTGGTAAGTCCTCATTTTAATATGCTTTTCTTGTCAATAAATTTTTAATGTCTGGCTTCCTAACTTTGATTTTATATTGTTAATAACATTGTAGGGTAGAGGTTACTAAATAATTACACAGTTTCTTTCATTTTGCAGATGAAGTTTGAGAAAGATGGAAATATCACATCATATGGTAAGTTGTAAGCATCAAACAGTGACCTCAGAGTATCTTATTCATTTATTTATTTATAAAGCACTTTAAAAACAACATCAAGGCTGACCAAAGTGCTATACAATAAAAACTCAACATATCAGACACACAAAACCAAAGGGTAAATGAAACATAAACACATAAGAACTGAAGAGATTCTTAATAAAAAGTATACAGTTAGCCAACATATCATACTGGGTTAAAAGCCAGAGAGTAAAAATGTGTTTTTAAAAAGGATTTAAAGGCAGCTAGCGAAGGAGCCTGCCTAACGTGCAACAGCAAATCGTTGCAGAGTTTTGATGCTGCAACTGAAAAAGCTCGATCACCTCGGAGTTTGCATCGTGCCTTGGGAACACGTAAAAGCATCTGGTCTGCTGACCTGAGAGAGTGAGACGGTACATAAGGGTGTAGCAGTACCAACAAATAAAGAGGGGCACAACCATTAAAGGATTTAATAACAAATACAAGGATTCTTAAAATGAATTCGAAAACTAATTGGAAGCCAGTGAAGGGAAGCCAAAATCGGGGTAACATGCTCATGCTTTCTTGTGCCAGTTAAAAATTGAGCAGCGACATTTTTCACCAGCTGTAGGCGAGCAATGGAGGCCTGGCTAATTCCAAAAAGAAGCGCATTGCAGTAATCTAGACGAGATCTTGAACTTTTTTTTGAAAGAAGAAAAAAAACAAAATAAAGTGACATTATTAACCCACATTAACAGTATAATATATGTTATAGCAGGTAATGTGCCTTATATAGTACTAGCCGTTCCCCGTGACTTCGCCCGTGTAGTAGTGAAACAGAACAAACTTTAAAAATCAATAATCAAAAAAGTATTGCCATCTAAACAGAGGCAAGTTACGCTCCAAAACACAGAGGTAGACCGAATTCCTATTCCTGACCTCGCGCCTAAACCTCCCCTCGACCCGCAGCCTCTGTCTCGGATTAGCGCAAATATATAACATTCCTGCAAGCGAACTGTGATTCTTAGCGTGATGAGAGAAGTCACAAAATCAGCGGGAATGTTCAAGCAAATTCTAGAAAAAAGCCCAATCTAAATCCATTTTGTTGTTCTCTTGTTCGCTAGCTAAGCAGGAAGTAAAGTACACGCCCTGGGGCTGGTGCATGAATGAGGAGGGCCTCAGCCCACTGTGTCTCTCTTGGATTAGCGCAAATAAATCGGTAATGCAAGCGAACTCTGATACTTAGCATGATGAGAGAAGTCACAAAATCAACCAGAATGTTCTAGAAAAAAACCCGACCTAAATCCGTTAAGTAGTTCTCTCGTGAAAAGTGGTTAGATATGCAGACAGATGTTGGATTTTATATAGAGAGAGATTTGGAGACTAAACATTGATTTAGAGGTCCTCATCACCCTTTCAGCTTTCCAAAATTTCTTATTTGCTCTTAAATTGCATTCAGAAATTCAGTTGTTAAAATGTGAGGGCTGTTTGCCAATGCAGAAGCTAAACTGTGGACGTAGAAAAGTTTGATTGTGTCTCTGTATGTTTTTGTTTATGTATTTCTCTTAACAGCCATCTTTGTACTTGATTATTGATTAGTCATTTATGTGTTAAACTTGCAGCAATTGTATGTATTTTTTTCTTTTTGGATCCAAAATTTTAGTTTAATTGTTTCTATAAGTCAGTGATATTTTGTAAATTTTCTATAAGAATATTTTACCATAACATTTCTCTCTATTATAATAAAAAAAATCCTGGGATGAGACTAGACTTTTTAGCCTGGGACGAGACGTGACTTTTTCCAGGGAGACACTTTCACGTCCCGCGAGACAAGACTTTGTGCCAAGAAATTTAACCACAGCAGGAGCCGGAAATAAAACACAAGGAGTAGATGACAAAGTAGAACGTCGTAAAGAATTAAAAAAAATGTTGGTGCGATACACATGCAGAGCAGGTAAGAGATAATGAAAGTACCAATGGTCGAAAGTCTCAAAAAAATTATAGTAAAGATCGTATTAGCGCAAACAAATGGAAATTAATAGTCTGTGAAATAACAGAACAGCGAAAAGAGATCGAATATATTCGGATTTAAACTTTAAGTTAGAGAACTGTAGATCGTCTAATTCGTGTTGCCATCAGGGAAAAGTAGCGTTTCTTCCCAATGAAGAAGCTTATCCGCGAGAATTAAAAGATTTATTGTTTGGTGAAAGTGAAATCCACATACACGAGCGGCAGAAGCGCGAAGTGGCCACAGACCGAAGGGGATGGCGGGCGAAGCAAGCAGGAAGCGAAGCCCCCTAGTAATATACAGTTAAATTGTGCTGCTCAAATATGTTTTGAGTAATTGTATTCAGTCAGATTGTTTATTGTTCTTTGGATTTTTATGTGGAGTATTCAAAAGTGTCCTAATGCCAATTAAAGTGGAAATTGTAGTCACTAGCACAGTTTGAGAGAGTGCAGTAAATGGGTTAAGCAGCAGATGATTTCTTTATGTCAAAGCATAAGCATGTTTTCCCTCACATAAAAAAATCTTACATATACTTTTTTTTTTTTTAAAGAAAAGAAAAAGACTGAGTTGTATCAAGAATTAAATCTTCAAGCTCGGGATTTACGATTTCAACATTTAACAAGCATAACAACTCGAAACAACAGGATCATTGTAAGGATGGAGGTATGAAACATTGCAAAATGACTGATTTGTCTGATTATCTCATGTAAGTACAATTATACGTTATAGATTTAGTGATTTGAATGGCCTGACAAACCGGTAGATTTTCTTACTGTACATTAGTATTACCCAGATCTTTTCTTGATTTATGTTCAGTCCTGGATTTTAGTCTTTCAAGGCATCAGAGGAGCGTTTGTTTCAAATTTTGCATTTAATGCAGTCATTCACATGTGGCAGTTATCGCCTATTAATCATACAACATTTGATGTTTGAGAATATCGACAGGAATGTTTATGTCTGTAAGTATATCCAATGTTAGGTCCTGATATATTAGGCAATGTTGGAAAACACTCACCCTTTGCTTTTCAAAGGTAGCTTAACCTTTGCGCTGGGTCTCTACTTCTCTTGGGACCTTTTCTTGGGCTTAATGACATCCAATGTATCATTTTGGTTGACTAGATTCAAACGTTTTCAGACAACCACTTGATCCTTAGGCTCCAATTTATCTCATAAATTACTCACTATTTATTATTACTTTCTAACAGTTTTTAAAGGCTGTGATTTCACCGGATTACCTTTTGATCCTGGATTACAGAAATGTGGGTCTGGAGTCCTGGCTTTTAAGAGACCTAGGTGCCCAGTTGGCAGGAGACGGGCAATTGCTCACATCTTCCCTTCCGTTTGAATTCAGATCAATAGAGGCCATACTTCTGCATAGGGTAAATATTTTTAGTGTATTTTTATTTAATATGTGAAAGTACTCTTACTCTGATAAAAGTCATTTGCATTCCTATTATGGGAGTGTTTATTAGCAAATTTTTTTTTCTCAAATGTTAGGCAACTCACTAGCGTACAGCAAAAAAATTATGGCTTCTTTCAGTTTCTCAGTATAAGCATTTTATTTATCACCATTCAGTCTTTTACCAGTTGTGGTCAGTGGACTGATGATTTCTTCTAAAGTGTATAAAGAAATGAATCTGCTCTTGTTTTTTTTTTTTATAAATCATATCATCAATTTAAACACATTTTGCTTGAAAATTAAATGTCAAACATAATTGTAGTACCAGTCATAATCTCCAAAGACATTTGATAGTTTATTTTGTAATATATTGATTTTATTCATGTTTTATTTAAAAACAATCTTTGTTTGTTAATGTGTTCTCATGAGCTGGATTTGTTTGAAAAAGTTGTAAAAGACTGTCATATAAAGTCATTCTGTTCTCAGGTACATTTCCTCAATCATAAGAATAAAGAGGAGAAGTTAAATTGTATATGTCAGTGACAGTCATGAGTAAATTCATGTATATTGATCTGTATTTGTTTATTTATTTCACTAGTGGGTTAATGATCAACTGATCACTGGTGAAAATGAATGATGGTTTCCATGCTTTATTCAATTATTATGTAGGGGGAAAAAAGCAGTTAAACTGGTAACTAGAAAATATATTGTAAAGCAGTACAATAGTAAGTGCACTTTTAATTAAGATCATACTGAGGTATATTTTAGCTTTACAGCAGAAAAACACTGCCTTGTTTTAAGAGTTAATACGCATATGGCATTATGGTATTTCTTGCACTTCATATTGATTATTTTATGTACCACCTGATAAAATAAATTAATTTTGATTATGTTAAAAATTATGTCAGTGTTTTAGAACTGTGTATTTTCCACATTTTTAACATTTAAACCTCAGATAAAGTTTTACTATAATATCTTAATATTTTTGTTTTAGGTTAACACTCTTCAAGCCCGGCTTAATAACCTTCAGCCCCAGATACTTGAAATGCTGGAATCACTTGTGGATCCAAAGTTGTTATCAGTTGATAGGAGCAAATTACACATTTTATTGCAAAACAGCAAAAGGTAACATTTCTTCTACTAATAAACAATTGTTAAAAGAGAAATTGTAGATTATTTTTATTTAATCTTTAGACTTGACATGAGACTGCGATGACAGGTTATTTTAGCTCTTTAGTAAATTAATGGTTGAGGACCCCACACATGCTTTTTGTTAACTGGACCATAACATCTAAAAGAGTTCTGATGACTAATTAAATAGTTCACTGTGTAATGGAATTTAGGGGATGGTGTTAAGTGATATTTACATTTACTTTTCTAAAGTGACTTACAAAAGTGGTCAACATAATCAAGTCAGTGTCAGTCTGGGGGACTCTTTATGAACAAGTATTATAGGACAAGGTTACAAAAATGACCATCACAACTGAAAAGCTCTTAAACCAACTGAACAGCAGAAGAAGAATTATTCTTTTCTTAGCTACAAAGAACCCAGGATCAAAACTATTATCAGTTAAGAAGATATTAACAGAAAAGTGGGTCCTCAGACACTTTTTTAAGTACAGTGAGGGAGTCAGTGGTTTGGGTGGGGGTTTGACCGCTTATTCCACCAGCTTGGAGTTACAACATGATATTACACTATACAACTGGAATATCTCCTTTAGCTTTTAATGGGTGACTGGAGGACAGTTCATAATTTGATCCACCAATAGACTACCTACAACATAAGTTATTAAGGATCTTTTATTGTATTTTCTTACTCATGCCTAATATTTTGCAGAATATGTATATCCGAGTACTATGCTGTTAAGGAAACACTGAATAAATAAATAAGCAAACAAACCACATATGATTTTCTCTGGCTAACTGAAGATAACTAAATTTGTATTTTTTAGAGGGATTGTGGGTATAAAAGTCTATCCTGTCAGCAATGCGTACATGGCAGTATCCAACACTGGAAAGGGTGCCAGTCCACTTCAGGGCCCATTTCCACAGCCCTACATTTCACACAGGGCCAGTTAACCTCAACTTTACATCTTTGGAAATGTGGGAGGAAAACTGGAGCACACGGAATAAATATAGGGCAGGCATGGGACAGAACATGCAGACTCCATACTGACATTAACTTGATATGGGGATTCAAACCCAGGAAGCCAGATCTGTGAAAACAACGGCATAATCCACTACACTAACTTGCCATATTAGTCTTAGATGGAACTCTACTAATTTGCATTGAGGAAATATTAAGCAGTATTTCAAAACTGAACCTAATTTGGTTACACTCATTTAAATTAAAAAAAAGTTTGAAAAAATATTTCAAAATGTCTAAAGGTTATCTATAAATAATTTGTGTTTTAATTTGCATTGTAAAGACATGTCTTGGTTTTGTGCAGTTTAGTGAATTTCTGTAGAGCCTGTACATTATCACATGTTGCAATCCATGAAGTATCCATTATCCACTACTGGGGAAAAATACAACAAAATAATTTTATTGTAATATAAAGAAAATATCAACACATGTAAAATAACATTTTCCTTTCAGTCTTTCAGAGCTAGAAACTGACATAAAGGTATTTAAAGAGACTTTGTTGAAAATACTGGATGAAGAGGAGTTAATAGAAGAAATGTGCCTCGCAAAATGTGGTGATCCTGAAGTTAAGTAAGTAAACATGAAGCATATTCAGTTATTCAGTTATTGTGTATGCAAGAATGTTGTTAGTATTGATGCCTAAACTAAATGTTGTGCCTACTGCAAGATTTCAAGGTAAAAGTCTATACATTATTATTATAGAATTATCTTGTCTTTCAAGGATAATTGTTTAAAAGATTCAGCAAGGAATTTAGTACTGAGTACTGAGGTTTCCATTTGTTCTTAATCATTTCAGATGATGGAGGTATAAAAGTTTTTAGGAGTGTTTTTAGAGTCATTTTCAAAAAAAGCTAATTCCCTACTTTAGTATAGGCTAAGTTTCTGATCTTAACTTTTTTAGGAGACACTGCTATTCTATGATGATTTGTTTGTAAATATTAAATTGTAGTGTTGTAAATTATGACACACTCCCTTCATCTCATATAATGTACAGTGTAAAAGGAAACGACGAAATAGAGATGTCAAAGAGTTGGGGAGTAGCCAAGAAAACAGCTGAAAAAAGAAAAGTTATTTTGGACATAGGTGTCCTTCAGTGCTTCTCTCTCAGGCTAGGGATGCAAAACTGCTTTCTGCTGCGGAGCTCCGTTTGGTTCTTTTGTTGTTCAGAAGTGGAACGATAACTTTTGGCAACATTGTTCTTTAACACTTAGAGGGCTGAATATTTTTTCCAAAAAACTCAGTTTTCTGAGAAGCACACAAAGCAATGGTTTCACACATAAGTCAACATAAAATGTCTGTTGCTATGTGCTGTGGCTTCTGTTGGCGCATGTTCAGCATCTCTTTGGTGGCATTGGCTGCATGGGGGCACCTCAATCGTCAGCAGGAATGCACAGTGGGCCAGCTGCCTAGCTGTCTTCGCACAGTGGGCTGGTGGCGGTTGCAATGTGACGCAATATGGTTTGTACCTCTTGACATCTTAAGTGGTGGTCCTACCAAGCAAACGTTTGTGTAGGTGCATCAGCTTCACAAAAGTGTTCAGTGCCATGATCATCTGGGGACTGATCAGATGATGCTGGTGTTCCTTTAGGGGGCAATAGCTCCCTAGTTGGAATAAGTTCTTTTGTAATTGCGGTGTTTTAAGTAACCCGAAACTATATAGATATAATGTAAAAAAGGCGATACCTTTCCCATAGTGATACGGCGGTAAAAATCACATAAGAAAAAATAACTTCGCTTTCTTTAATGACGATTTACGCGGCATTACAGACGGGAAGCCATAGCAAGACAATACCAAGGTGGGATCTTGATCTATACAGTCTGCCATGTTTCGTCGCTGCGATGAAAGGATTTTCAGGACGGATGACGTTATCACCCATCCGTCCGTTGGCTTCAAAGTATTTGGCTGCTGTCCAAGACTTTTATACTGGTTCCTCCATGTGCAGGCCCCCACGTTGGCAAATCGTCAATTTCCAAACAAGGAAAGAAGATTTTGTGCTGACTTTTAACCGAGGACAAAATAGTATACATCTGTCTTTAGGCTGACTATACATTCCTCCAGCTGTCTTTGTCTATCTTGTCCTATGCTTGGCCCAGCAATTCTAAATGCTGAGAGCCCCTGTGTGCTAACTTTGGCCTGGCCTGTACATGTGAGTCGATTTCTAAAATAATTTTTACGCAGAATACAGTGACATTAAACTTATATTCTTATTTCAGCTGGTACCTCACTTTTGTTTTTGATATCCATCTCCAGATCACTTGCAACAAACTCGGATTCCGACAAGTCAGAGAATTCAACAAAATTGTGTAAAACGGAGTATGGAGTATTTTGCTGTGCACATTCGCTTTGGTGTCTCGCCAGATGTTGGTGCCATTTTAGAGGTTGTTTGCTCTTTGCTACTCCTGCACGCACAGGGAATCGAGGTTAAATCAACAAAGCCATGCCACTTTCCTTCTAGCAAAGAGAGTCGAACTAAAACGTAAGGGTGAGTTTTGTTGCAGTTTACAGCTGATTACCATCTTCTACTCCTGAATTTTGACAAAACTCTACATCAGCCCTGAAAGAGTTAAATAGCCCGCGGGGTGAAAGAGGTGGGACCCTAATACAGTATATGTATAATACATGCACAGCTGGTAACTGCACAATCATTTTATTTGCATATCTTCCATGTGTTGTTTATCTCAAATGATGTGGCATCCCTTGTTTAACTCTGGCAATCCAACTTGGTGTGGTTGGCAACATTCTTCTAAAGCAGGGGTTCTTAGCCTGAGGTCTGTGGACCCCTAGGTGGTCCATGGATGGATTTCAGGGGGTCTATGAGGGTCAGATAAAAATTAACATTTATATTCACTGTACAGCCTGGTACTGTTGATTTTTCGTGCGTGAACTTTCTCACTTGATTTTTCATCGCTTTTTATGTCTTTCACTGTTTTTCTAAATAGAAATAGATTTCAAAATAGATTGGATATCAAAGACATGTGTGTCATCTTGTCAAAGACCACTCCAGTTTCATATTCTTATTCAAGGCAAATAAGAACAACCTTCTTATTGAAATAAAGTAGATAACGAGAGAGCAGAAGCAGTAGAAAATGTAGTAGTAGTAAATCTGTTTTAATTTGCACAAGAGGATTGTATTTCATAATTATAATGAATGGCCATTACTTTTTGCATAAAAAGGAGTGTTTTTTTAGATTGTTTACTTTAAAGTTTAATAATAATTTCTGCATGTCATATATGTTTGAGACAATCAAGTCTCAATAAATAAAGTACATTATATTCATTACATACAAAGGTGTGTTTATGTGAATATTTCTGGGAAAGGGGGTCCATAGCTTTCATTAGGTTCTTAAAGGGGTCTGTGACTCAAAAAAGGTTAAGAATCAGTGTTCTAAAAGAATTAAATTTAAAACAAATTGCATTTACATTTTTGGTGAATTAATGTCTTTATTAGTGTATTATATTATTGGAATTTTCCAGTTATTTTCAGTTGCATAATACTAGGGAATCAGGTACAATCACAACATTCAATCAATCAGTGACGAACAAAAACAAACAAGTCTGATTCGATCTTAAGTTGTAGAGGCAGGCCCCGTGTGAATGAGAGCTGACAATCAATGAATATTCACCTGAACGTATAATGTGCGCAGTGCAGGCATAGAGAAACTGGGAAGGGTATGTTTTTACCTCGCCAACAGAAGAGAGGTTTGGCAGCCTGAAGTCTCGTGTTTTATGTAACATGGCAAATGAAAGCATTCATACAGCATTGACATGGTCATTGACAGGCTTTTAGAAAAGAGGCAAACTTGCAGTACCTTATAAATTCGAAACTATGCCAGGAAGTCCATGTGGAGATGTGTAGTTTGTCACGCACTATGATTTCTAGTCCCGTAATATGACGTCCGTAGGCAATGAGATGAGAAGCAGCAGTCATCAAGTTTGTTATCCCCTCCGGTAATTGTATATTGTGACGTCAGCTTTCGCTGCTGAAAAACTAAAAGATTTTACATTTGAAGTTGTAGCCCTACTTACTAAAGCTCTTAAAACTCTAGGGTTGGAGTCAGAGTCAAATAAGGATTTTAAAACTAATTCCACAACCCCAACAGCCTTTCAAATAAATATATTGTACAAATATAGTCGCCGTAAATGCACACTGCATAGAGAATTCATAAAGACGGGTACAAAAAAATGATATGAAGTTGTTATAGCCAATATTTTGCTTTCATTTTTTGATCTGTAGTCAAGGAAGCAGTTTTGGAATTGACCATGCAGAAGAGATGGAACTGCTGCTTGAAAATTATTACAGACAAGCTGAAGATCTGGCAAATACAGCCCGGGAACTGAAACTACTCATTGATGACTCAGAAAGCATTGTTTTCATTAATCTGGACAGGTTAGTAAAGTATATATATTTTAGAATGGTGTTTTGTAGGCCATCTCCCTCATTTTGCTATGTAGTATTTAATTAAATACAAGTCCAACTTGCTTTCCTCTTTTTAAGACATGAGTATGTGATTGATCACTCTTCTACTTGAGTTTAAAAATATATTTGGTGTCATAAATTTGTGAATATCCTTGCATGACTAGTTTCAGTCAAGAAATAATAATAAATAATTAATTAAAATGTTTGTAGTGCTTTACGTAAACAGCCACTAACAATGTGCAGCATCCACCTCAGTGGTATACCGGCAGTACCAGCATCCTCACCACACATTAGCTATTAAGTGGTGAAGGAGTGAGAGAGAGAGAGAGCCAATAAGGAACATGGGATGATTAGGGGGCCAGAATGACCAGGTAGCGGTGGGCAATGTAGCCAGGACATCAGGAGACATCCTGCCCTTTTCAAAAGGTACCCAGGGATTTTTTATGACCACGGAGAGTCAGGACCTCAGTTTTATGTCTCTTCTAAAGGATGCATACAGTACAGGCCAAAAGTTTGGACACACCTCCTCATTCAATGTGTTTTCTTTATTTTCATGACCATTT
>JANRMT010062844.1:9346597-9410738 GCA_026402145.1 Polypterus bichir lapradei
TACTGTATGTTCAGGTCCTTGGGATTTCCTTTAGTCAGGAATGTTTCTTCCAGTTTACTGCACCTGTTTATAATCTGCACAACTCATACAAAACATATTGTATATTGTGTAATTAAATAGTGTGTCAAAATGACTTTGTGACTTTAGTTTGTCAATACTTCAATCTTACTAGGAGGTACATTTGGTGCTACTCTCTGACTTTGCCCTTGTTGAATAATAAATGTAAAATATGTTTTTTTGAAAGAACTGTTTTATTTTAATATCACACATAAAGCTATGTCAGCATCTTCATACTGGTCAAATTAAGTGTCATCTTTCATGGTGTATTACAAACTGACTTGCAAAGAATAGAATAAGAGTTCAATGCAAGATAAGTGCTGTATATTTTGCGATTACACAGTAAACTACAATGAAAAAATAAAAGTATCCATCAAACTTTGCAAATAACAACAGGATATTGAGTACAATATGCAATCGGTACAAAGAAATCTAATTTAAAACAGCAGTGATAAATGATAAAAAATAAGTGTGAAGAAAATAAATAACAATTTAGAAAAAAATGAATATCGGCTTTAAAACAAGATAATGATTTAGGTATTAGGACAGTAGAAGATTCACAAAAAGACTTGTTTCAGAGTGAAGTGAGCATTAACTGAGAGTTGTGCAGCAAAGCTTTTATATACTGAGAAGGTCAACATCAGAAGTTCATGTGTGTTCCACTGAGTTTTGTTTAGGATAAACACATGAATTCTTGGTAATCTACTGGCAGCTCAAGGAACACACCGTTAAATACTGCTGCTGAACACACAACTTAATCTGTTTAATTACTTAATGAAGTCTATCCAATTTTCCTTTCAGTCACCGTAATGTTATGATGAGACTTAACCTGCAACTGACAATGGGTACCTTTTCAATTTCCCTCTTTGGTTTGTTAGGAGTAGCCTTTGGCATGAATTTGGAATCCTCATTGGAAGAGGTAAGTGCTGTCCATTAATATCTGTCTAGTCTATGAGAAGGTCTGAATTTATTTGTTTTGCATGTATTCGTTTGTCTAATCGTAGTTCACAGTTAAAACATAAAACTGAGATATTCACTTAAAATAAACTGCAGCGCCCAGAAATTTTCCTTAATAGGGGCCAGGATTTTATAATGTGAACATGAGATGAGCACTCGTATATAGCAAAATGTTTTGAATGATGGACCACTGATAACATTGCCCCTTGTTACCAGCCTTCGGGCAGGCCACTAGAAGAGGTAGATGGATGACTTACCAAAGTGTCATCACAGAAACAAGGGCATTACCAAGAACCAATAAACTCGGCAGCCTCACTAATATGAAGCTTGTTAAAGCTATAAGAAGTAAGACTACCATTAATCCTTTACAGTTTACAAGCATTGTGTTACTGCAGAAAAGCCAAAGTTGAAGAGGTTTTGGATCTTTCCTTGTAGGTTCACATAATTTGCACAAATAATTCAATAGATAAAAGTATTTCCATGTGCAGACCCGTTGATAGATTTATATCATGTTCTTCTCATTTTCCCATTTTAATTGATGAAGAATTTGCATGCTTTGTACAAGTAGCTGCAGCTGCTAAAGGTAAAGGTGCTTACCAGTTAACACTCCTTTGCATTTGAGTTGACCCATCTGTTCATGACTTGACACTCAATCCTAAACAGCATGAGTACATTTTTAACATACAAAAACAGCGCTTTATTTTTTTTCTTCCCAATTTTCCCTCCTGGCCTCTTTCCAGATAATCAAACAGCATTTACAAGGAGTAAATTAATTTATGACCCAATGATTACATTTGATGGTGGGCTCAGGTTGGACAGTTGGTGACAAAGTCAGATAGGTGAGATTGTGTTGGTTTGCACATGTGCAGAGGAGAGATGCTGGGTATATTGGGAGAAGGATGATAAGGATAGAGCTGCCAGGGAAGAGGAAAAGAGGAAGGCCTAAGAGAAGGTTTATGGATGTGGTGAGAGAGGACATGCAGGTGATGGGTGTGACAGAGCAGGATGACAAGGACATGAAGATATGGAACAAGATGATTCGCTGTAGCAATCCCTAACTGAAGCAGCCGAAAGAAGAAGAAGAAGAAAAACATAATACATTAACATCTGTCATCATGTGCTCGTTTAATTATTATTTAATTATTATTTATCAAGCATTTAATAATTCATTCTGCTGATTATCCATCTTTTGGGTAACCTGGACCTAAACATAGAAAATCTTTTGTTGGATTGTTTTCCAAAATATGGAGTTTTGGCAGTTGGACAAACTTAGCAGACTCGTTGTGTATTTTAATTGAAAATTAAAACCATATATTTTTTTAATTTTTTGTAGGACCCTGAAGTCTTCTGGCTGGTAACAGGTATCATGTTTTTGGGAAGTGGACTTATCTGGAGACGCCTTTTGTCTTACCTTGGCAGGCACCTTGAACCTCCGTCTGTGCGACCGGTTAGAAATATTTTATCTTTTTCCTGTTTTATTTTTACAGTTTACTCAAAGCAACATTGTCATTTAATAATCCAGGTGTGATAATAAGCAGTGAGTTTTAGACATTCTGATACAAAACTGTAGCAATTAAAATGGATGTGAAACTACAATAATTTAGTAAAACCTGCAGCAACCAACTGGAACTTTAATTCCTTTAAACTTTGAAATAAGCTATATTTCTGATACCAGCATTTTGTCTGTTTTTAATAAACTTCTTTATGTGGTTTCCAAATAACAAGGCATTATATCATCAATTTCATGCATAATATAATTATTCCTACTCTTACTTGTATTCATCTGCCTCCTACCATTGAATGATATGTGTATACAGTAAATAAATGGAGAGTTAAATAAAACTTGAAATAGAAAGAAAATGTAATATGTAAAGTTTAAGATCGTTCTGGAGTTTTACAAAGACCATGGGAGTCCAAGAAATGGCATAAATTTTTTAAATAAAGCTAACTATAACATGTAAGGTTGTGAATAGCCAGTGTTGTTAGATGCTCCTGAATGAGCAAGAGGAATCAGCGAGGCAGCAACTTGGCAAAAACCAGTAGGTTAAAGTAGTCTTTCAGGATGTGTCTTATGTAGTGAGTAAATTACAAATAGTGTATAAGATCTATTTATCATTCCATCAGCTTTGGTGGCATGGCAAAAATAATTATCCAGTAAGTCAGAACATGTGTACACGAGAGGCTGGTGCACTGAAAAAATAACTTGTTAAATGTGACTCATGACATGATGACGACACTTAGTTCCATCTGATTGAATAAAAATAATTGCATACAGAAGATATAATATATCCGTCTCTTTCAACTACAACAAGAGTTTCCTGGAGGTAACTAATTTGCTGAGTCAATTTACTACAATTAGGACAGCTACTTTCTACATTTAATTTGATTAAACTGTCCTAATCTGATATGTAGATCTAGTGTACTATTGTGTTTGTGTGTCATCGGATATTTGTGGGTAAAAAAAAAGTGCACAACTACAAGATAGGAAAGTAACCTTTTTTTTTTTTTTGTACTAATCATACTTTATTAATTTCTTAGATAATAAAAATGATATCCAAAGATCATTAGAGTCTTGGCCTTTTGGTATATCAGTTACCAATGCATTAATTGGAGAGAGAACTTGTATTTTCCCGATTTAGAATTACATTTCTTAAAATCTGTCTGTTTCGCTTCAGTACATCTTACTCCTTTTCCTGGTGTTTTGTTGTAATTTCCTGGAATACAGTGATCCCTTGCTATATCGTGCTTCAACTTTCGCAGCTTCACTCCATCGCGGATTTTAAATGTAGGCATATCTAAATATATATCACAGCTGGTATCAATTTTTGCTGGTTTGCGGATTTCTGCGGACAATGGGTCTTTTAATGTATGGTACATGCTTCCTCAGTTGGTTTGCCCAGTTGATTTCATACAAGGGACGCTATTGGCGGATGGCTGAGAAGCTACCCAATCAGAGCAAGTATTAAATAAAACTCCTCAATGATATACGATATGCTTCCCGCACGGTGTTTCGCATACTTGAAAGCCCGAACAGCACGTATTGATTTTTGATTGTTTGCTTTTCTCTGTCTCTCTCACTCTCTCTGACATTCTCTGCTCCTGACGGAGGAGGTGTGAGAAGAGGGGCTGTTCGCACACTGGCCTAGAGGATACAGACGCTCCTCTAAAAAATGCTGAAAGACTACCTTCACATTGCTGCCATCCTTGTAGCTGCTTTGTCCGGCTGTGCCACGCATACTTAAAAACCCAAAAAGCCCTATTGATTTTTGATTGTTTGCTTTTCTCGCTATCTCTCTCTCTCTCTGACATTCTCTGCTCCTGATGCGCACTCCTTTGAAGAGGAAGATATGTTTGCATTTTTTGAATTGTGAGACAGAACTGTCATCTCTACCTTGTCATGGAGCACAGTTTAATCTTTTGACTAAAGGGCGTTATTTCATGTCCAGAGGGCTCTAATAATATTAAAAAACGTATTTAGAAGATCGTAAACAGGTTTTCTATGCTCTAACTGTGAAAATATTCGATTTATAAATAAAGAATCCTACTTCGCGGAAATTCATTTATCGTGGTAGAGTCTGGAACGGATTAACCGCGATAAACAAGGGTTTACTGTATATCCTGTACCACAGGTAGTTTTCCTTTGCAGATGAGAATACATCTGCTTTCCCAGAACATTTCTTTTACAATGGTGGCTCTGAGGCTAGGGATCTGCACTGGCAATCGGAAGGTTGCCGGTTCGAATCCCGTAAATTCCAAAAGGGACTCTGCTCTGTTAGGCCCTTGAGCAAGGCCCTTAACCTGCAATTGTTGAGAGTTTTGAGTAGTGAGAAAAGCGCTATATAAATGCAAAGAATTATTATGTTTATTTTGTAGAAAAGGTGTTGTCACCTCTACATGGTGCAACCATAATGTATGCAAATTAATGACTGCAATGTACACTTTAATCACACCTTAATTGTTTGATTTATAATTTTAAACTGTGAAGAAGAGGGGTAAATCAATAAAAATGTCTCTGTCCCAAATATTATGGAGGGCTCAGTAGATTTTTATTGCACCGATGATTTTTGTCTAGTGGTTGATCTAATTTGATTTTAAATTGTCTATCAGATAAGCTATTAATTAAACCCTGATTTTTATGTGCTTTCTAAAAAGTATAATGTTAAATAACAATTAATAAATTCTATTTACAGTGTTTCATTTTATTTAATATTTTGTTATCCATAAACCACATTAAGTGATTAATCAAAATTTTCCCTTTATTCTGTATGATAAAATTTTCTGCTCCTTTTTTTTGTATTCATGATCTATATATAAAACATAATTTTAGTAACAAATGCCCAAAAGTTTTGGTACACAAAAGGTAGAATTCATTCCATAGTGTGTGGAGATTTTTCTAAAGATCAGAAGTTCACATTCATATCCAGGCGTCCACAGTCGTCAAGATGAGAATTCTCAAATCTCCTTCTTTTTTCTTTGTGAATTAGATGCCTCCCATCTGGATGAAGGGTCAGATCAACAGTTCGAGAGGAGCAGACATAAGAAGTTCGTTGAAAACGGAAACATTTTCTTCAAGCAAGAATCCACTTATTGGTCCCAAGTAGCTGTCAGGAAGGGGCAGTTTAGTGCCTTGCAAAAAGAACAAGCTGAAATGTAAAAGTAAATCACAACATTTAGTTGGACGCTCATACATTAAAAACATATGAAACATTTACTTTCTTAATAAGTACAAAAGAAATAAGCCTTAATCATCTCAATGCCTCTTTTTTAGATGTTTCAGTGCAATATTAGACTCAAAGCAAGACACAAAGTGTATGTATACTGAACATAAATGTTTTTATTATTCTGCCTATAATAATTTGTTTTGGAACATATATTGATTTACTGATTACCAAAGATGTAACAATTTAGATTGATTAGGCGTGCTTATCGTAAAGTGTATTTTTCCCTCACAACAAATGTTAAAAAGTGGCAGTTTTAACACAAAAATGGGCACAGTGTTTTGGCTTTAATGTGAATGGATATATTGCATACATGCAGATGTAGCTTTAAAGACTTTAGCAAGAGAGAAACTGAGTTAAAGACAGAAATTCTCTTCTGACAAGGAGTTATACGTACGAGTTAAATCATTAAAGTTGTTACTGCTGCCATGCTGAGACAAGAATTAACGAGTTCAGTTTTAGAATCTATTAGGATACGTCTTAACCTGACAGCAGCTTGCCATACTTCAATTCTTTAAATGTCAGACTTACCGGGGTCTTTGTCCTGTACAGGTAAATGGGTACAAATAGGGGAGTGTGCAGCTATGAGCTACAGAGTGCATCTCTGTTGAATCTCAGTCAACTTTTATTTATTAAGCAACACTTTTTAAATCAGAATATGTTTTGGAATATCACTTAATCATTCTTGGCTTCCCTTTTTAAATTAAACATATAACCCTTTTCATTTGTCATTTTAAGCTATAGTAGTCATTTGACTAGGGGCTATTGTTTGCACTATGAAAATCAGACCCAAGTGCATTTGTATACATCCCAGTTTAATCAGAGTGCAATAAATGGGAATCTTGTGTTGTTTTTGGCAGCTGTAATGTGTTATTCAGGTTAATTTTTACTACTTCAGTTTCAGTATGCACTACACATTTGTGTTGCTGTAAGAGAAGAGTCTCCTATGGACAATCGCATACCTAACACAAAGCAAATTGAGTCTGCCTCATTAGGACAGCCTAAGATGTACAGTTTTGTGGGGTTGTCCTCCTCACTCTAAAACCGAGCAAAACAAACTTTATGAATTTACATTTATATGGTTGCTATTGTTAAAATAAAAAATCATTCAGATGATTTGTACAATTGTACAGTTAAGTATATTTTGCTAATGCTGCAGAGATAAACCTAAACATGAAACATTAACACATCTAGAATGTCCTTGACAGCAACTGAACCTTAAAAGATAAGTAATATTGCCTGAAACATTCAAGTCTTTCAGTTAGGTTTTCTTAGTATGTATTTGTATATATGTTTAGTTAGCAAAGATTTGTAAATATGTAACATGTATTTTCCTTATGCAAACATAACAGGTAAACCTGAATAATTACGGGTGAATTTTACTTACATGTTTTAGGGAGTAACATATGTGTGTTTACGTGAATTTTGCAGGTCAATTTCTGTTTTAGAAGAAGTTCTAAATTTAATTTTGGATTACACTGGTTATTGTAGTTGCCATTTTTTTTACCCTATATATGTAGGGTGTACACACAGCACAATGTTCTGTACAACGTATATACATAGTATGTATTTATGTGCCAAAGTATAACATAAAGATTAATATATATATATAGTTGCTGCATTACAGTTTAACAGGTATAAAGCTGTGACTGATAAATTAAAAACTATATATGTAAATATATTGTTGCTATTTCCTAGACATTTCACACCTAATATGACCTATTTTTACAAAATATTACAGGAATTTTATTAGATTGTGACAACATTTTAATAGTATAAATGTCCGCTATTTTGTTTACTGTTGATAAATATGCTCTTAACAGAATGTGAAATTTGCTGTTTTATTGTATATTTTAAAAAGAAGTTATAGTTCATTCCTTGCCTGGGCAGATGAGGTTTGCAGTTTTATATCTTCACTTATATCCACAGTACTTTTAGTATTTTTTAACCAGTTTACTTCTGTTGGTGTGATGTATTTAAGTTGATCTAAAATTACTCTCAGTTATACTGCAAATCCAACAACTTCACCGTAATGGCCATGTTGTGTGCTTAGCCCCAGAATTAAAAAAGATTGATGAAAAACACTGGAGCCAAGGATGTTGAAAACTGCCATGAGCACAAAAAATTGTTAACTAGCATAAGATTTTAAAATGTGTAAAAGCTAGAAAAGAAAAACTTTTTTTGTCATTTTGATTTTCTTCGGGATCCCCTGTGGTTACAGGTTTTGATCAACTCATCTTTTTAATTGATCTCCAAGCCTAGTTAAGTTAGCTGTTATTTCCCAGTTTCTGTGTTTTGGTGTCAATGTAGAAATTACAAAATTATTCCAAAACAAATTACAAAATATTTTTATTTAAATATGCCAAGGATTTATGTATGGTATGGGTGTAATTTAGGTATTCTGTTTTTTAATATTTTCATCATCATCGTGGTTATCATTCTGCTTTTCTAACTGTCTTGGATATTTAATCCATTCTTTACTCTTGAGCACGTTTCAGCTTTTCATGATTTGCTGTCGTTTGCTCAGCTGTTTGCTCTGCTTGTTGTTAATATCCATTATCATAGGATACAATTATGGGAGCAAGCTATAGAGCAAAAAGGGTAAAATGAATAGAACAACAAAGAGAATTAAGCATTTAAGTCAACAGCCAAAATACAAATGCAAGTTATTTCTAAATGTCTCTCTAAAAAGCACTGCTGTGCTATTCTAAATGTACATTTAAAAAAAAAAGGGGGGGGGGGGGCAGGTTTATTTATTGAGATTAATTAAAAGTTGGACAAAAACTGGCATCCACATGGGAACCCCAGGAATGAGTTTGAGAGCTACTGTCTTACTACATTACCTGCCAGTGAAATGACAAATCCTTGTGCTCAGATTCTTTTAATATCAGTTGCCTTTTAATATTTCTCTTTTTTAAAATGACTTGTTCTGCATAGTTTTTTACTTTTGTAGCATGCTTGGTTCGAGTTCCAATGAAGTACAGTAATGATATACTGTACAGCTATTTCAGATCGGTCTGTACCTGAGCTGTGAGGCAGCAGCACTAATACCTGTACCGCCTTAGCCAAGTGCGTAAAAAAATGAAGATTTTGGCAATGGAGCTTTTGGTAGAACTAGGAAAGCTCCTTTAATTAAATTGCAATAAACTATAATATGTATTGGATATGAGTAAGCGTTTATGTCTTCGTTCTGAGTGAACGGAACACAGACAGGTCGCTATTCAGTAGGTCGGTTATTGCCGAGTTTGCTTTCATCGATCATTTGGGAGAGGGATACATGTTGACGGTGCGTAATATTATTTCCATTAGAAATGAATTTAAATGAACATTTAAAAAACAACTTATTTTTAAGAATCACGAACCCCAAAAACTCCATATGGTTTTGATTTCCACTAAGAAATGGGGAGATTGCCCCTTTACCTGGTTACCCTGTCTCGCGTATACGTTTTTCCTCAGCAATACCTCCGCAAATCCACTACCACCACCCTCAATGGAAGGATACGCCCTCAAAAAGGCGGCACACTGCATAGTGGAAAGGCATTAAAGGGCGTTTCTGTTAAGACCGCCTTGCCTCATTTTTATTGGTTCTTATGCTCAAAAGATTGCCTCGTGTATATTTTTATTGGCTCTCATACGCCCAATACAAAAACAGCCTCCTTTTAGAGGATGAAGGGCATACGCTAAAATACGTTAAAAATGCTTACTGTGTTAATACTTTAGATAAATTTCCAATTTAAAAATTTTATATAAAGTCACGGAAGAACTAACAATTCTGGAGAGGAGTTATTGTACAAAAGTAAATTTGGATACGACGGCGGCATTGTATAGTGTGAGGTACTCGAATACCCTACGAGGCGAAGTCGAACATGTCGTTGAATATGTGTATTTATATGTAATATCAGCCAAACGTATTGATGCCTTTCAAGTGTTACTTACTAATGGAGCGATTTATTTTCGTATTAATACAACTTTAGCGTTATGTCTCGCCCACATTACATAAGTTCTGTGTGGGAGGCGGGCTTGGCACACACCCTCGCTTAGACCCTCTTCGCCGTTTCCGTTTGGACTCATCCGGGTGCCTTCGCATGCTCGTAGCTTTCGACGAGATTTCTCGAGCACAGTAAGTTAGTTTCCAAGGAAGCTGTCATTTTTAAAGCGTTTCAAAGTAAGCGCCGGCAACCGAGAAATATCACCGCGCGCGCAGGTCTGTCTGGACTCCGCTTATGGGTTTCGTGCGGCCGGTGAGCCGGAGAGACACAGCGGCAGATCCTCAATTTGCTTTTAGTAGATAAGAAGAGAGTTATATAAATATTATTATTGTTGTTTTAATAACCAAGTAATATCCGTATGAGCACGCTGTTTCCCAGGTTCGATGCAAACCATTCGTGTCTGATTCAGCCACGCGACCCTTAACGCTGAGAATGCACTTTCTAGGGCAGATTTTTTCAGGACAACCTCTCGCGACCTTGGAAATTTCAGTTGGTTATGTAACTTTCAGAGCACTCTTCATTTTATGTTAAAAATAAACGCGGGTGCCTGAAGATTTGTTTCAAACTATATAGACGTTAGACCCCCCTGCATTCACTGAGGCGTCCCCAGAAATTAATTTCGTGTTGTCTTTTTAATGAGGTGGTGTTTGTAACAGAATGACCAGGAGGGACCACACCTTTTATCTTGCAGTAGCCTTCGGTTTCCTCATTGCACCTCCCTCGCCAGCGATAAATACACAAAATACCAATTTAAAGAAAAAAAATGTGAACGTCACTTTAGGTATTTCACAAAAACAGCCTTCAGCCCCTGGCATCTGTGTACTGTGAGCTTACTGAAAGATGATTCTTCGTCATGTCCTTTTAAAAAATTAGAAACCAGTCCTTTCCAGTCTCAGACATTATTTTATGTTATGGTTTGTTAATCTGCAATGTTAGATTCTTATATATTATTTAATCTTATAGTTTGTTAATCTGCATGGTTAGGTTCTTATATCGTAGATTATGTTCCTTTCCAAGAATATGATCCAAATGATTTCAATCTGTCACATTTTTCTAAGTGTTTTATTAAACCAAATATTATGTGATGAATCCATACAGGTGTGAAAGGAAACAAGTTAAAGAACTTCTGCCTCCTTTGTCATTTATCTTGTATATAAAACGTGGAACTGTCTGTCTGTCTGTCCAGACAGTAATTGCGAGGCAACAGCATGATTGCCGCCAAAATGAAACCGCTGAGAAAAGAGAAACTCGCTTAGCAGGCTAATGCACAAGCAAGGCGAGCACATCGGCAAAACGAAACCTCAGAAGAGAAAGAAACTCGCTTAGCCGCTGATAGAAAAGGGGGGCGAGCACGTTGGCAAAACAAAACCTCTGAGGAAAGTAGCTGCTAATACACAACCAATGCGATTGATTGATTGAAGCGCCAGAATCTATGGTTTCTAGGAACCCGGTCTTTTTACAGCATAGGCTTACACAGCTAGTTGCTAATAAAAAGCCATTAAAAACACTGAATGACATAAGCAATTAAGGGTAAGGAATCTTAACAAGCGAGATCACTAAAATGAAGCAGAAAAATGTTACTTGAGCAAGTAGGTGCCTCATTAGCCATAATTGACGTATCATTAAGGAACTGGGTTGGAACAAAAACCTGCAGCCATTGCGGCCTGGCAGAACTGACATTGCCCACCCCTGCTTTAGAAGTTGCCCACCGTGACTTTTTAAACTGGGGCTTTAGTTACATTATGTCCCATGTAGAGAATTTTGATTTCACCATTGTGCAGTGCTGCCATCTCTGAACTGAGTAACTGGACAGATTGTGTTTATAAGTGTCTATAAGAAGTATTATTATACGATATTAAATCATAGTGGATTTAATTTGCCTTTTTTTGAAATTGATCAGCAGTCAGTCTCAGATTTCAAAATGAAAACCGATGTCTACAAAGTGATCCAAATTAATTATACATGTAAAATATCTAATGATTGATCATGTAAGTGTTCAGCCTCTTAAAGTCTTGAGTCTGTGCTGTTTCAGCTTTCAGCATCCAGACATTGCAGATTCTCCACATTCTTCATTATACTTGACTGTTATAAAGCTGGTCAAGGCCTGTCTGCCTGCAGAGGGTTTGTGAATGAACAGCTGTTTTCAAGTTCAGCCACAAATGTTCCATTAGTTTCAGATCTGAGCCCATACATTTTCCTCAAGGATTTCTTTGTATTTTGTCTGTTTGCATTACTAGGAATTAAAACCCACTACAAGCCTTCCAGGGCCTGGTGCAGAGAAGCATCCCTGCAGCAAAATTCTGCTACCACCATGCTTGATGGCAGGAGGTGGCTCACGCCAAGCATGACATTTAGTCTGATGGCAAAAAAGCTCAGTTTTGGTTTCATCAGATCGTGTAACCTTCTCCACCTGACTGAACCACCACAAACAGTGGCCAGAGTGTGTGTTTTTTGGACTTTGGCTTTCTGTTTGCCAATCTCCCATAAAGATGCAACTGATGAAATACTCAGGCTAAAGTTTTTGTGAGCACAGCTTCTCCGGTCTGTGCAACTGCTTCAGCTCAGAACTCCTTTAGACTTCTCATAAGTCTACTGGTGGCCTCACTTATATAGACAACCTACTCTAGGCAGTTTTACAACTTTCCATATCTCAATGATTAATATATTCAATGACTAGGAAATGTTCTTGTATCCTTTCCTCAACTTGTGCTTTTTATGGAGTTGCATGGAGTGTTCTTTTTGTCTTCAATGTGTAGGTTAGACCTCCATATTGACTCACCAAAAATTTGACCTTCCAGATAAGGTGCATTTATACCACAACCAAGTGGAACCCTAGACAGGTGAATTGAACTAATTGTGGGACTTCTGAAAACCAACTGACTGCACCAGTGATGATTTAAGTTTGTCCTATTAAACACTGGTGAATGCTTATGCCGTCAGTTATTTTGTATTTTATATTTGTAATAAATAATAGTCATGCATTTTGTTTATATAGCACCCTAGCCATGCTCAAGGGAATTTTATTTATTTATTTACTAGGGGGTTTTGCCCCCTGCTCACTTTGCTCGCCCACCGGGGGGCGCTACACACCAGCCACTTTGCATCTCTGCCATTCACGTTGTGAATGGGGGCTGGTGAACACATGCTAAGGAGATGCAGACGGATCAGCTGCTGGCTTGCTGCTGCCGAGCTGTGTGTTCTGCTTGTCACGCTGCACATCGATCATTTAAAAGCCTGTACAGCAGCTGTCCTTTTGTCTCACTGCTTTGTCTCGTGAGACGTTAAATTTTCTCTCACGGGACGTCAAAGTGTCTTCCGAGAAGATCACGTCTCGACCCAAGATTTTTTTATTGTAATAGTGAGATTTATTTTATTTACATCGCTTTGCAGAGATCTGTTTCCACTTTGACATTACAGGGACTTTTTCTGTTGATCTATGTCAAAAATGGCACATTAAATAATTCACCGTGATTCATTATTGTATAACAATAATGTGAAAACTTTCAAGGAGGTGAATACATTTTATAGACAATGTATTACTAACTGAAATGATAAAAATGAGAAGGTGAGGAAAAGTTTGCTGATTTTCACATTGAGCTGGTGTGAGTGGGTGTTGGTATGCATGTGTGTGCCCACTAATGGAGTGTCATCCCATTCAGACTTGTTTCCTGCCTTTCACTTGGTGCTGCTGGGATTGGCACATCTCCACAAACCCAGTCTTTTTAAGTAAGTTAGGTGATGGATGGATTTGATGGACAGAAATTATCTTTTTTTTTTATTCATTGGCTTTCAAAAATCAGTCCAGTAATGTTTGCAGTAATCTTTAAACCAAAGATAGGCACTTCACTCACTAATCACCTTTATACAGTATAATGCCTATCGTATGATTCTGTGCAGAGAATACAAGATTAAGATAAAAAGTAATACTTTAACAATTTGCACCAGAAGAAATAATTGTTTCAAATGTTACAGTATCATAAACAGTTAATATTATGCAAGTTTTTAAAAATTATACAGAGAAACAGGCCATAAGACCAGACTGAAATGTAAAAGTTCATTGAAGAGGCCTGGAGAAACAACTGCATCATTATGTTTGAATCAATGAATTCCATAAAGAAGAAGAAAATATTTTGTGCAGCTGGTTGGTTTTCAGGTATGATTCAAAAGTTATTAATAACAGAGACTCTGAAACAATATTGAGAGGAACTTTTTTCACCCTCAGGAGTTCACTGCCATAGCTGCTGCTTTTTTTTAAATATACAGGAAATGATCTGTAGAAGAATATAATCAACTAGCCGTCCCCCATGGCTTCTCCCATGTAGAAGTGAAACAGGACAGCGAGGAGGGCCCTGCCCGGCTCCCTACACTTGACATCACGCTTCCCTGTCCTCTTAGCAAACAGCCTCTGTCTTGGATTAGCTTGAATATATCACTTCTGCAAGCAAACTATAATTCTTAGCACGATGAGAGAAGTCGCAAAATCAACCGGAGTGTTCAAGCAAATTCTAGAAAAAAGCCCAATCTAAATCCATTAATTAGTGCTCTCATTCGCTAGCTAAGCGGATGTAAGATACGACCCACCCCCCTCCCCTCAGCCTGCTGTGTCTCGGATTTGCGCAAATAAATTGGTACAGCAAGCAAACTATGATACTTGGCATGATGAGAGAAGTTGCAAAATCAACCAGAATGCTCAAGCAAATTATAGAAAAAAAAAACAGATCTAAATCCGTTAAGTAGTTCTCTCGTGAAAAGTGGACAGCAATACAGACAGATAGATGTTGGATTTTATATACATAGAGATAAGGTGGTTAACATTTGAGGGTGATAACAAACTAGGCAAAAGGGCAGATGATGTAGAATTGGCTAAATTGTTACAGAGGGATAGAGACAGCATACAGGCTTGGGTAGATTTATAGTAGGTGAAATTGATAGCTATAATTTAAATGTGAGGTATTACACAGAGGAAGCAGAAATGTTAGATTTGAATACATCATGGGAGGTCATAAACTTGTGAGAAGAATCTGGGAGTTAAGGTGGACTCGTTGCTGTCTTCATCCAGATAGAGAACTCCTCAACTAAGCAGGTCAATTACCAATAGCAGCAGCTGAATGGGTAGACATGTTAAACCCATTAAGAAAGGTTTATCAGATATACATGAGCTTATTTATAAAAACTAAATCACTTCATTAGTTTACTCCTATTTATGTTTTTAAATGTACCATGAATCAAGGCTATCTCTAACTGTTCATTTTCTCAGGTATAGGACAGCAGGAGGCATATACAGGCAGTCCTCATTAGAGACATCCATTCATCCATTTTCTGTGCACGGTTTTCTCCTTCAGACATTGGGGACCTGGTGTCATTCTGTCACAGGGTACACTCTCACCAACCCCCAAAGCAGGCATATTCAGTTACCAGTCAACCTTCTAGCATGTGTTTGTGACTATGAGAGGACAATGGAGTTAACAGAAGAACGTTAGATGAACTTAAGAACTCCACACAGATGGCCCATTGACTCAAAATCAAATTAGGGTCCAAATGCTAAGAAGCAATTATTTTACAGTACTAGTTCTGCCCCTGTTCTGCATATTACAAGTCAAAGTATGTCATAATAGCTTACAGAAATGTGTTGGACGTCTTCTGGCTAAGGTTACCAGGAAGGAATACCTACTCCCATTTTTGTGTGTTCGATATATGCAGAAGCAGAGCTACCATCAGATTGGACTGTAGCAAAATTTTACCTATCTTTTCCTTCCTAAACATGCAATGCACAAGATATCTTTCAATTAAATCTAAAATCTTTTACCTTTGTTCATAAATCTCACTCCAGAATCTTTGGAAAGAAAAAGAGAGCAAGCAGAATAGCTGTTTTTGTACCTGTACGTCTTGACAGAAACTACAATAGAGAATGAATTCTGTTTGACTAACTGACCCACACCCTTACCCTTTCTAGACCTCCATCCATTACCAACACACTGAAAACTCTCAACCTCTTTCACAGTTCCTTAGCCTCTGCTTTCTCTGCATTGAAAAAGTTGACTTCTGTAATGAAGCACTGAGAATGAGTTTCTTTATCAAAAGAGGATACCCTTCTCATATTGTGGGCAGGGCCCCCAGTCAATCCAGGAGAAGACCCCCTAACATCCACTCTGAGAGCAACACCAGTAATGAAAGCTACATTGTACAGGTCCTACTGTTCCACCCTAACTCGCTCTGTCCAATCTGTCATTAAACAAAATTTCTACATTTTATAGAGTCTTTACACAGGAGCATTTTTCCGAATCCTCCTTTGATCTGCATTTGTCAACCACCTGACCTAAACAAACTTCTCATCTGCAGTTAATTTCACAGAGGAGGGGAGTGTCCCCCACCACGCACTTTGAGCTGTAACAGAAGCCGTTGTGTTACTTTCAAATTTTGCCAACGGTACCCTTGTTTCTGATCCATCCATTATCCAACCCGCTATATCCTAACTACAGGGTCACGGGGGTCTGCTGGAGCCAATCCCAGCCAACACAGGGCACAAGGCAGTAAACAAACCCCGGGCAGGGCACCAGCCCACCGCAGTCTTGTTTCTGATACCCCTGGTAAATTCGATATTAAACAATGACCTCTTCAAAGTTTTAACATTTTATTTACTGCATTTTTTTGTAGGAAGTGTCCAGCCATCTAGATAGGTGAATCAGTGAGATTGTTAGCAGGGCGCATGTTTAAGCCTTCAAGATTAAAGGTCTTACAAAGCCTGTTGTAAAACACTTCACATCTCTTGATCATATTCACACTTATCTCACTGTTTGTGTTCTTTCACAACGCTTCAAAGACACCTTTCAAAGAAAACCAGAAGCTAAGCACTTACCCAGACTGGAATCACATATTTCTACAGGTGTTAATGACAGGGTAACTTTTCAATCGCTCCCTTCATGTTCTCTAATGGCAGCTTTTTCTCAAATGCTTTCACTTTTTCTCCTTTCATCTGCCTTGACTTTGTTCCTTCCTTTTCCTCCTTTATATGTTACCTGCTCTTTCCTCTTTAATTGCTCGTCTGATGAAGGTTATGCAGCCAAACACCACTGTCTACGTTTGACTGTGTCCAGTGTCTCGGACCAGTCTGACTGGTGAGTTTGGCAGTGGTGGCTCAGTGGTAGGGATGAAGTTCAAAAAGGACTTAAAATGGAGCATTTCAAAAACAACAAAGAGAATAAAATACCAAGGAATATTTTTTTAATTTATTCTGTTACCTATGCTAAGCAGAGCTAATATACTGTGTGTGTGTGTGTATATATATATACAGTACAGGCCAAAAGTTTGGACACACCTCCTCATTCAATGTGTTTTCTTTATTTTCATGACCATTTACAGCACTCCATCACTCTCCTTCTTGGTCAAATAGCCCTTACACAGCCTGGAGGTGTGTTTGGGGTCATTGTCCTGTTGAAAAATAAATGATCGTCCAACTAACCTGACTTCTGCACAACACAACTGCTGATCCCAACCCCATTGATAAAGCAAGAAATTCCACTAAATAACCCTGATATGGCACACCTGTGAAGTGAAAACCGTTTCAGGTGACTACCTGTTGAAGCTCATCGAGAGAATGCCAAGAGTGTGCAAAGCAGTAATCAGAGCAAAGGGTGGCTGTTTTGAAGAAACTAGAATATAAAACATGTTTTCAGTTATTTCACCTTTTTTTGTTAAGTACATAACTCCACATGTGTTCATTCATAGTTTTGATGCCTTCAGTCATGAAAATAAAGAAAACACATTGAATGAGGAGGTGTGTCCAAACTTTTGGCCTGTACTGTATGTGTATATATATATATATATATATATATGTGTGTGTATATATATATATATATATATACAGTATTTGCATACTATCTCTCTATATATATATATACAAACCGGATTCCAAAAAAGTTGGGACACTAAACAAATTGTGAATAAAAACTGAATGCAATGATGTGGAGATGGCAAATGTCAATATTTTATTTGTAATAGAACGTAGATGACAGATCAAACGTTTAATCCGAGTAAATGTATCATTTTAAAGGAAAAATATGTTGATTCAAAATTTCACGGTGTCAACAAATCCCAAAAAAGTTGGGACAAGTAGCAATAAGAGGCTGGAAAAAGTAAATTTGAGCATAACGAAGAGCTGGAAGACCAATAAACACTAATTAGGTCAATTGGCAACATGATTGGGTATAAAAAGAGCTTCTCAGAGTGGCAGTGTCTCTCAGAAGCCAAGATGGGTAGAGGATCACCAATTCCCACAATGTTGCTCAGAAAGATAGTGGAGCAATATCAGAAAGGTGTTACCCAGCGAAAAATTGCAAAGACTTTACATCTATCATCATCAACTGTGCATAACATCATCCGAAGATTCAGAGAATCTGGAACAATCTCTGTGCGTAAGGGTCAAGGCCGTAAAACCATACTGGATGCCCGTGATCTCCGGGCCCTTAAACGACACTGCACCACAAACAGGAATGCTACTGTAAAGGAAATCACAGAATGGGCTCAGGAATACTTCCAGAAACCATTGTCAGTGAACACAATCCACCGTGCCATCCGCCGTTGCCAGCTGAAACTCTACAGTGCAAAGAAGAAGCCATTTCTAAGCAAGATCCACAAGCTCAGGCGTTGTCACTGGGCCAGGGATCATTTAAAATGAAGTGTGGCAAAATGGAAGACTGTTCTGTGGTCAGACAAGTCACGATTCGAAGTTCTTTTTGGAAATCTGGGACGCCATGTCATCCGGACCAAAGAGGACAAGGACAACCAAAGTTGTCATCAACGCTCAGTTCAGAAGCCTGCATCTCTGATGGTATGGGGTTGCATGAGTGCGTGTGGCATGGGCAGCTTGCATGTCTGGAAAGGCACCATCAATGCAGAAAAATATATTCAGGTTCTAGAACAACATATGCTCCCATCCAGACGTCATCTCTTTCAGGGAAGACCTTGCATTTTTCAACAAGATAATACCAGACCACATTCTGCATCAATCACAACATCATGGCTGCGTAGGAGAAGGATCCGGGTACTGAAATGGCCAGTCTGCAGTCCAGATCTTTCACCTATAGAGAACATTTGGCGCATCATAAAGAGGAAGGTGTGACAAAGAAGGCCCAAGACGATTGAACAGTTAGAGGCCTGTATTAGACAAGAATGGGAGAGCATTCCTATTTCTAAACTTGAGAAACTGGTCTCCTCGGTCCCCAGACGTCTGTTGAGTGTTGTAAGAAGAAGGGGAGATGCCACACAGTGGTGAAAAAGGCCTTGTCCCAACTTTTTTGGGATTTGTTGACACCATGAAATTCTGAATCAACATATTTTTCCCTTAAAATGATACACTTTCTCAGTTTAAACTTTTGTTCCGTGATTTATGTTCTATTCTGAATAAAATATTAGAAGTTGGCACCTCCACATCATTGCATTCAGTTTTTATTCACGATTTGTATAGTGTCCCAACTTTTTTGGAATCCGGTTTGTACACATACAGGGAGATTCACTCGAAAGAGGTCCCAAATATTCTGTAATAACTCTTGCTTGGATGAAGCAATCTGAATGAAACAACGTGCAATGTTCTTCTCAGTATATGGAGCTTTGAACAAGCCAGGGTGCCCTTGAGTTGCAGTGATGAGGTAGGCTCCAGACAGCCATAGCGACATTTAACCTCCGTTTGCAACTTCTGGGTGCATACCGCCCGTACCCCTTCACTCAGTCACTCGACTTCTCATCAGGACGGTGTCTTCATGGTGCGAACCTATTGGGTCACCAATTCGTTTAAGCAATGTCAGAATCAACTGGATGACTGTTAAGTTAATGAAAGGTTACTTCCAGCAAGATGGAGCAACGTGTCACACATCGGCAAAGAGCATGAAAGAAATTGAGTCCTTCTTCTGCAACAGGATCATTTCAATGGGGCTTTGGCCACCACGATCACTGGATCTGACACCACCAGACTTCTTCTTTTGGGGTATACTCAAAGGAAACGTCTGTCGGAACAAGCCTCGCACTTTGGAAGATTTGAAGGAAAATGTCCAATGTGAAATCAATGCTATTCCCCAGAGACGCCAATAAGTTCTGGAACATGGAATGCTGCATCGAAGTGTGTCTGGAAGAAAACGGAAACCACTTCCAGCATCGCATGTAAAGCAATCAATTACACATACGTCGAGGTATATAGCGTATGTTTTTGGTTCAGATCCTAACGGGAGTTACAACAGAATATTCAGGGCCTCTTTCAATTGAATCTCCCTGTATATATAAACTCTTTTAATATGACTGGCTTGTCATTGGAAGAATTCAGTAGTGATATTATAAGTGCATTTGAAGTTCAGGCACCGTTAGTTGGCTCCTCTTTATAACAATTCATTGTGTGGCCCTCTAGTGGTAGCCATGAGCAAAAGATACATGCCAACTTTACTATTTTCACAGTTAGCCATACTTTTCTCCGAAGCTGGTTTTAATGCAAATTCAGACTGATGTTCGTGGATGCTTTTTTGTATAGATAGATAGGCTTTAATTTTAGTATAGTTGGCATGATAAATAGATAGAATTTTATTTGTCCCCAGAAAGTGTACAGCTCTTGAATGTAATTCTGTACAAAGTTCAAATGTTTACACTTGCACCATTTTCTCCTAGAAAGTGCAGAACATGTGCTGAATTTATTTTAATTCCGTTAACTATTAATATTCTGAGTGCATTTTTTCCACTTAAGGTTCATGTGATACTAAAGCATATTTTGGCAGCTTTGGGCACAAGATAGTAGCCAAAGCTGAGCTCACATTCCACACAGCACACTGATGCGCACACACACACACACACACACACAGAAACTCTCTGTCCTACAGGTTCATTTGCATCAGCCTTGCTTACAGAAAAGTATTTTTACAGTTAAGAATAACACTTCAATATTGAAATTAAGGGTAAGAAAATCAATCACTTGCTTTAAGAACATAATCTGGATTTTGCATCTGTGTTAAAACAAAATGTCAGACACTTCAAATAAAAGTATATTTTAGTCGTCTTATTTATTTTTAATTGTGAAAATGCAGAGAATAATGTAAAGTAGCCGACAAAACATAGATCTTTAGATAGCAGTTATTGCATTTAGTCCTTCCATAGACATTTATTCAATTTTTATAGATATGTTTTCATAAAGTAGGATTGCTCTAAGCAGTGTTTTTAGCTCTTTGTGTGGTTCTCTGCAAAATATTTTTTACTAGAAAGTATATCTGTCATTCTGTCCTTTTTGGAACAACAGTCTGTGAGAATAACTCAAGGGCTAACTTCTCAGAATGAATGATTGTCTCCTTTGTTTCCTTTTACAGTCCTCATACTCGTGGCTGTTTTGGGGCAGTGTGAGTGAACACTATCTCCACCATGACTGACACCTATGATGTTCATATTCAAGAAAAAAGACACATGTTACCAGATGAATGGGTTGATCGATGGAAGGATGGAAGAATTGGATTTCATCAAGATATCGTCCACGAGTAAGCCGTGTAATTGGGTTGCTATTAAGTAATGTGCCATTTATTCAATTTTAGTAGAGCTTGAGTTATTGTGTTTTGTCTTGTTTGATCAGGAGTCTGTCAACATGTGTTTCTGCATTCTTCCATTTATGTGTGCCACTTGTTTACTCAGTATTTAATATATTTTTTTAATGTATTTTTATTATTATGGACTAATTGCTACTCATCAATGCAAGGGAAAAGAGTAGTGAATAGTGGGATGATTTATTATTCCCCAAAAGTAATGTAGCACGGAGATACAGTGGTTTGCATTGTGTCTTGAGTTTAAATCCAGCACCTGGTCTGTGTTCATGAAGAGGCTTCATATTCTCCATGTGTTTGTGTGGTTTTTCCCACCCATATCCCAAAAGTGTATGTGTGTGTTGGAGATCCCATATTGTCCCAGGTGCATGAGTAAGACCTGAATTGGTTCCTGACCGGAGTTGATTCCTGTGTTTCATCTAATGAGCCAGTTATAGGATCAGCCTACCCTCTTACATTGAAATGGGTTAAGCAGTACCCAAAACGTACTGACCCATGCAAATACTTCTATTGATTCGTCAAAATTCTAATATTTTCCTAATAACAAATGGAATAATTCCAGAAACGTCTCCACTTTACAAAAATACAAATGCAAAATGCTTGGAGAAAGCACCCCAGCATATGATCGCATCTGCCGTATGTAAGGTTCACATGTCATTGCGACACACTACCCCACCATGTGACGCTGATCTGTAGTGCTAATAGAAAGGATTCACACCCTTGGATGTTTTCGTATTTTATTGCTACACAACATTGAATCACAGTAAATTTAACTTGGCCTTTTTAACATTAATCCACAGAAAACAAAACTTGTTAATGTCAAAGTGAAAACAGATATCTGCAAAATGGTTAAAATTACTTATAAGTGTAATACACAAAATATTCAGTCCCATAAGTATTCACCCCTTCAGTTCAGTATTTAGTATTGCAGCTTTGGCAGACTTGACCGGCTTTAGTTAGTGTGCATAGGTCTCTCCCTCTCTCTCTATCTCTATCAGCTTTGCAAATCTGGACACTGCCATTTTTCCCCATGTTCCCTCCTGTGTACACTTTCAGCAGGTCAGTTCCTAACTTGCTTAAGTTAATGCTACTGAAAAATGTTGTGTTCAAAATAAAATAATCTGAGCGTCCACATGCACACACTTTAAGTCGACGTCAGATTAGATGACTTCTAGTTGTGGGTTATGTCAGAGTTGCATCTGATCTTGTTGCCATAAAATGTCAGTTTACACGAGTCAAAATCACTCAGTAAGTCAAATTTAGGCACTTAATACCAACCTTCCAGCACAACTCGTGCTTACCCTTGTAAGGGACGACTGTGACACCCATGAGATGGAAGGACTGGTGGAGAGAGTGTGCACAGGACACTAGATGGCAGTCCGCCAGGGTTTTTTAGCGGTGCCTCGGATTCCTGTAGGACAGCGTGGAACATGGAGTTCTTCGACTCAGCTCTGTTGGGTTCAATGAGTGCTGCCAGAGGTTGCTACATGGGCTGGGGAGCCCTAGTTCATGGGGTTACCATCCTACCTGGAAGTGCTTTCGGACCACGTGTACAGAAGACCAGAAGTATTCCCGGGTGGGAGATAAAAGGAGCTGCCTGCCTCACATTGACAAGACAGAATTGAGAAGAAGGTGTTCAACTCTTATGAGGAGGAGTGGAGGAGGCAGTGACAGAGAGAGAGAGAAAACAAAGAGTGTGCTATCTTGTGCTTTGTTGTACTTGTAGCTGTTGTGACAAGAAACGCATATTGTGGAAGAGTTTTCCACACATTGGAAGAGTTTTCCACAATAAAAGACTCTTTGTGCTTACGACTTGTGTCCATGCCTGCTTGTGTTGGGTGTTTGGGGAGCTGGAGCTCCCCCTGGGGTCCACACCGTTTTTTGTGATGGCTAATAACGTACTGCCTGACTCACCTATTGCTATGCATAGGGTTAGTAGGTACGACAAGTTTGTTCGCAATCTCATCTTTTTTTCACTTTTTTCCATCTTGTCATGGTATGTAAAACACAGACGTCAGACAGACGAGCTTCTCTTCTGTTTTTGTGGTCCAAACCACCTGTTTCTTATTCCTGGTTGTTATATAATACTAGGGGGCTTTGCCCCCTGCTCTCTTAGACCAACCACCAGTGAGGTACAGCTGATGTGCATTTCGGCCATGCTGTTGCCCAAAATTACTCCACATTCTTTTAGGAAACTGATCAGTAACTGTCTGGATCAACACACTTAAGTATTTCCTGAAGCTGCTTAATCCTTGCCATGGTAGTTGTGAGCTGGAGCCTACCCTCACAGCTTTAGGTACAAGGCAGGAAGCAATAGTGGGCAGGCACAAATTCATTTCAGGGCCCTTTGTTGTTATTCTTCTTCTTTCGGCTGCTCCGGCTGGGGGTTGCCGCAGCGGGTTATCTTCTTCCATATCTTTCTGTCTTCTGCATCTTGTTCTGTTACACCCATCACCTGCATGTCCTCTCTCACCACATCCATAATCCTTCTCTTAAGCCTTCCTCTTTTCTTCTTATTACAGGGCCCTTTGTTACTAATTACAATTGTAAATAATAATGATTAATTACAATGAATAATTAATAATTGTAATTACTAATTACAGTTACTAATCAGTTATCAAGTCCAGAAGGGCAATAACATTTTCACACTAGATCTGGGGTATTGTATTACTTCCTTTAATACAAAATCAAGTAAGTAACGTGTTGTGTTATTTGTTTATTTTTTGGACCCTTTCATCTAATGTTAGGTTTTGACCAAAGGTGTAATAACTTTCACTGTGAAAAATAGAAAATAATGCAAAAATGAGATGGAGGCTAAAACTTTTTCACTTCGCCTCATGGTTTTTTTTTATACTGCTATTTTTATAGGTCTTTAACATACACTTTTATTTATTTAGGTTACTTAAAAAATACCTTGAAAAAATTCTGAATGGAAGGAAAGGAATTCGATTCTTTTTTCCTCTTTGTGGAAAAGCTGTTGACATGAAATGGTGAGTTCTGTCAGCAATTTACATTTTAAGCACTTTGAGCTACATTATTTGTATGGAAATGTGCTATATAAATAAATGTTGTTGTTGTTTTTGTTTAAAGCCATGACATGTTCTGAAAAGACAAGCAAATTTTAAAAAAAGTTTAAGGCAGTTTGAAAGTCTGCTAACACAATTGACTTGGCGATTACTGTAGATAACTCATTTTTTAAATCACCAGGTCTGCTGTATTCAAAGACTGTACCCTTCGTATTTATTGATAAAATCTGGCCATGAAAGCAGTCAGCTTAAATCTTTGTATTTAATCTGCTTTCTTCAATAATTAATATGTTTTGGATGACCTTACTGGCAGCTGAGGGTGGATACTATGCTGCCTACAGTCAACTGTCACACCTAGATCTCTTCTTCTTGTTCTTTCATCTTCTGCTGCTATTGTATCGTTTGTGGTTCTCTTCCATTAAAAAAGAGCTTACTAACCTGACAACACCAACAAATTGAGCTGGAAGAAGCATGTGGAAGTTAATATACTGTTTTAAATGAGATAATTCACTTATGTTGGGACTACCAATCAGTCTCATAAGTGTAAGAACACAGCCTTGCATTGTCAAGCACTCCTACAGTTTACCAACTACTTCAGAATAATCCACCCATCCATCCATTATCCAACCCGCTACATTCCAACCACAGGGTCACGGGGGTCTGCTGGAGCCAATCCCAACCAACACAGGGTGTAAGGCGGGAAACAAACCCCGGGCAGGGCGTCAACCCACCGCAGGGCACGCACGCACACACACACTAGGGACAATTTAGAATCGCCAATGCACCTAACCTGCATGTCTTTGGACTGTGGGAGGAAACCGGAGTACCCAGAGGAAACCCACACAGACACGGGGAGAACAGGCAAACTCCACGCAGGGAAGACCCGGGAAGAGAACCCGGGTCTCCTAACTGCGAGGCAGCAGCGCTACCTACTGCGCCACCATGCCACCACTTCAGAATAATATAAAGGATTATATGAGTTTTAGAAAAACATGTAAATGAATAAAAACGTAAGCTTTGTTTGATCACTAATCATGCAAAAGTGTCCAAAAATGATTCTTACAAAATTTTGCACGTGCCTTGCCATTGGTTTGACTTAAAACATAGGCTATGTGTCGTATCGGTAAGAGGGGCTATAACAGCATTGAGGCAACCCAAAGTCTAGCGCTAACACAGGGACTACAATTCCCATCAGGCAGCACAAGTGCACTGGGACAAGGCTATGGTATTGTCTCTCAGGTTTACAGCTTTTTTCTAAGAGTATGTCTTTTTGTCCCATCGTGGGTTGTACTGAGCCATGTTAAATTTCTAAAAGAAAGTTTAAACCCATTTATTTGTAGTGGCAACGCTGGGTACTTTGGCTAGTTTCTCTATAAGGAAGAACATTTTATTCCAGAAAGTTGACTTCTGTTTTAAATGTATAGCATTAAACGTTAATTTAAAAAGAAGCTGATGCTCGTTCATTTGAAAAGGTAGCCATACTGTTGTGGGAGATGATAAAAAAAATTCTGTCATCAGTTTGAGCCTTTTGACAGCAACACTTTTAATCAACAGTGGCATTTGGCACAACAAAGGCACTTAACGAAACAAAGAATAGGACCAGCAGTACACTCTTTAGGCTTCCTGGATGGCTTCTCATCTACTGAATGTAGCATTCTCACCAAGAACATGGTCCACAATGGCAGTAGACTTGTCTTCTTATGTAGGTCCCAGATTGGATGCGTTGGGGCCAGAAGTCACATCACTGCTTGTTCCAAATGTTGTCCTCCAGTCTGAGGGAAACAAGAGAGGGGTAGGTACAGTACGAATGATGTAACACACTTATCATGCCCATACCTTCCATTTCAGGTCCAGGCAGCCGTTTCTATGGCTTGCATGTGTGACACTGTCTGAAAAACAGTTAACTTACTAAATCTTTTTTATCAAGATTTTTTTCCAATACCTTTTATCTGTTAATCCAAACTATTGAAAGATTTCCTGTAGTGGTGGAGACCCAACAATTGTCATCATCCCAGCTAACATTACAAACGTTACTTAAAAGTTTAAGATGTTGGAGCAAAACACACAGTTTCATTTTTTGGCAAGAAACTGCATCAATGGGTAACGGATTTGTCAAAAAAATATTGATCTTTTACAGTTTTTTTTTTCTTCTTATGTTTTAGGTTGGCAGACATGGGTCATACAGTATTTGGAGTAGATGTAAGCGAGATTGGGATTAAAGCTTTCTTCAGTGAGCAAAATATTCCCTACACAGAAGAGCCAGTGGGTACAATACCAGGGGCCAAATTATTTAAGGTATTGATCAAAACACATGCACTTCCATGTCTCACAGTTGAGTAATAAATTGTATTCTTGAGTTATTATCTTTCTTTCTTATAGGAATTGCCCTCAAGGATTAAATTAATTTGCTTTGCATAATATATTGGGCTGAGTCACCATTTTAACTGTGACGAGATAACTTCAAAGCTGTTTTAAGGGGTGATAGCATAAAGAGAAAATAGAATGGGACATTAACTATGAACTGCTCTGTTAATGAACGCTTGATAGAGATTGAGGATTTAGAGTAATGATGCAATTAAAGATGAGATAATGAGTCTTTTGGCTCTTTAAATCATTTTCTTATATAATACGCTACCATGGCTTTTCGTTTGTCTGTCCAGGATTTTAAATCACCTGTAGCTCGCAAACCTTTTAACCTATTGACCTGAAATTTGGTACACATTTACTACGTGACCTGTACTGTCCACTTTCGGGGTGATGATTTTTATTACACTTTTTATTTTATTTTATTGTTGAATCAACTCTCTGCAGCAGGCAGCAGGACGGCCGTGCAGCAACATGCATGTGGGCGCCGTTCTCATCCCTACCACCTTCGCCGTCACTTTCTCTACCTCTTCATATCTTAAATCATTCTTGAAGCAGATTGAACACTTAAGTGCCAGCTTAAGTGACAAATTAAGAAAAAATTATGAAAAACATACTAAGTAATTGCAACACAAAAACTGACTTAATCAGTTTTAACGCAAAAAGATGCTGACGAACAAAGAGAAGCAGCGGGCCGCCAGGGTGGAGAAAACGAGCTGCTCAGGACGCAGCAAGCGCATCAACCTTTGGGCAACGTACAGAGAAAGAGTAGGAAAACTAGGAATGCTCAAGTGTCAAGTCAAGTGTATTCACTGCACGTTATCGTGCAGTGCACCGTTACTGGTTTATTATAAAAATGATTTTGTTCATTGTTCGTTACCTTTTTAAATGAACTGACCAAGCTTGTCTACCAAGCCCAAGTACTACTGAGTGCTAAGGAGTGAAATTTAAATGTGGTAAATAAAAAAATATTTTTATTGTTATTATAGTTATTTTTATTAGTTATCATTAACATAACAGAAATATAATTAGAAAGTCTCCATCATGACACATTTAAGTACAAAATTTATTTCAAATTTAATAAAATTACACAATTTATTCACGTATATAATATTGTTTTAAAGCAGTTTAACTTGAAATATAAAAGAAAACAAAAATGCATATTCATTGATTTCTCTTGTTTTTGTCACTTCTTAGTTTCTTTGATCATTGTTTGTCCCCTTTTTTTGGTGTGTCCCTATGAATCATCCAGCAGTAGTCTGCCTGGACACTGACATCCCAACGTCCCTGGTACCTTCTTCCCAATCCGTGACATCCTGATGGAATCTTTCACCCTGCTCTTCACTCACCGCTTCAAGATTTTCAGAAGAAAATTCCAAATTCAAATTCAAAGAGTGAACTTTGAGACTCGTGTCTCAACCATATTCCTTAAACTTAACTAATACATTTTTCACAGTTTCTTTAGAATTTGCATTTTTACTGTTGCCTAAAAATGTATAAATTACTTCTTTAAATGATACCCAAGTCTCTTATTCCAGGTCGACGGCATCAGATTTAGCTTCAGAAATCAGTTTTCTAATGTCAGGTCCTGCAGAATTACCCTTTTCAAAGTTAGCCTCAGACAAAGATGGAAACATTCTGCACAAATACATCAAACAGGCACCATTTTTAAATAGGGTTTGACAAACTGTTTCATTAAATGAACCCTAATATGAAGCAGTGGTGGTAGCACTTTATCTGGATCTGTAGGTTTTTCCTGGCTGGCCATTTCTCCTGAGCCCAATGTCAGTTCTTGACTCTGCTATCCTACTCACAGTGCAAACCTGGGAATCAAATAAAATAACTGTTTTTCTTCAAACATAGATTTTAATATTAGAACATATTCAATTCAAACTAAACTATCTTTGAAATAAAATATTGATATTAAATTACAGTGCAAAAATAATACAAAAACTATAATTGAGCTACAAAAATGTATGAGGAACATTCAAAAAGTTTCTGCAGTTTTTTTTAACTCTATTTATTAAGAATTTCAAAAACAAATTACACCACTTTTCTACATAGTCACCTTCCTTTGCGATGGCCGAGCCAACACTCCCAATCAGTTCTCCTGCAACCTTTTCAACTGTTATTCTTCTGTTTTCGCAAATCAGTCCCAGGGTTCTTATTTCATTCCTCATGGTCGTGGCTCTAGCTGGATGTCCAGAGCGCTCTGCATCCGTCACACTAATACGGCCATTTTTGAACATTTCAATCCACTCATAGACGACTCTACGAGAGAGAACTTTATTCCCATACTGAGCACACAAGCGGAGATGAATTTGTGCTCCCGGCACACCACCTGCCCACAAAAAGCGTATGACAGAACGCTGTTCCTCTTTGCTGCAATTTATAAGTTTCGCAGCCATCTTCACCACAGGGTGACAACTCTTAGACTAAACTGCAAGGGCAGCCAGCTTGCCAGACAGAACTAGTCACATGACACTCTTAGACACGACCAATCACTACTCCTCCCGCATTCACCATTTCCAATGAAAATATAAAAGTACGGAAACTTTTTGAACGTCCCATGTATTTCAGGAAGAAATGTGCTTTTTATTTTTGAATTCTACATCCAATAATATATAAAAATCACATGAAATAATCAAAACTGTTTTTTCAATGTGCATCTGTGTAATAATTTATTCCTACATTTTTGTAACTCGTGTGTGATTTACACATGCTGTCACCGGATCAGTTGAATCAAGGTTTACTCCATTTACTGACATGAAGTGATGCATCATATTCACAGTGGTACATTATACATACAGCAGAAAAACACATACAGTATACGCATCTACCATTTTACATAAGGAGCCTAATTACAACCAAAGGCTGCTATTTTACATTTGTCATTTGACATTTAACCATAGATCTGAAACTATTCTAATTTCTCTTTTTGTGAGAGGTCCAACACAAACTTTACAAGTGAACTTTTACTGTTTGTAGACCGCACTGCACTTTGTGATCCTTTTATACAGCGGAAACATAAGTAGAATCCTGGTAGTGCCACAAGTAAATGGTTAACCCACATGATTGTGTTGCCGTGCAGTCTTCTTTACCAAAACCACAGCAACAAAGGACTCAAGTACAAAGGTGATTTGACATCCCAGTTAATTCCTTTTCTTGTGAGTTTTAAGTTTGCACCCAAGCCTACTAACTGTTTGTTGTTTTATTGACGCAGTTGTAAATGATTCTCTGCGATATCATCACTTTGCACTGCCAGGCTGTGAAGTTTGCCTGTGTTTTATGCTGTCATTTTAGGCATAAATGGGGTAATGTTTATTTAATTATCTGCAAACTCCCATGTAATTTTTTTTTTTGTTACAGAGCACAGATGGAAAAATCTTTTTGTATAATTGCAACTTATATGACTTTACCAGGTAAGAGTTTTGAATTTATACAGTATGTCCATGTTTTCAATTCATCTTCTCCAATTCATTGTCAGAATGTTTCTGAGTTTTTTTTTTTGTTTTTTTTTGTTTGAAGAAAATAAAATTCCATACGATCAAGTCTAAATTATACAGCAAACAAGATAACATTACAGACAATCAAGTCGAACTTAATAAAACAAAATTCAACCCCCCAGAATATTGCTGTGTTTGTGAACCCTTGAAAATTTCTGGGTTGTCTCCTGAAATGTGATCTGATCTTTATCTAAGTTATCATAATAGATACAAGCAATCTGAATAAGCAATTCACAAACAGCACACAATAAATTGTAAATTGTTGTGTCTTTAGTGAATATATTTTTGTATTTCAGGTCAAGTATAAGAAATAAGGAGAAACTGGGTTCAGGTGTTCTATCAGTCAGCTAGCACTCCTGTGTGAGTCTGAAGTATTCTGCCCCCTAAAATAAATCCCACAATCTCACAAAGAACTGTTGAAGTAGAATGTATTTGGACGACCAGATAATTGAGAAGAAAACCTGGTAAAGGTTTTAATGTGGGAAAGGCCTGCATGTGCCTTTCTAAACGAGAGGAGCTTCCATCTGCAGTCAAGCAGACAGTAGACAGTTGGGGATAAAATATCAGTACTGTTACTATAGTAACAACAAGTGGGCTTCCTGTAGAGATCTTAGCAAGGGTATACCCTACAGTACTCAAGGATGTGACAAAGAACCATAGAATGACAATTAATGATCTGCAAAAATCTCCAGCATTTGATAGCATCTGTCTCCAAGAGTCTGCAATACGAAAATCACTTAAGCTTGACATTGTTGGCAAGCTATCATGCAGGAATCAATGCTTACCCCAAATAAACTTTATTTTTTCTGGTGTCAAGAAAACACACCACCCTAGCCTATAGTTTAGCCTAAGAACCCAAATCAAACCTGAAATGGACTGAAGATACACAGCTGCAAAAAATATTGAATTTTGTTTATTTCGAGGAAATAACATCCTACTCACTAAAAACAAATCTTCATACAACCTATGCAACATGGGAGCTTCATAATGTTGTTCTGCTTGTTGTACAGGGGTCTGTAGAGTTTGCAATCACTGAGGAATCTGTGAATTCTGGGTTTTATGAGGAAATTTTACAGCTGAATACCAGGGCATCTGTCTCTGATTTGTTGGCTCGTTCATCATGACAGTGGCCTCAGACACCGGAGACAATCAGCAGAATTTAACTTAAACAAAAAACTATTTTAGAATAGCAAAGTCACACTTTTGTCCTCAGTCTTATTGAAATGTTGTGACATGATCTGAAACAAGTTTTCATATAAAACTTGCCAGAAATAAGCGAACTGAAAAAGGTCTGTAAAAGGGAGTGTTCCAAAATTCTGCCTAAATTCTTCAAAGATCTGATGAACCACCACAAGAAAAGTTTTGCTTAAGGTTTTTGCTGGTAAAGAAGGTGTTCCCCATTTACTAAGTTAGTTGTAAGGGCTCACATATTTTTTCCATTTTTGACTTTGAATATTTAAAACATACAGTAGTCTCGTAAATGTTTTATGTGCTATTTGTTTTAAAATAGTGTCTTTATCAATTATTATGACTTACATGAAGATCAGATCACCTCTTATTAGCCATCCATAGAGGAATCCTGAAGATTCCAAAATGTTGACATTTTTCTTATGAATGTACATTAATGTATACAGTGCAATCAAGGTCCATGTTATTGTTGTTTCACCCATAGATGCTGCCCCGATCCAGAATGCAATATATGCACAATAAAGATTTTTGTTACTAACATAGGCACTGAGTACAATTGAATATAACACAAAGCAACAAAGGCCTTGGATTGTTGTAAAGCTTTAAACATAACAGGCGTCATTGAAGGTTTAGTGGTTAGGTTGTCTCACTACCCATTCTGTGCACTTTTTCTGTTCCTGTCTTATTTATCCTTTTTATTGTATTCTTGTTAGTAAGATGCCATCCTACAAACCAACTAAGAAATCTTATGAACAAGTATATGCCTCAGGTTAAGAATTACCTCTAAAGATGTAAACCTTGAAGTGCAGCTTCAAACCCAAATAAAAGGCCATGTATTGAATTCACAAATCTTTCTTTACTGTATGATCTATATGACACCCGTGAATTAAATTAGGGTGCCTCTGCTGTGTCCGTGTTGGCAAGACAGAAGAACCAGACACTGGAAAAGCAATCACATTAAACTGCCTGCCATGTTCCAGCCTCTTCTTTGGCTTCTAATGGGATTTTGCTGTCATTAGAATCAACATTAAATATGGCCCTATGCTGGACCATTATTTTACATTTGTCTTTTTGACAATCACTAACGCAAGTATCTTTATTTCCATATGAGCAACTTGGCAATAGACATTTTTTGAATGAAAAACAAATTGCACAGCAACATGAAATGGAAACTTACTAGATACAATATAGTGGATTCAGACAGTATTCAGACTCCCACACCTTCTCTGTGTGTTGTAGATTTGATATTAAGTGGATAAATTTGGAAAGCTGAATAGATTACTCATGTGATATAATTACCTGCAAGTTATACATTATATCATGGGTGGTTATTCTTGGTTAAGCCACCACTAAATTATCTCAGAGTAACATACAGGGTACATAAATGCTTGATTAATCATTAGACATACTAGATCTAGTTCAGTTTTATTTGCTGTTTTAAGATGATTCCACTAGAGGTCACTGGAAGCTTCCTTTATGATTTCCTATACAATCTGTGTTGGTTATGCTGAATGAACACTCAAGTGGACAAGACTTCGGAGTAAGTTTGTAATGCAGAGATACTTCTAGGGATTTAACATGGCAAATCTTCTTTAATGATAACTACCTTGATCAAGTGTTACATTATTTTACACATTGTCTTTACAGCATTTTCCCTAAGTCTCCAACTCTTCAAGGAAGCAATAATCAAAATATTCTTTCAATGAGTCTAGATTTGCGACCGTCACAGAGGTTAAGTCATCAGCTGGTTTCACTTCATTCTCAGTATTAAACATTTCGATTCTTTCGAATGTTTTTTGACGAAGCCTCGAATTTTATCATGTACCACAAATATATCAGCTTAGTCCATTCCTTGTAAGTATAAATTCAGTTCATGTCATTTCAAAAATATATCTATCAAACACTTGAATCTTCAGAATAAAGTCTTTATCATGCAATGATTTTGCATGATCTTTTTTTATCCATAAATATTGCGACTTCATCACGGAGTTCAACAATCCTTGCCAACGTTCCTCAGTGTGCAAAAGCAGAGCTTTCCGGAAACCTCCCATCTCCTCGTAACATTTTTCGAATAAGCATGACTGTAAAGGCTTAGTCTTGATGAAATTTATGATTTTCATGGGAGTGTTTAAAATGCTTTTCAAATTGTCTGACAGCTCCTCTGTGTAGACTGCAGTGAGTCCATGACACAGTTGATATTAGCTTAAAAACTCAAGTCACAGTACCACTATTTTTACCAGACCTAGCCTATGTGGTGTCAATGCATATGTCAACATAATACAACTAGTGTAAAGCCTTCAATTTTACATATGTATCGTAATTTCTCAAAATTTCCTCACTAGTACCTCAAGTAATTGGTTAACAAAAAAGTATATTTATGCAATTCATTGTTCCGTTTAAAACTTATGAAAACAATTTATTGGGACAACCATTGTACAACGGTGGACTCATCCAGGTGCAACAAAAAAGATTTACCATATATACTCGCGTTTAAGTTCTCCCGCAGATAAGTTGGGGCTTGATTTTACCGGATAATTTACGGTATTTTATAATGTCGGTTGTATAAGTCGAATGCGGAAAACGCACGCTATTTGTCCAAGAGATTATGATATGCTAACGCCCACCTGCGAGAGTAACCGTGGAGGACACTGCCTTTTTTTCCTATGCATTTTGCCTACGTGACCACACGGTAATATCTGAACTATTCTGAAGTGACGTTTCCAGTGTTTAGTGTTTTTTGTATCTCACACCCTTATACACCTTTATCGTAAAAGCATCCCTTATCTACGATGGAGCATTAGATCTAAAGAAAGTATGAATCTTATTTTAAATTAAAAGTTATTGAAGTGGTGAAAGAAATTGGTAACTGTGCTGCTGCAATAAAATTTGCTGTGTCTGAGAAACTGGTGCGAGATTCGAGGATGCAAGATGTAAAAAAAAAAATTATATTTTTGAATCAGCATATAAGTCGGGGTCTGATTTTATGATCGATTTTTCCGGTTTCAAGACCCGACTTATACGCGAATATATACAGTACTCTTATTAACTCTTTTGATAAGCTGATCTTCTACCTACTGGTATATTTCATCAATTCTGCATGCAACTGTGTTCTTTCAAAAGCAGTTGTCACCAAATATAACTCCAAAAGCATCTTTTATTACTGGGAGAACTAAAGATTCACCAGTTGTGTGGAGCTTACCAGACTGTGCAATTTACAAACTAATGAAATATGAAGTGTACATAGTTTTTTTCATGGATGCCTTTGAAATGAGAAAGCTTATTTTTCAACCTATTTAATTCTATTAGTTTCCATCTGAAAAAATGAAGTGGCTTGTTTTTCAAATCTGTTTTCTTTGTTTCGATATGCCAAAGTAACTTTTTTGGTCGCGTACCCGTTTGCGAGAATTTCGCAGCAAACAAAGCACTGCGAACATGGTTCTCCTTTGTCACCATTCCACATAAATCTGAATTGTAAGTAGTCAGAATCATACTTTCTTACTGTTTTTCTTTGTTTTGTTAATTGGAAACTTGTGGAATGCTTTTATTCAATTTTCCTTCAATTGTCTGTTTCGCCTGCGTCAGACTCTTCTTTTTGTTCATCCATTTTAACAGCCTACATTTTTGATGGATTTTTTTGTCCACTACTTATCCGAATCTACGGTAAACTATAAAAAAAACAAAAAATAATGAGAGAAACACTAATTATTTATACAAGATGGTAATAATAAATTAAGAAAACACTGTTTATTTGCATTTATAAACAACTAGCTTGCATCATACAAGATCGTAAATGTATGCACCAGTTTCTTTAACCTGACACCTCACACAGCCACTTCAATTGAGGTTCCCAAACACATTGTGACACGTAAATTAACAAGTTTGTTTCGACTGCATACTCATCTGCTCTCTACAATTTTGAGCAGTGCAGAGTAATGTAGTGTAATTGCTACATAGTGTTTTACTCTTAAGAGTTGATTGATAAGCAGTTCAAAGTCGATTTTGTACATATCTGAGAGTAACTAGGCAAAGTTGGCAAATCCCATATAATCTTTAACTGAATCAACTCTGAATTGTCCATTCATGGACTCTTGATGAGTAAAACTCTCCTAATCAACAAATATACCAACCTCACATTTTAAAGGGTCACAGCCCATTTTTTGGGAGTCCCTGCTGTAGGTTAGTTAACTATTTATTAGCTGCCTGTGTGGTCAAAACCTCAATGTGCACTCACTATCACATGACAGTTTTATTAATCTGTGCTCATGGGGGAAAATGACTTAAAAAAATAATCCACCCAAAAATAATATTTTTTTTAGATCTTTCAGTACCCCATGTAGTTTGTGGTGATGGCTGAGAAAAACTTATTATCTCCGGTCTGCATGAAAATATAAGACTGAATATTTTCTGATAGGATAGGCATCAGTAGACATCAATGCTGAATCACAGCAAACAATATCAAAAACTCCATACAGAAAATCATGCGTTACTCAAGTGACAAACATCAAGTCATCCAGGCAAACCCGCATCCATTATTTGCTAAAATATTGTTGAATAAATACTTCCCAAAAATCAGAGCAGTGCTTGCAGAGGAAACACATTCATGAGGGAACAAGCTTTTGAATTGAAAGCAAGACTCTTGACTCATCAATGAGGGAATTAGGTGGGTCTTCAGCTCAAATGCTTGTTCCCGTGTGAACATGCTTCCTCTGCATCCACTGCTCTTGATTTTCTGGAAGTATTTACATACTGATATTTGTAGCAAAAAATGCATGTGTTTGCCTGTTGTGAGTATATAAATATATGAGTTGAAATGTTTGTAACACAAGTAAAGTGAGATTTTTTTGTGGACATTTTTATATTGTCTGCTGTGGTCCAGCATTGGTCACCATAGATGCTCATTCAATCAAAAGATTATGTGATTGTTATCTTCAGCAGAATGTTATCTCCCTTCTGCATGAAAAAATGAATTGAAAATTGTCCTTGGCCTTCACTACAAACTGTCTGGAGTAAGTAACATATACTGTATGAATATATAATTTTTGGGGGATATTTTACTTTAACAAAAATTAATTTATTATTGCACCTTACCTAACATGTATGCGCTTTTGTAGTTACTCACACATATTCACCTGTAGTCTTAGCTGTTTACTATGACATTTTAGTCTCCAGGTATGCATATGATGAAACAAATACTCGTGTATAACTTGTAAAAACTCAGATTCCTCATTAAAATCACACATTAAATTAATTTTTATAGGGAATTATTTTCTTAGCATGATCCATACATGGAACTCAACCTGAAGCAAATGTAGCCATCTACCTTCAGTCTTTTCTTGGACTACCTCACACTGGCCCCTTTGTGGGCATCTGTTTTTGGTGTGTTCAAGTATATTTATTGCCTGTCACTATGAACTACTACTTCTCATGCACTATTTGAACGTATCCCAGAAGATGTGTCTTTAACCAGAATACGCTCTAATATAACAGCATTTACAGCCTCCCTGGCTGGGTGCCTAATTCTTTTAAATTGAAAACAGGCTGCCCCACCCTCTTGTGTATGTTGACTTAGAAATGTTTTGCATTTCCTGGTTGTGCCCTTTGTGCATGTTTGAATGTGTACATAGCAGTTGTCAGAGTACAAAGCTTCAATCCTGTTTGTTTATTCTTTTTTCTGTTCTGTTGTATGATGTCTTTTGAATTATATCAACCATGACAGACGTTAATGTACTGCACTTGTTTATGGATAGTATATTATATAGAAGCCTTGATTTACTGACCTATAGAATTCAGTACATAACATACATGTACTTCCATCCAATTATTAAACCCGCTTATCCAGGACAGGATCTTGGGGAAGATGGAGCCTATCCCAGCAAGCACTGGGCACAAGGCAAAAACAATCCCTGGAGAGGGTGCCAGACCATTGAAGGGTTACACAACATTTTAAAAGTGATAAACATCACCAAATGAGCTGAGTATGTGAATTTCCCCTTGGGATTAATAAAGTTATCTATCTATCTATCTATCTATCTATCTATCTATCTATCTATCTATCTATCTATCTATCTATCTATCTATCTATCTATCTATCTATCTATCTATCTATCTGAGACTCCTGCCATACCTCACTATGTACTTGTGAAGCTACAGTATGTATTCAAGAAATATAGGCTGAAATGCAAATCAGCATTTCTATGGGAGCTTTTCATTGGAACAGTGCTTTAATGTAGAAATCCTTTAAAAAGATCGCAATATATCAGTAGTTCCAGAATATGTGTTTTAAAGCAGCTCATTGAATAAGCAGGATATTGTTCACTTGTAATTCACTTTTGGGTTCCCTTTCATTACATAAAGCAACTCTTCCATCTATCCACATACAAAAACCTGTTTATCCACAGCAGAGCGAGGAACATTTGACACCGGCTCCCATACCTTTCCAGATTATGTGTTTTGTCATAATTGTCTGTAAGGTACAGCAGTTTACAATATTGCCAAGTATCAAACAGAAGAGCATCCTGCTGAATCTCAAAGTGAAGTAATGTCAAGGATTTTCATCATTAGAAGCTAATACTTAAAGTAATTTGAGGAATAGACAATCAAGTCAAGTGATTCAAGCTCATTTTGGTGTTACTATAACATATTTTGTCATTTCAAAGGTTTAAAAAATGATACATATGTAGCTTTAAAGAAAGACTTAATTAATATTCCAGGCTGACTAGTCTTGTTTTTGTTTTATTTTTATTTTTCAGCTCTGTTGCTGGACGCTTTGATGGGATATGGGACAGAGGTTCCTTGGTTGCTATTAATCCTTGTGACAGGAAACGGTAAATTAAAACACACACACAGAGTGGTTGATATTTTAATATATACTGTATTTATTATACTGTATACGCTGTTTATATATCTTTATGTATATACACTCATTGAGCAAATTATTCGGAACACCGTACTAGTACTAGGCCTTCTTTTGCTCTCAAAACAGCCTCAATTCTTTATGGCATAGATTCCACAGGATATTGTAAACGTTTAGATTCTGGTCCTTGCTGACATGGCTGCATCATGTACTTTCCCTGATTTTTTTTACTTGCAAGTTCATGCTGTGAATCTTACATTCTGCCACATCCTAGAGGTTTTCTATTGGATCCAGATTTGGTGAAAGGGAAGGAAATTGATGAACACTGAACTCATTGTCATGTTCATAAAACCAGTTTGAGACAACCTTAGTTAGCTTTGTGACATGGTGCATTATAATACTGGAAGTAGCTATTAGAAGAATGGTAAATTTTATGGGCAAAAAAAATAATGCATATGGTCATCAACAATAATCAAGTAGGCCATGGATTTCAAGCAATGATTGATTGGTATTAACAGGTCCAAAGTGTGCTTAAGGAAACATCCCCCTCACCATTACACCACCGCCACCAGCCTGGAGTGTTGACACAACCCTAGCATCTGTGTGCCTCAGAAGAATTTGAGAGTCTTCAGATCAAGCTTTCCACTGTCCAGTTTTGGTAAGCCTGTGCCCACTACAGCCTCAGATTTCTATTCTTGGCTAACAGAAGTGGAACCTGACCTGGTCTTCTGCCGTTGTGGCCCATCTTCTACAAGGATTTACATGTTGTGCATTCTGAGATGCTTTTCTGCTCACCACAGTTGTGCAGAGTGGTTATTTGAGTCACTTTAGCCATTCTGTTTGTTTGAACTAGTCTGACCATTCTACTCTGACGTCTCTCATCATCGAGGCGTTTCCTGCCACTAACTGGATGTTTTTGGCTTTTCATGTCATTCTGGATAAACTCTAGAAGCTGCTGTGCGTGAAAATCCCAGAAGATCAGCAGTTACTACAATACTCAAATGAGCCTGTCTGGCACCAGTAATTATGCCACAGTTAAAATCACTGAGATTACATTTTCCCCATTCTGATGTTTGATGTGAACATTAAACGAAGCTCCTGCTCTGTATCTGTATGATTGTATGCATTGTGCTGCTACCACGTGATCGAGTGATTGGATAATTGCATGGATAAGCTGGTGCACAGGTGTTGCTAGTAATTTCCTTAGTGAGTTTGTATGCCATTTATATACCCACACATTTTTCTTATTAAGTATTTTTAGAAAAGAGAAGTGGGGTCAATGGTTGGCACTGCCACATTAGAGCTTTAGAGATTTGGAATTGATTGCTTCCTGAACCACTGTCTCTATGTTCTTAACATGTTTGAAAAGGTTGTTTGATGGTATTTTGGTTCATGTATCAAAGACATGCATGTGATTTTTGTTGGTGACACTGAATTGATCCATTATGTACCCATAATGAATGTCCTTCCAGGATTGTTTTCTTCCTTATTCCATCCATTGCTATTAGGATAGGCTGCAGTTTTCATTGAGACTATATTAAAAAAGGTGGGTTGAGAAAATAGGTACATGGTCTTTGATATACCGTATATACTCACTGATAAGTTCTCCCGCGGATAATTCGGGACTTTACTGTATAATTTCTGGTATTTCATAATGTCGCTCGTATAAGTCGAATGCGGAAAACTCACGCTATTGGTACAAGGGATTATGATAAGCTAACACCCTCCTGAGAGAGTAACCACGGAGCACACGGCCTTTTTATTCTATGTGGGTGCTGCAATGCGCTGTATCAGCAGGTGCTCCTAACGTCGCTCTCTCTTTCTCTGTTGTACCTACGTGACCACACGGTAATACCCAAATTATTCCGAGGCGAAGTTTGCACTGTTTTGTATTTTTTGGTATCTCACACCCTCATACACCGTTATCGTAAGAGCATCCCTTATCTACAATGGAGAGTTTGATCAGAAGAAAATATGAAGCTGGTTTTAAATTAAAAGTCATTGAAGTGGAGAAAGAAATTGATAACTGCGCTGCTGCAGCAAAATTTGATGCGTCTGAGAAACTGATGCAAGATTGGAGGAGGCAAGAAGATGTTTAAAAAAATAAATAAATAAATAAGTGTCACATTTTTGAACAGGCGTACAATTCGAGGTCTGATTTTTATGATCGATTTTTCGGGTTTCAAGACCTGACTTATATGTGAGTATATACAGTAGTTTTTTTTTTTTTAAAATGGTGGCTAGATTCAGAAATCCCACTGAATAACCGTGCATTATTAATTCAGAGCTGCAGTCAAAATATGGGACACTAGAAGCATAAAAATAGTTTTAGATAGTAAAATGAAAAGAGGAAGCACCAAAGGTAAGCATTGACATGAACAATAAATACAATCTGAAGAGTAATTCCAAAATAAGCTAAGACAGGGTGCTGCAGTAACTGACATTATGATGTAAATCAGATCAAAGTCAATGCAGCAGCATTATAGTTTGTAAAGCTAAAGAGTTCAGGGCAACTCCAATTCTAATCTGTGTGTACAGCTGTGCAGTTTCACTTTTACAATGGCAAGATAAAGTAGTCAAGATGAAATGAAAAACTGTTGGTCGAACAGATAAAGTATAATATATTGGCTGCTCAGTAACAAAGAAAGTTTCCTCTAGGCCCTGCACCACTCCTGATTTGTGTAAAGTGTGCCATAAGCAGTTTGGTTTGTTCAAATGTACTTTAAATAGCTAACCCTGAGAGCAGCTGAATTCTCATTTATGTGTTACTCGTATAACCTGCAGTTTCGTGGCAAACACTGACAGTCATTTTTATGCACTGTCTTGTAGAAAAATGATACACTGTCTTTTTAACATTGCTTAAGGTTTGGGCCAGGATAAGACTAATCCATAAACTAATATATTTTCATTACACCGCGCAAAATGCTATCACAAATGTAAGCATTAAACAAATCTAGCAGTTTTCTGTCTTCCTATGTGGTTTACTTATGTGTGCTGTGTGTTGTAAATTAATCTGTTCATAAATTTTGAAAGACTGAAGGTTCCAGCTCCCAGCAGTCCAAGCAATGGATATGCATTGCACAGATGTCTCTCCTGACAATGTACAACTGTCCTAACAGGATGAACACTATAAACATGAGTGTTCAGTTATGGCTCTGAAGATCTCCAAGTCGATGTATCTTCTAGTGAGCACAAGGGAGGATTTCCATACTTTTGAACCTATCGATTTTACAAAGTCCCTTAACATTAACACTCTTTTAAATTTTATTGTTATAAAGCATTGAATCATAATGTATTTAATTTGGCATTTTGACATTCAGGTCAGGTCAGGTTGGGGAGCATGCACTGGTACAGCGTGTTGCTGCACCCACCACTGATGAAACAGCTCAGGATCCTGGTTGGTAACCCCCCCCCCCGGGCAGACACGCGGTCCAGTCCCACCCTCCAGAAATGATTATCTATCTGCTGCAGCCAGATGTTACGTGGGTGTCCCCTTGGCCTCGTCCAGCCACTTGGGTCCTCAACCATGAGAATCCTGAAAGCCGGATCACCCTCAAGGAATAGTAGTACTGTAACTGACGCTCCCTCACAATGCAGGTAAATGTGCCTCATTCGGGACTCCATGACCAACACCTCATTCGACACAAAGTCAAACCAGCGGTACCCAAGGATTCTCAGAAGAGACACAGTACTGAAGGAGTCCAGTCTTCGACTCAGGCCACTGGATAGCATCCATGTCTCGCAACCATATAGCAATTTTTGACATTGATCAACAAGAAAAAGACACTTGAATGTCAAAGTGAGAAAGTGGTCTACAAATATAAGACACAAAAAAATTGATCAAAGAAATATTTATCCCCTTTAATATAGCACATCTAAATCTGGTGCAGCCTAATATTATTAGAAGTCACAGAATGGGATTTGCTTTATTTACACTTTTACACATAGATTCAGCTTACATTTATATACAATCCCTCCTCGATCGCGGGGGTTGCGTTCCAGACCCCCCCGCGATGGGTGAAAATCTGCGAAGTAGAAACCATATGTTTGTATGGTTATTTTTATATATTTTAAGCCCTTATAAACTCTCCCACACTGTTTATAAATATTCCCCGCAGAGTTATACAGCATAATCCCTTTGTATTCTCTTAGATATTAGGTAAGATTCATTGAAATTATGTATATAAACACACTGTTTATATACAGTAAAACCTAAATATTATTTTAAAGATATTGAGTGTCTCTGATATCACATATGTTACAGCCATTACGATAGACAGGCCACCAGCAATAAATACGTACAATGCAAGAAAAATAGTATACAGTAAATGTGTGTACAGTGACACTAAATGTACGTACATGTACTAAGCACTGTAAGAAGAAAATTAATTATGGTTACTCACCAACAATGACAGGATGACTTGTCCGATAACAATGAGTTTAATTTTACTGCACAACAAAGGAGAGCGTTACAGCCCTTGTAAAGGAGCCACTTCAGGCGATTGTGTAGCACTGCCGTTGTTCTTCTTCAATCCAAATTCCTAAAGCAGATTCCATCCAGACTACTGCCTTATTACATCCACTTACAACTCGTTTTGCACCCTGGTTAAAAGGACACTCCGGCCGTAGATCTTATATTCCTTTCCTACTTTTAAAAATAAAAATAATCGTAGCCTTCAACAAATCCAAAACGTTTACCTTTTCGGCAATCGTTAACATCTTCTTCTTGCGCTTGGGCACGGCCCCTGAAGCAGTAGCAGATTGTTTTGGAGCCATAATGAAGGGCTTGACTATGCACAAAGATAAACACTAAAGAGCACAACTCTTTACACAGCGAAACACGTTGATGCTGAATGAGACTTCCTGGTTAACACTGCATTCAGCGCGCAGGAACTCAACTGCGTGCTCTGATTGGTTAGCTTCTCAGTCAGGAGAACTTAACCTTGTGCTCTGATTGGTTAGCTTCTTAGCCACCCGCCAATAGCGTCCCTTGTATGAAATCAACTGAGCAAACCAACTGAGGAAGCATGTACAGGAAGTAAAAAGAGACATTGTCCGCAGAACCCGCGAAGCAGCGAAAAATCCGCGTTATATATTTAGTTATGCTTTCATATGAAATCCGCGATAGAGTGAAGCCGCGAAAGTCGAAGCGCGATATAGCGAGGGATTACTGTACTTACTGAAGTATTCAGCTTGTACTTGAAAAAGCATTGTACTGTGAGTCAGGTAATTTGAGAATAATTTTAAGTAGCCAGGCAGAAACAGCACAGCACTTTAATTACAAAGTTTTGGACTATGAGAGGAAAGTACGTAAAATGATAGTTCAAGTTAGCCAGTGACTTTATTATCTCCAAAAATGAAAGAACAGAGTTGTACTCATGGAGTCCTATCTAGGGTTAACTATTGTCTTATGTCCATTACTGCTAATATATATATAATGCATTATAGTTCTCTCTAACTCCTTAGAGGTAAAGGGATTTAGAAAAATACATGAAGGGAAAATGCTAGCAGAATTCTTGCTGAAGTCCTAAAAGAAGTATATGTAAATTGTGCAGAGTTTTCACGACACAATGAAGTAACTGTTAGTGACATTTTGCTTTGTGATCAGCTACTCTGACGCGCCATTAAAAACCGAGCCAGACAGAGGGCATCTCATGCATACACCTTGATGTGGTTTCCTCATATTATGATGTAATGCAGAGACAGATTTTTTTTTCACCCTGCAAGTATTGCCAAGTCAATTTTGTAATAAAAAGCTTCAGTCTTTCATAATAATTCTTCAATCTCTCCAGGCCTTTCAAAAAAGTCATATAAAGTTCACAGTATGCAACATTCATGCGTATTAACTTCCTACACAAGCAAAAAAGATAATATAACATTATAAAGCCTTAAAAGTAAAGTAAAAAATATCTGGCTTTAGTACTTGTGGACACTTGTATGTGTATTTTCATATCAAAAATTGGAAATGCCACATTAACATTATATGTCATTTCAGTGGTACCTTTTTTGTATTGTTAATTGTGTGAAATGTAAAAAGGGATATTTTAAATTAGTTTATGTCAATTTGAATAATGAACATAGTTTATTTGTGTTCAGCAGATTCAATTACATGATACTTTCCTAATTATGTTAATGACTTAAATTATATTTATTTACTTGCATGACATGTTAATGTTGAAAAGTAGAGGAACTGGGTGTACTCACAAACCTGATACCAAATGCTTAATTGGAGGACCTGACCTGTAAATTACCTGAGCTTTTAAATCTATATAAATCAATCATAATACCCTGTCTGTTGAATTGTTAGGGTTCATTTGGTGCTATTTATTCATTTTGCACATAAAGGAACTCTTTTTCCACCCACAGATCGCATCTTGTCCATTTGTTTGTTCGTCACTCCCATGAAAACAGCTAAAACAATTTTCACTAAATTTAAAATTTTTTCTATGTGGCATTTCAAAAATTTAATCAGGGAGGAAGGTTGTAATAGGAGCAACCCAAAAATTGTGCATTATCTAAAAACCTTTGATTCAAACTAATGCAATTTTGCTTGTAATTTTAAGCTGAGTCAACTTAAAATCCAGGCTACATGGCATTTCAAATATTTCACCAAAAAGGGTAGTTGACATTGGGTTAGCAAAAAATGAATCACTTCAAAACCACATAACATTTAGCACAGGGACCTCAAACTCCAGTCCTGGAGGGCCATAGTGGTTACAGGATTTCATTCTAACCCTTTTCCTAATTAGTGTTTTTGCTGCTAATTAACTTCTTTTGAATTAATTGTGATTGACTTGCTCTTGAAGACTCAGACCCAATAATTGTTTCTTTTACCTTAATAAGCAGCTAAACAATAATGAGACAGAAAATTAACCAAAACATTAGCAGCAAACTGTGTCCATCATACAATATCTGAACATAAAAAGGGTGGAGGTCTCAGGAATGTTGATTTGCTCAGGTCCACAAAACATTTTAACAGTGCTCTTACAAAAGTAAAGAAAAAAATCAACAATTTTGGTAAATGTCTGCTATTGCACAATGAGAGCAGCAACAAGTCATGGAATCAAAGAACGGGTTTAATGAACAACAAGACTCGGCGTCTAATTAAGCAATTGGTTGGAGTTTGAGAACTTAGTTGGTCTTCTGTTGGCTCACTCACTTCATATTTAATTTCTTTTTAAGGAAAGAAATGAAGCAATTCAGAGGAATAATGAAGAAATTCCGGGGAACAAATCTTAAAAAACAAATCATTTAAAATTAATTCAAAAGAAGCTAATTAGCAGCAAAAACAGGTCACTAATTACGAAAAGGGTTAGAATGAAAACCTGCAGCCCTCAAGGACTGGAGTTTGTGATCCCTGATTTAGCACATACTGTATATCTACTGAGATGACCTTATATTAAAATGATACCAAGGAGGCAAAAGTACCGTATATACTCGCATTTAAGTTCTCCCATGGATAAGTCAGGGCTTGATTTTACCTTATAACTTCCGGTATTTTATAATGTCGGTCGTATAAGTTGAATGTGGAAAACTCACGCTATTAGTCCAAGAAATTATGATATGCTAACGGCCACCTGAAAGAGTAATCATGGAGCACACTGCCTTTTTTTTCTGTATTGTGCTTACTTGACCACACGGTAATACCCGAACTATTCCGAAGCGACGTTTGCACTGTTTTGTGTTTTTTGAATCTCACACTCACATACACCTTTATCGTAAGAGCATCCCTTATATACGCTGGAGCGTTCGATCAGAAAAAAATATGAAGCTGGTTTTAAATTGAAAGTCGTTGAAGTGGCGAAAGAAATTGGTAACTGCGCTGCTTCAACAAAATTCGATGTGTCTGAGAAACTGGTGCAAGATTGGAGGAGGCAAGAAGATGTAAAAAAAAAAATTAAGTGTCGTATTTTTGAACGAGCGTATAAGTCAGGGTCTGATTTTATGATTGATTTTTTCGGGTTTCAAGACCCGACTTTTACGCGCGTAAAAAGACACGTGAGCCATAAAAATACTGGAAGATTCCAGCTAGGCCAAATAGAGTGCCAGTGAAATAGACTTTTGGTGCCTGGGGAAAAAAAAAAAAAAACATTAACTGTGTGGCACCCATCCTGGGGTTATTGATTATCCTCACACTTTACCAAGCCTTGTCACAATGCTCAACCATTGTGAGACCAGCGAGAGGTCTTGTTCTAGTGCATGTCTCATGACTGAGGATTAATCTTAATAGTCCCTACTTTTCCAACTCTTAAACACCCACATTGCCTCCTTCTCCAAGAGTGATGTGTCATTCCATTATAACAGTGTGAACTTTCTGTTGCTAATGCCCGATTCTTTCCAAATTTTGAAGCTGATATCTGTAATCTGACTCCCTTGTTACACTACATTGGTAGAGAACTTAAATAGCAGGGACACATAGGCCGAGTTGTATGGGTGTGTGACCTAGCTATGCTATCCGGTGAACATGGCCACATGGCTAGAGTCTTGTAATAAAAAAAATTTGCAATCTTTTGAAATTAGAATACTTTGCATTTGAAATATTGTAATATAAGTTGTCACGAATCACTAATGATCTTCTACAGTGTACTTAAAGAAGAATGCTGTATGAAAAAAATAGCTGCTTAGTATGATAAAAAACAACACAAGTTTACCCAAACAGGAAACAAAAACATCGTCATGGTAACGGACGGCCTCATCCCTTAGGGGCGAAGATCTAGTGCCAATATGGAAAACAGCATTGTTATTATTTTATTCAAACACAGGAGGTGACTAAAATGCAGTCTTTTTTTAGATTCTCACAGAGCGATTAGATTTGTTTTCTAGAGTTAATGTGCATTTTAAAATTCAGGCATGTAGAAGTGTGCTGCAAGGGGAACAAACCATCCTGGGTCCGTAAAAAAAAAAAAAAAAGAAATTATACTTTAATATTTGTAAGCAGAATTACCCAAGTGTTGATCAGGAAACCAGTATTTAATTGTTGGCCAATCAAGCACTACTTGTAAAATGATTTGGATATAACATTTTATTGTTTGGAGTTATAGTTAAACTATGACTTTATATATGTTAGTATAGTTACAGTCTATACGTTTTACATGTAAATGTACAGTGAGCCTCCCAGGAAACGGCAGTTATTCTTCAGCCCTAAAAAAAAAACAAAACAATAACTATAATATATGTTTTTAGGTGAGAAAACAAAAATGTCACAGGATAAAATATCTGGAGATTTAGCAGAGGGCTGACATTTTTTTCTGGACTGGCATGTAAAAAGTTCAGAGTTGGTTTAGTTTGCCAGGACTTACAAAAAAATAAAAAACACAAAATTGCTATTTAAATCAGATAATCTGCAGTGAAATTTATACAGTCGCACAAATGATGTCAGCAGTCGTGCACTCTTGGTGCATCATGTCCACAACAACAACAATGTCACTATCCCAAAAATGGCAGTGAAAATGGTAGTAAATAATTAGGAACTTTTCAGAGAAGCCTCTGATAGAAAAACAAGATGCACCATTACATTCCTTATGTCTGAAAACTCCCATAAAACAGTCAAGTTTAATTTCATCTTGGTCAGGAGATGCACAAAAATGAATAAAAAGGGGCATCACAACACACACTAGACAACAACAAAAACATTAAATACACCAAACATAAACCAAAGCCAGGGCTATACGAGGGGTACCCAAAAAAAAAACAGAATCTGTACCTGCCGCACAGTCTTGACTTAGTTGCAAATTTTGTCGCTAGGTGTAGCACACTTGCAGTATTCTGTGGCAGTCTGCTAAGGGGAGTTGCTCTGTCCGTACGCCATTCCATGTCGGTTTTTCTTGGTGCTTATTAAACGTGTTCTGCGATTTTTATGATGGGTGATCATAAAGAAGAGCGGGTCTGCGTTAAATTTTGTTTTCTCTTAGGGTAAACAGCTGCTGAAACTGTAGTGATGCTTAAAACTGCTTTTAAAGAGGAAGCTTTAAGTAAAACACAGGTCTACAAGTGGATTTCGTGTTTGAAACGAGGGGAAATATCACTTGAAGACCAACCAAGATCTGGCCGGCCTTCTACAATTAGTTCACAATGCAATTTACAAAGCTTGCCGTCTGACTATTGAAGAAATTTCTGAATTGACTTGTGCGTCTTGGAGTTCTTTCCACCTTCCCTACTTGCCTGATCTTCTTCCGTGCAACGTTTTCTTGTTCCCGCATATGAAAAAAGAACTCAAAGGAAAGCATTTTTGTACCACGGAGGAAGCATTGGGCAATGTCCTCTTCAGCCTATTCCAAAAATGTTTCCACCACTGGGAAAACCGTTGGGACAGGTGCATTTATTCACATGGAGAGTACTTTGAAGGAAACTAAAGTTTTAGTAAGTAAAAATTATTAAAAAAAATTTTTTTTCAATTCCGGTTATTTTTGGGTACCCCCTCGTAAGCATAGCTAAACCTATAACAGCTGAAAAGCTACATCAACATGAAGAATATCCAAATATCCTGAAGACATCAGCTCATCTTGGATTTATTGGAAACAATCCTTTTAAATATTGAACATCATGGGTATTTTATCTTAGTTAATTTTTTTCCAATGTTCTCTGGCTCTTTTGGTATAGATTTTCACTCGATTTGGACATTTTCTGCCTCAAGGAGTTGGATGGTTTTTCGCTCTATGGCTTAGTTTTGTTTTTGTGCAATATTTTGGAATGTTTCCTCTTCCATTGTGGGGGGCGTGTCCTGTGAGGTTCTGTGCCATCAATCATGAAGCAATAGGATGAAAGTTCACTGCAAGGTCATATCTGTATTTAAGTTGACGGATTCAAAAAGCTAGCCCTTGCTATTACATTTTTTTATCTGATTTTTGTCTCATGTTTTGGTTTTGGTTGCTGTAATTCTTGGTCTTCTGGCATTAGACCCTTTTCTGTCTTTTGACCTCGTCTTTCCTCCTGGTTACCTTTTAAAACAATTTCTACTTTCCTTCAAAGAATGATAGAACTGTTTCATCAAGGTGCAGTTCCACCAAAGGCATCCATAGTTCCAAACTTCTCAGGTTACCCTCCAAATCCAGACCTTCATTACTTAAAAAAGATCTATCATGTGGCGTGATTTGTAAGGCGTGCCTGAAAACAGAGTTGAATGTATTACCACACTATACAACCCAGATATTCCCAGTTCATTCTAACTTTCATGTGTTTTCACTTTTATTTATCTAAGCTATGCTGCCCTGATCATCTCTCTAATGGACACTGACTGCCGCTACCTTTTGGATACTTTTCTGTACAATCCAAATCTTTATAGTGGTAAGTTTAACATATATTTTAATTCTAATGCATTTTATTTTAATATCTAGTTAAATGGCATGATTTGACGTAGTGGTTTAAGTTACTGAAGCTCAGTTTTTTCTAAAATGAGAACTTAATCATTTATTTTGGTTCCTTTTGTTATGTGGCCTGCTCTGGTGTATCGAATTCCTATCATTGCAACACACATATGGGAGTATATACCGAAAAAAATATCAATATTTGTATTTTTCATTAAGATAGGTGGTACAGTGGAGACGCAGCTAGAAATACTACCACAGAATCAAAGAAAACTGATTTCATACCCTAGACTGTTCACTGTATATTCAATTTACACTTTCTTCTTTTATCCATGTGGGTATTTCTCTACATACTCTTTCCATATCCCAAAACCATTCATCTGAGTTTCACTATGTCTATGAGTTTGCCTCACAATATAGGTTTTGCTTATTTTGAACACCCTCACATCCTTGGCTGTACCTTGATATCATACCCATGAAAACCACAAATAGGAGCTGTGACAAGACACTGCCTTGGCACCCACATTGAACTAATCCATCTTAATGCCAAGTATTTGGACACAGCTTTCACTGCATTCATACAGGAAATAAATAGAATCCAAGAGCAGTACCATTACCTCGTAGTTCTGCTTTCTGCAGCACCTCCCACAACACTTGCCAAGTGACACAGTCATATGCTTTTTCAAAATCTATAAAAGACATGCAGACTGGACTACTATACTCCCATGCACCCTCCAGCAGTTGCGACAGGTAGAAGAGCTGATCAACTGTTCCACTGCCAAGACAGAATTCACATTGTTCTTCTTGTATCTTTGGCTTAACTATCAGATAAAGTCTTCCCAGCAGCACCCTGGGAAGCTGAGGAATCTGTTCCTTCTGTAGTTGAAGCACACTTTCTGGGCACCTTTGTTAAATATAGGGAACACCGTACCAGTTTGCCAGTCCAAGGGTACTTTACCTGACATCCAAACAACATTGAATAGACACGTTAACCATGCTAGCCCAACAATGTCAAATGCGTTTAACATCTCTGGTTGGATCTCATCTGCCCCAGCAGCTTTACTACCATGGAGCTCTTGGTCCACCATAGTGACTTTGTCAACATTGATAGGATAACTCCTCTACCGGATGTGTGCAACACTGTTGAGGAAATTATGCTTTCCACTGCTGAAAAATTTCCCCAGAAGAGGTCAGCGCCTCTGCAACCCTATTAAATAAATGCATTGCCCTTCTGCGGTGTCGCAACAGTTTGCCAGAATAGCCTTGAGGCAATCCGATAGTCTTTCTCCATGACCTCTCCAAGCTCCTGCCATGTTCGAACTTTTGTTTCCATAGCCACTTTTGAATTAGTTGTTTTAGCCTGTCAGTACTTCTTAATTGATTTAGGAGATCCAGCAGAAAGCATTTCCCTGAAGGCCATCTTAATTAGTCATACAGCTTCCCTCACCTCTGGTGTCCACCATCAGGTCCTAGGGTTGCCATAATAAGATGCCCTGACTGGCTAAGACCATAGCTTTTAGAAGCCATTTCCACAATTGAGGTCTTGAACGGGGTCCATTCAGACTCAATGTCCCCAACCTCACTTTGCTTATAGGAGTAGTTCCCTCTGAAGTAGGAGTTGAACACATCACGAATAGGAGCTTCAGCCAAATATTCTCGGGACACCCTATCTGCTTGTTTAGGCTTCCCCCGTCTACCTGGCCTATGCCCCTCTCCTAAAATCCAAATAGCTACCAAGTGGTGATCAGTTGTCTCTTCACCTAAATGTCCAGAACACATGGCCTCAGGTCTGATAATACAACTACAAAGTCTTTGATCGATCTTTGGCTCAAGGTGCTCTGGTGCATGGTATTTGTTATTGACAAACTATCACTAGCACAGAAATCCAGTAACAACTCATCATTGTGGTTCAGGTCCAGCAGGGCATTCCTTCCCAGTCATGCCCAATCACGTCATTTCTGACATGAGCATGGAAGTTGTCCAGTAAGACTAACAAGTCAGCGGGTGGCACACTTTCGTGCACCTTACCCACCTTCTTTAAGAAGACTCTGAACAGCTATTTTGTACATATGTACAAACAACAATCTTTTTCTTTCTATGACTTGTAGCCATATTGAGGGTAACCCTTCATTTCCACTGGAAAAAAACGGCAGTTGTACAACCCTTGTGAGTATCCTTAGACCTGCCCAGGACCTTTCACACATCAGAACTCCAGAGTAGGAGAGAGACCACCCAGATGAAGAAGTTTGTTTCCAAAACACAAATTATGTGTGGACATGATATTAACAATATGTAGCTGGTAAATATTCCACCACACACAACAGCTCAGGCTCCTTCCACAATAGAGAATTAATATTCTAAGTTCCCAAAGCCATTCTCTTTTTCCAGGGTCTAGTCCCTCTACATCTTTTCCTGACTATGCCTGCCTCTAAACTGGCACCCACCCAACCTACCTTGACCCTTCATCTTGCAGATGGTGAGCCCACAGGATGACTCCATATCACAATTTTGAACTGAGCCCGTCCGAGCTATGTGGGTTACTGAACCACCAGGTGTTTGCTGGCAAATGCCACCTCCAGGCCTTGCTCCGGGTGTGGGTTCCAGCAGCCATATCTCGGGCCTGATATACTGTTTTCAAATGTGTACTATCATGAGTGTTATTGTGAACAGTTCTCTCAAGGTAGAACATACAAGGAGCACAAAGCTCCAGACGACCTAGTTCTGAGGATCCCTAAAGTGCACAAGAATATTCCCACGGCAATGTGACAGTTCAGGATGGGGCCGTAGTAATGTGACAATTGTAATTTGGAGGATTTAAAATGACCTGAATGCTGATATGCATATTTATACTTGCAGGACCACCGTTCTTTGTTCCAGATGAAACATTACAAGATTTATTTGGTATGTGTGATCTTACATTATTTTGCACTGTTTTGCTCTCCTAACCCACCTATCCTATTATTTTCAATTTGTTAAATATTACTGTTGCAACTGGTTTAGTTTTCTGGCAGAGTTTCGAATGTCACACCACCAAGTAAGCAATAAAATAAACCTCAAAGATCTGGCACCACAGCAGAACAGAATTTATATGCAAGCGTTAATTATTTTGTTTGAAAACATTTGTGTGGAGTGTGCCAGAATTAATGTAAATCTCACTTTATATAGAATCTTTTATTCATTTTGAAACATATAGATTCAGAATGTTAACAAATGGCAACAAAAATACAACATCCGTTAAAAAGCTAAATATGAAATACAGTACTCATATATAGTATTCACTCCTGTGGAAATGTTTGCATTTTATTGTAATACAACATTTACATTTATTTGCTTGGCAGACGCTTTTATCCAAAATGGCTTACAAAAGAGGTAAACATAACTGAGTAACATTAGGCCAGGGCCTGTTTGTTCAGCAAGTGTAGTAGGCCGGGTAACAAAAGTTGATTGCCACATGTGAAAGGATGTAATCTCTATATATAAAAAATCGAAAGAACTACTTAACGGATTTAAATCGGGTTTTTTCTATAATTTGCTTGAACATTCTGGTTGATTTTGTGACTTCTGTCATTGTGCTAAGTATCGCTTGCAGTATCGATTTATTTACACAAATCCGAGAGAGACGCAGCAGACCGAGGGGAGGCCGAGGGGTCCTCCTCACTCACGCTCCAGCCTTGGGGCATGTACCTCACCTCCGCTTAGCTAGCGAACGAGAGAACTACTTAACGGATTTAAATCGGGTTTTTTTCTAGAATTTGCTTGAACATTCCGGTTGATTTTGTGACTTCTGTCATCGTGCTGAGTCGTAGTACGCTTGCAGGAGCGATATATTTGTACTAAAACAAGGCAGAGGCTGCAGGCCAAGGGTAGGGGGAAGCGTGACATCAGGAGTGGGGAGCCAGGCAGGGCCCTCCTAGCTGTCCTGTGTCAGTATTACGCGGGCGGAGCCTCTGGGGACAACTAGTAACTAATAAATTTACAATCACAGATTAACAATTGATAAAAAATGTAATTTAATAGTACAACAAATCAACCAACAATATGAAAAATCGCTCAGTTAATTAGACAGCTGTTCACAGGACAGATGGGTACAACATTGAATCATAGATTTAATTTGGATTTTTTGACACTGATAAACAAAAAAAGACTCTTTAATGTCAAAGTGAAAACAGATCTCTGCAATATGATCTAAACTGATTACAAATAAAAAACAGAAAATTATTGATGGCATAAGTATTCAATAAGTATTTAATAAGGACACGCCTAAATCGTCACTGGTGCAGCTCATTGGTTTTAGAAGTCAATGGTGATCACCTGTCAGGGGTTTCAATTGATTGTAGTATAAATGCACCTGTGTGTGGAAGGTCCAGCTTGTAGTCTGTCTAGATGGTGATTTAACCTCCACAAATAAGGCAAAAGAACACTCCAAGCAACGCCACGAAAAGGCAACTGAAAAGGATGGAGACAAAAAATATGCAAGTCACTGAATATCCCTTGGAGTCCAGTTGAGCGAATCATTAAGAAATGTAAGGAGTATGGCACAGGTGCCAGTCGGCCTAGAGCAGGCGATCCACAAAACTGATTGACCAGGCACAAAGACAAGTGAGGGAGACCTGTAAGAACTCTGAAAGAGTTACAGACAACAGTGACTGTGACTGGAGAGAGTGGGCAGAAAACAACTGTTGCTTTGAGTGCTTTGCAGGTTTATGGGAGAGTTGCAAAGAGAAACCGGTAATAAAAAAGAACATGATATGGTATCTTATAGAGTTTACCAGGAGAGACGCATGGGAGACTTTGAAGTCAACTGGAAGAAGAGTCTTAATGGCCTGATGAGATAAAATTGAAAGCTTTTTGCCCATCACACTAAACCCCATATTTGAACACTGCACATTATCAGCAGCACAGGATTCCTACCGTGAAACATGGTGGTGGCACCATCATGCTGTGGGAATGCTCTCTGTAGCAGGCCTTGGAAGGCTTGTGAGGGTAAGATGAATACAGCGAAATACAGAGAAATGCTGGAAGAAAAGCTGATGCAGTCTGCAAGAAACCTACTCCTTCAACAAAACAATGACCCCAAGCATAAAGCTAAAGCTACAAAGGAATGACTTTAAAAAGACAATGTTAATGTCCTGAAGTGACTAAATCAGAGCTCCGATCTGCATCCAGTTAGGAATGTATGGCTGGACTTGATGAAGACTGTTTACTGTTGACCACCATAACACCTGGCAGAGCTTGAGCAGTTTTAGAAGGAAGAATGGGGAAAATGGCAGAGGGCAAATGTGTAAAGCTGACAGAGAGAGAGAGAGTGCTGTGCATACAAACCTAAGGCTGTCATGGCAGCCAAAAGTGAAACTACTACATTCTGACTTGAAGGGGGTGAATACTCCTGTGATAAATTATTCTGTTTTATATTTGTAATTCATTTAGGCCATTTGACTTTGACAATAAAAAGTCTTTTTCTTTTGCTCAATATAATAATAATAATAATACATTTTTATTTATAAACCACCTTTCCCACGCTTAAGGTGCTTATATCAATAAAAGAAACTAAATCCACTGTGATTCAATGTTGTATAATAATAAAATATATAAAAATTTCCGAAGGGGTGAACACTTTTTTTAGGCACTCGTATTCACCCATTTGTTTGGGAATGTTCTGGCAGAATGCACCACAATTAAGTAAGTACTCACTTTACATAGACACATCCATTCAATTTGAAATATATAGCATCAGTGTATTAATAAAGTGCCAGCAAAAGACAGCAGTTGCCAAGAAACAAATGAGGGAATTTAGGAGACCTTTACCAGAATGTCAGTTGGTAAGTACAAAAAATTCTTAGGTTAATTAGAGTTGCAGTTTGCAAAAATGCATCATCTTCCATTTTGAAAAAAGAGGCTGGCAGCACAAACTCTGGAGAAGCTTGAAGGAGTAGTGAAAACAGAATTGTGAGACAACAGCAGTGGGTCATTCTTGGCTTGGCCAGCTGTCTGAAGCAGTTTCTAGAACATACCATTTTATTTTGGAGCTAACAGAGACAATAAATAAAGGTGAGAACACACAAGAAAACTGTACTTTTTTGCTTTCATATTTTCTTAAAGGGTATAGACTGCAACCAATCAGTAAATAAGACTATCCATACAGCTCAAGTGTTTTTTGTTGTAAATGGGAGTCACTGACGTGAAAAATTGGGTGTAAGCCCTCCTGAAAGATTGACAAAGCAGGTCAGAGCCTTCCCTGGTCTGCCTAGAAACGACCTTACTCCAGGCAGACTGTGACCTACACAGGCCCAAAAATGGGGAATGGGCATTAAAAATTCCAAAATGCCATACGATAGAGAAGCTTGATGAGACAAGTCCCACAAACAATTTTTATACATCAAGATTTTGTTTGAATTATAATGAAAAAAGCACAAAAAGTAGCCAAAGCAAAATAAGGCAAGTAGGTTTTGCCTAAAAAGGGGAACCGTCCCAATACATTATCCAGTAATCGTTAAATCCTAAAACAGAGAAGAAAGAATATCAGTTAACCAGAATAATCTAAAGAAAGCAATGCTTACAGTAATCTTCAAACAACACTTGATAACAACCCAGTAGAAGCTGTCTCATCCACCAGAATGAAAAGGTGGAGGGTGGTCCCGCATGTGTGAAGGAAGCTATGGTTGCCCTGCCACAGAACACAAGGTACATACAGTATATAAACTTAATACATACAGTAGGTAAATACTAAATGGACATTGCAGCTGCCTGATTGTGCCCTGCAATTGACTAAAATCCTGTCCAGGATTAGTTTTGCTTGTGCCCAGTGCTACCAAGCCGTCATTACGAAGAACTGGATAAAGTGAGTAGAAAAAAATGCATTCATGGATGTTTTAATAGCTGAGTTATGAAACAGAGTGGATTTGAAAGGTAAATTAAGACAAGTCATGTCAGTTTTTTTTTTTTTCTTCACTTTTTGTATCTTAGTGTTTAAATGAGAAGCAAATCAAGCATACAGTCATATGAAAAAGTTTGGGAACCCCCTCAGCCTGCATAATAATTGACTCTCCTTTCAACAAAAAAGATAACAGTGGTATGTCTTTCATTTCCTAGGAACATCTGAGTACTGGGGGTTTTCCAAATAAAGATTTTTAGTGTAGCAGTATTTAGTTGGATGAAACTAAATCAAATGTGAAAAACTGGCTGTGCAAAAATGTGGGTCCCCTTTTAATTTTGCTGATTTGAATGCCTGTCACTGCTCAATGCTGATTACTTGCAACACCAAATTGGTTGGATTAACTCGTTAAGCCTTGAACTTAATAGACAGGTGTGTCCAATCACGAGAAAAGGTATTTAAGGTGGTCAATTGCAAGTTGTGCTTCCCTTTGACTCTCCTCTGAAGAGTGACAGACAGCATGGGATCCTCAAAGCAACTCTCAAAAGATCTGAAAACAAAAATTGTTCAGTCTCATGGTTTAGGGGAAGGCTACTAAAAGCTCTCTCAGAGGTTTAAACTGTCAGTTTCAACTGTAAGGAATGTAATGAGGAAATGGAAGGCCACATTCACAGTTGCTGTTAAACTCAGGTCTGACAGGCCAAGAAAAATACAGGAGAGGCATATACGCAGGATTATGAGAATGGTTACAGACAACCCACAGATCACCTCCAAAGACCTGCAAGAACATCTTGCTACAGATGGTGTATCTGTACATCGTTCTATAATTCAGCGCAATTTGCACAAAAAACATCTGTAGGGCAGTGTGATGAGAAAGAAGCCCTTTCTGCACTCGCGCCACAAACAGAGTCGCTTGTTGTATACAAATGCTCATTTAGACAAATCAGATTCATTTTGGAACAAAGTGCTTTGGACTGATGAGACAAAAATTGAGTTATTTGGTCATAACAAAAAGCGCTTTGCATGGCGGAAGAAGAACACCGCATTCCAAGAAAAACACCTGCTACCTCCTGTCAAATTTGGTGGAGGTTCCATCATGCTGTGGGGCTGTGTGGCTAGTTCAGGGACTGGGGCCCTTGTCAAAGTCGAGGGTCAGATGAATTCAACCCAAAATCAACAAATTCTTCAGGATAATGTTCAAGCATCAGTCACAAAGTTGAAGTTATGAAGGGGTTTGATATTCCAACAAGACAATGACCCAAAACACAGTTCGAAATCTACAAAGGCATTCATGCAGAGGGAGAAGTACAATGTTCTGGAATGACCGTCATAGTCCCCTGACTTGAATATCATCGAAAATATATGGGATGATTTGAAGCAGGCTGTCCATGCTCGTCAGCCATCAAATTGAAATGAACTGGAGAGGTTTTGTATGGAAGAATGGTCAGAAATACCTCCATCCAGAATCCAGACACTCATCAGAGGCTATAGGAGGCATCTAGAGTTACATTTGCAAAAGGAGGCTCAACTAAGTATTGATGTAATATCTTTGTTGGGGTGCCCAAATTTACGCACCATAACAAAAAAATTTTGTTATGATGTATATTGCATATTTTCTGTTAATCCAATAAACTTAATGTCACTGCTGAAATACTACTGTTTCCATAATGCATGTCATATATTAAAAGGAAGTTGCTACTTTGAAAGCTCAGCCAATGATAAACAAAAATCCAAAGAATTAAGAGGGGATCCCAAACTTTTTCACATGACTGTATTTATAAAAAATAAAAATTGGGAGTGGTCTCCCCACGAGTTTCTCGTACACTCAGATATGGGGATGGATATTTGAGGAGTAAACTGCAAGACTGATTATATTCTTATGCCGTATTATGTACATTAAAGAACCATCAACAACAAATTAAATTAATAATATATTGAACAATTGTAAAAGCAAAGTTAAATAAATTGGATTCTGCAGCTGCATGAATAAAAAAAGTACCACTTCTGGTTACTGGAAATAGCCCAAATGTTGACAGAAATCTTCATTTTGTACCTAATACTTGTATGCAAAATTTGGTTGACCTAACTGAAAGTGTATTTGAATTATCGTGTTTAAATACATACACACACTCACACACACACCGACTTACTTCCAGAAATGGTATTTTTGGAATCAGGGAGGTCTAAAACATCGAGACTTATCAAAATCTTGAAATCAAATTTTTGGACGATTACAGTACTTTCCCTACGAGAAAGTAAATCGGACTGAGGGAGATCTAAAACGTTGAGATTCATCAAAATCTCGAGGTCGAATTTTTGGACAATTGCAATACTTTCCCTACGAGAAAGTAAATCAGACTGAGGGAGGTGTAAAATGTTGAGATTCATCAAAATCTCGAGGTCCAATTTTTGGAAGATTGCAATTCTTTCCCTATACTTCGTATACAAGAAAGTAAAAATGAAAACAAAATCTTTTAATACCGTTTCTTAGGTGTGCGTACAATTCCACCATTAAATCTGCTTGTACAAGTAAAAAGCAACACATAGAGTAAAAATGAGGTTTAAAACAGACACTGGTACAGTACATGGTTAAAAAAGATTTTCCTATCAATAATCCCAACTAAAATCCTCTTTTTTGCTGAAATCTCAAGATTGCTGTGTAAGTAGAAGGTTATTTGCTGTGAACTTCTAGAGTACGTCATTTGGATTTAGTGGACATTTGAAATGAACTGGTGCTTTCTTCAGAAATATTTCCTGCCTTGTTCAACACCGCAGCTAGGATAGGCTCTGAAACTGCATGGTGCTGAATTAGATTAAGTGTGTTTCAGAATTTTATGTCTTCAAGAAAGGGACAAAGGAACGACTTCAGAAGTATTCCTACTTCAAGTTATAATCCCTCCAGCATTTTTCTGGCATACAACAAAAATTGCAGCAGGGCAGCAGACTAAGTAGCACTTTTCCCTAACTGTACTTGACTTCTGTGTTTGTTCAGGGTGAAGGTTGGCGTTTTTTCCCCAATGTTAATACCGGTTTCCTCCCAGATATCCATTGCCATCTAAAGGCCATGTCACATCACATAACTTTTGTAGCAATTTTCAGTTGCAGACTTTATTTACATAATCCAACCTGTCTGAGAGTCACCCCGACAAAATCAAACATTTGCTTTAATAGTTCATGAAATCTCTAAAATACACTTGCATTTGGTTATATGGGTAAAGTAACAAATGTGACATGTTAGCCCTTTTGGTTGAATGGACAACATTCCAGTGTTATCCCCTATGAGTTATAATTTTTTAATCCACTGAAATGTATTTAGTCCACTGAAATGGATTAAATACTTACAATAATCAGAACCACCTTAATCGGATCCTAATATGTGTTTGTTTTTTTTTTTTTTTTAGGTGAAATGTGTTCCATTCAGCTGTTGGATAGTGTTGATGCTCTATCTGAAAAGCAAAAGAACTGGGGTATTGATTTTTTAACCGAAAAGGTGCATCTGCTGACCTTAAAGAAAAGCTCTTCATAATCAGGCTATGTGTTATATATACAATTTCATTAAAAAAATCCCCTCCCTTTACATATAAAGTGTTTTCAGAAATTATTCAGCCCCTTCACCTTCTGCACACCTTATTCTGTAAATTTAATTTTAAATGGATAAATTTGCCACTTTTGCCTATTCATCTACACTCACAAACCCATGATGGCAAAGTGAAAACATGTTTTCAGAAATGTTTGCAAATAATACAAAATCTAAAACTGAAATCTCTCATTCATATAAGTATTCAGACCCTTTGCCATGGCAACAGATTGTTGTCAGGTACAACAACAACATTTATTTGTACAACACGTTTTCATACAAATGATGTAACTCAATGTGCTTTACAAGATGAATAAAGAAAAAATGTAAAAATTAGGCAATACTAATTAACAAAGAATAAAGTAAGGACAGATGGTCAGGAGGACAGAAAAAAACCAAAAAACTCCAGAGGGCTGTGGAAAAAAAAACAAAATCTGCAGGGGTTCCAAGGCCACGAGACAACCCAGCCCCGACTGGGCATTCTACCTAACATAAATGATCTCAATCAGACCTCATGGTTTACAGGCTTTATGTGAAAGAATTTGATGATGATTGCCATGTGGACATCTGGTCTTCAATCTATCAGTGTAGGGACTGCATGGTGCCCTGATCAGGTGGTGGTGGGCATGGAAAAAAAAGGTACTTCCTGTTTGCTTTATTTGTCTTTCAGATTTAAAACTTGATTGGTGTCCACCTGTGGCAAACTGAAAAACTGAATTGACTGGGCATCAGTTAGATGTCCAGTCACACACCTGTGTGTATAAGGTCTCATTATTCACACTGCATGCCAGGATAAAAACCAAGCCATGAAATCCACGGTACTCTCTCAAGTCCTCCACAATAAAATTATGGTGAGGCGTAGAACTGGGCAGGGATATAAAACCATTTCTAAACCTTTGAGTATTCCCGAGCACAGTGGGCTCAAAAACTGTGAACTGGAAGAAGTCTGAAACCACCAGGGCTTTTCCAAGAATTTGTAACTGGGCAAGAAGAGCCTTTACAGAATGCTTGCTCTAACAGAATTTCAGAGGTACTCTGCTGAAATATAAGGGCCTATATAAAGGGCAAACATTATCAGTTGTGTGTGTGTGTGGTAGACACTCTTAAGCACAAGACATTTGGCAGTTTAAAGGATTCTCTGGGAAATGATTCTCTGGTCTGATAAGACACAAGTTGAACTCTTTAGGCAGACCTCCAAGATCTATGTCTGATGAAGACTAGACACTGCTCTTCACCTGCCTAATGCCATCCCTATGGTGAAGCATGGTGGTGGCAGCGTCATGTTATGGATATGCTTCTTAGCAAAAGGTACACAGAGACCAGTCAGAATGGAGGGAAGGAGAGGTCTTTGTAGAAGACCCGCTCCAGAGCGTGCTGGGGCGACAGTTCACCTTTCAACATGGCAATGACCCAAACCATACAGCCAAGACAATGCTGGAGTGGCTTCCGGTGTTTAGCCTATTTGACAGTCTGAGCAGTCAATTAATCAAATTGTTTGACATCACAATTTTATTACATATTTTTGTAACAGTGAATCATATCCAAAAATAGCAGTAAAATAGAATGTAATTATACATGTTAGTAGTGTACATAAAATGTTTTGGAATACCATTTTACAACATCAGGTGGCTAAAATTGCTTTTATAGACAGCGGATTCCTACTCTCTAGTGAGAAAAAGATTCCACTGCTATTGTTAATTGGAAGTTTGGATACAAGTTTTAAAATTTTGTTCAAAGAAATACCCAATGGAGGTTTAAAATCTGTGCTGAAGTCTCAAATTAAAATTATTGAGTGTCAGAGAACCATTAAATCGTTATAATCTTTAGATAATGCTGCTATGAGGATGTTTTTAATGTAATGGAAATAATGAATAAATGTTTAGTCATGATAGCATGAAGTGTCACTGAACAGCATTTCAACATAAATTCAGTTGCGTTTATTTTTTCACTTTTCTGGACTTGATTATCACGTCACTTACATTGTTCAGTTTCAAGAAGTAGGAGAAGTGAGCTGCTGTGATGGAGGTTCACACAAAATGCTGTGCTGCCATAGGGGTGAACGAGGGATGGGGAGAAGACAGACCTGAGACTCTTAAGTGGATAGCAAGACCTACCACTGCTTTCTTAGTATAGTATGGGTTGGTACTTAACTTGTACAGTGATGAATAAATAAGAATATTACTACTACCATATTGAATGAATAAAGAATATAATTTTTAACAAGCTTCACAAATAAATACACATCTCATACAATACTTTCTTTATATGGTAACACATGGCCATCCAAACCCACCAACATCTGACCCTGCCCCCTCCGTTGTCCTGCAGCAAGGTGCATTTCCTTCAGTTCACACAACTGCAGGTGTTTCACTCTTCTGCCATCAGGAGCAGCTTTCAAATGAGTAAAAGAAAAAAAATATATAAAAAATGTACAAGTTGAAGTAACTACTCACAAGATAAAAACTGAAATAGTAAACTCATAGTTAAAGTCGCATAGAACGTTTCTTTGTTTTAAGACAGAAAAGTTCACAAATTTGCCAATGATTCAGCGAGAAACTTTGAAATTTAAAAAATGTGCACACCATGCTGTATTCATGACAAATTTTCTTAAAGAATAATTGCACCAAATTTCAACAGAATTGGTCATCTGGGAGCTGACTTGTTTTATGCGGACAGACAAGCAGACATAGCTATTGCAGTAGGTGTTTTCTCTTTTTTTTTTTTTGCATTTTATGCGTGCAAACAACACCTAAAAAGATCCATTTATAGTCTCCAAGTTTGAACAGATGAAACTGCTGCAGGAAAATGTCAGTTTTGATAAAGAGCTTCCAGAGCTGTGAAAGATGTTTTGAATAAAAGAAAAAGTAACAACATTCCTTGTTTCTGGGTGTTTGGGTCATTTTTCCTTGTTTTTGATTAACTGTGATTATTGGAGTGTTTTGGAAATTCATCAGAGATGCAGCACCATCTTGGAACTTTGCAAAGAGCTTAGCTGACTACCATGGTTTATCATAGTGGATTGCGTATTCAGACATGGTAAAAAATGCTGAAGTAGTATAGAACCATTTGGGCCATTTCATGTTGGTGAAACCAGAATTTTGTAGGGATTTGCCATTAGGCCATTTATATTCATTTAAAAATGAACGAGATGTACTGATAGTAGTTATAAGGTATTGTTTCATTTGCACTTTTCATTTAAACAAACTGTTTAAATGTCCCATAATCACCAGGGTGGACCACTGAGCCCCAAACTCAATACATAGTAATGCCCAACACACTTTTAGGTTTTAATAAAAGATGTTTATTTCGACACAGCACCTCTCCAACAATCATCCTTACAAAGATTCACCACAATACTCAATACCAAACAAATTCTTCCTACTGCTGAGTGTTTTTTGCTGCCTCCCAACTCTGACTCATTGATGTGAGGCAGTGAGTTCCTCTTTTTTTTATTTTATTAATCTTACTAGGGGGTTTGCCCCCTGCTCACTTCGCTTGCCAACCCTCTGGCCTGCCCTACACACCAGCCACTTCACATCTCTGCCGCTCGCTGAATGCACCCCAAGGAGACGCAGTTGCTCCTCTGAAACCCCCTTTTAAACAGTGATTTAAACTTTTTTTTTTTTTTTTACCTCCTTTTTGCTTGATCAGCTGCTGGCTTGCTGCCGTGCCATGTGATCTGCATCTTGTGCGGCGCTTCGAACATTTAAAAGCATGTACAGCAGCTGTCCTACTCTTTGTCTTTTATTTCCAGCCCTGGGCATGATTAAGTCTCTTGGCACAAAGTCTCGTCTCACGGGACGTGAGTTCTTAATTTTTTTAGTTTATAATTTAAAAACGGAGTAAGAATCAGAAAATCTAACAACATCACATTAAAGTTCGATAAATTCTGAAAAGAATGATACCAAACATATATATGTAGGTTTTAATGTAAGCCTGATTTAAAGCATGACATAAAAAGTCACATAAAATGGTTGAACTTTTAAGCTTAGGATTTAATATATATAGAGAAGATTAAAATCAAATAACATTCCATACAAGCAAGTCAAGTTTAACAAAACTAGGTTGTCATTTAAATCGGACCCAGGATTGCTTCTGGTGCTATGCCATGTCTCCCAGGAAGCACTTCCAGGCCATATAGAACAGTGTTTCCCAACCTCGGTCCTGGGGG
>JANRMT010062844.1:9414059-9435338 GCA_026402145.1 Polypterus bichir lapradei
GTTCATATAAGTCGAATGCGGAAAATGTTGACTGCCAAGATCCACTTACTCACTTGAAGTTATTTCTTGATGATGAAGTAATCGAAAGAATTGTTGTTGAGATGAACCATTATACTGAACAGAGTCGGGTAAATGACCGTACACCTAAGCAGAGCATCATCACCATCATTATTATTATTATTCACTTCATATTATAATATCGTATATACTCGTAGATAAGTTCTACCACAGATATGTCGGGCTTGATTTTATCGTATAATTTCTGCTATTTTATAATGTCGGTCATATAAGTTGAACACGGAAAACGTTGACTGCCAGGATCCACTTACTTACTTGAAGTTATTTCTTGATGATGATGATAAGCATGAGCTCAAGCGTGTGCAGAAGGAACTCCGAGTCCAGCTCAGGGTAGCATAGGAGCAGTACAGGAGAAGTTGCAGAATAACAGCATGAAGAGAGGGTGGGACGGGATGAAGATCATCACTGGCTGCAGCTCGAAGCGGGGTGCCACCATTGAGAGAGACGTGGAGAGAGCAAACCAGATGAACAACTTCTTCAACAGGTCTGACCACCCTAACCATCTCTCTCACTTCGGAGTACTGCACACTCCACCCATTCTTCTGCTGATACCAGCATAGGAGAGAGTTTCCCCCAACCCACAATTACAACAGCCCAGGTAAGCAGAGAGCTGAGGAGACTTTGTGCCAGCAAAGAAGCAGGTCCAGATGGAGTATCGCCACGACTGCTGAAGGCCTGTGCGTTGGAGCTGGGGAGTCCTCTACAGCGCATCTTCAACCTGAGCCTGGAACAGGGGAGAATCCCGAGGCTTTGGAAAACATCTTGCATCACCCCAGTCCCAAAGGCATCACGTCCTAGTGAGCTGAACGATTTCCGGCCTGTCGCTCTGACATCACATGTGATGAAGACCATGGAGCAGCTGCTGCTTCACCACCTGAGGCCACAGATCCACCACACCCTCGACTCTCTGCAGTTCGCATACCAGGAGAAGGTGGGAGCGGAGGATGCCATCATCTATATGCTACACCGATTCCTCTTCCACTTGGACAGAGGCAGTGGTGCTGTAAGAATTATGTTTTTGGACTTCTCTAGCGCCTTCAACACCATCCAACCTCTGCTCCTCAGGGACAAGCTGACAGAGATGGAAGTAGATTTATACCTGGTGGCATGGATCATGGACTATCTTACAGACAGACCTCAGTATGGGCATCTCGGGAACTGCAGGTCTGACATGGTGGTCAGCAACACAGGAGCGCTGCAGGGGACTGTACTTTCTCCGGTCCTGTTCAGCCAACATACATCGGACTTCCAATACAACTTGGAGTCCTGCCAGTGCAAAAGTTTGCAGACAACACTGCTATAGTGGGCTACATCAGGAGTGGGCAGGAGGAGGAGTATAGGAACCTAAACAAGGACTTTATTAAATGGTGCGACTCAAACCACCTACACTTGAACACCAGCAAAACCAAGGAGCTGGTGGTGGATTTTAGAAGGCCCAGGCCCCTCATGGACCCCGTGATCATCAGAGGAGACTGTGTGCAGAGGGTACAGACCTATAAATACCTGGGAGTGCAGCTGGATGATAAATCGGACTGGACTGCCAATACTGATGCTCTGTACAAGAGAGGACAGAGCCGACTATACTTCCTTAGAAGGCTGGCGTCTTTCAACATCTGCAATAAGATGCTGCAGATGTTCTATCAGACGGTTGTGGCGAGCGCCCTCTTCTATGCTGTGGTGTGCTGGGGAGGCAGCATAAAGAAGAAGGACCACCTCACGCCTGGACAAACTGGTGAGAAAGGCAGGTTCTATTGTAGGCATGGAGCTGGACAGTTTGACATCCGTGGCAGAGCGACGGGCGCTGAGCTGACTCCTGTCAATCATTGAGAATCCAATGCAACCACAGAACAGGATCATCTCCAGACAGAGGAGCAGCTTCAGCGACAGACTGCTGTCACCGTCCTGCTCCACTGACAGACTGAGGAGATCGTTCCTCCCCACAATATGCGACTCTTCAATTCCACCTGGGGGGTTAAACGTTAATATTTACAAAATTATTCTCTGTTTGTTATACTTTCATTGTTATCAATCTTTAATTTAATATTGTTTTTATCAGTATGCTGCTGCTGGAGTATATAAATTTCCCCTTGGGATTAATAAAGTATCTATCTATCTATCTATCTATCTATCTATCTATCTATCTATCTAATCGAAAGAATTGTTGTTGAGATGAACCTTTATACTGAACAGAGTCGGGTAAATGACCGTACACCTAAGCAGTTTTCACATTCAAAGATACATCATACAAAAGACATATTTTGACAGTATATATGGTATTAGCATTATCATCATCATTATTATTATTTACTTCATATTATAATACTGTACTGTATATACTCGCGGATAAGTTCTCCCACGGATAAGTTGGGGCTTGATTTTACCGTATAATTTCCGGTATTTTATAATGTCAGTCGTATAAGTCAAATGTGGAAAACTCATGCTATTGGTCCAAGAGATAATGATATGCTAACGGCCACCTGAGAGAGTAGCCACAGAGCACACTATGGTATAGCAGGTACGAGGCTTCAAAAAAAAAAAAATAAAAGGGCCAGTTTTAAATCCATAAAGCCGTTAATGAGGTAGTTGGGAGAGTTGTACTCAATTGCTTCTTTAGCTTCCTGCGGCGTGTGATTAAGGTGCTGCGCCCACATTCACGCGAGTTTATATATACGGGTCAGCACAAGGAAAGTGGGAGAAATAAAAGATGGGAGAATCAAAGACGAGAGGAAAATGAAAATCGAAACAGAAGGAAGTTAAGGGACGTGAAAGGCAGGCTTGGGAACAACGATCTGGCCACCTGGAAGGAGGAGACAGCACGAGCTGGGGCCCTGTGAAGTTCGCCCCACTGAACATTTGGGTGGAGTGTGGTGAGCAGGACAGGTGCCTTCCCTAGGCTTCTGAGGTGCGACTACGTGAGTGTGAAGGAAGAAGGGAGGAGAGCCAACCTCGGACGGTCTGGCCGTGATGCCTGGAGGCAACCAAGACGGAGGTTGGCCGATAGGTGCTCGTGGCTGCTGAGTCTCTGCTGGCTACACGAGCAATGGGTGAGCTGGGGAGAAAAAGAAGGAGGTGGACAGAGAGCAGGAGGAGTTAGTCTGCATTTTAACCCTGGATATTTAATGGATTTATTTATTGATTATTTTTATTTCCACTTTTCACAGGATTTTTATGGATTTAAAGAAGGAGGTGGACAGAGAGCAGGAGGAGTTAGTCTGCATTTTAACCTTGGATATTTAATGGATTTATTTATTGATTATTTTTATTCCCACTTTTCACAGGATTTTTATGGATTTATATATGTACTTTTTTTTAACACTGCACAATTGACACTTTTGTTGGTTTTACTTTTGTTTTGACTGGATTTTAATAACAGCACTTGAGCACGTTTTCCACCATTCTCTGGCATCTTCAGAGAATTGTCCTCATTTGTCAGCTCATCTCGGTCACAAGTATCGACGGTGTTGGTTCAGCAGACTCCCATGCGGGAAGACGGAGTCTGTAGGGGACCAGCATCGTCACACACACGGCCTTTGTTTTCTATGTGTTGTGCCTACGTGACCACACGGTAATACCCAAACTATTCCAAAGCGACGTTGGCACTAATTTGTGTTTTTTGGTATCTCACACCCTCATACACCTTTATCGTAAGAGCATCCCTTATCTATGATGGAGCGTTCGATCAGAAGAAAATATGAAGTTGGTTTTAAATTAAAAGTCATTGAAGTGGAGAAAGAAATTGGTAACTGCGCTGCTGCAACAAAATTCGATGCGTCTGAAAAACTGGTGCGAGATTGGAGGAGACAAGAAGATAAAAAAAACAATTTAAGGGTCACACTTTTAAATGGGTATATAAGTCGGGTCTCATTTTATAGTCGGTTTTTTGGGTTTCAAGTCTCGACGTATACGTGAGTATATACGGTAATTTAAAACAAATAAGGCACACAATGGGAAAATAAACATAAGGCAGAGTAAACACGCTGGCTGAAACGTAGCACATATCACCTTTCTGCCACAAAGTAGACTTGATGTTTATATCTAGGAAGTTGAAGCCGACCTGATATAATAAAGTTTTGGAAGTGTTTCTACCTCAGGCCCTGTACTTGATTTATTATTGACATATGTGATATACTTAGTCTGTAAGTACCTGCATTTTTGTGGCTAGTGGGGCGGGGGGGGTGTCTTCAGTGCAGGTGGTGAGGTGAGAGGAGGGAGCCTTTTGAACTTCAAGACCCTGGGGGCTGTGGGGGTCTTAATCCGGCCTTGCCTCAGGTTCACTATCAAATTCCCTAACTTCTGAGGTGCTGTCAGAGAGGACAGAAAGTGTGCAGTGGAGGGCCTGATTAAAACCAGAAGACTAAAAACTCCACTTCATGGCTTTAGAATACCAGTCAGTCTTTGATCTTTTGTTCTTTCTTTCTGTGGGCTCCCATGGGTCAAGAGATTTAACAACTTTTTTTTGTATCTGTTAAGCTATGGGGCGGCACAGTGGCACAGCGGTAGCTGCTTCGCAGTTAGGAGACCCGGGTTCGCTTCCCGGGTTCTTCCTGCTTGGAGTTTGCATGTTCTCCCCATGTCTGCGTGGGTTTCCTCCCACAGTCCAAAGACATGCAGGTTAGGTGCATTGGCGATCCGAAATTGTCCCTAGTGTGTGCTTGATGTGTGTGTGTGTGCCCTATGGTGGGCTGGCACCCTGCCCAGGGTTTGTTTCCTGTGTTGGCTGGGATTGGCTCCAGCAGACCCCCGTGACAGATGGATGGATGTTAAGCTATGAGCATTTTGGATTCTAGCACTTGCAGGGATCCTGCTGTATTCTGATTAATTATTGTGTGCTGTTAGTGTTCATTATTCTTAATCTACTCTCTATTTATAAAATCCTAAGCCTAAAAGTGTAACGGTTTTATGTCACGTTTTTTGTCACACTTTAATTCGGGCTTATTTTAAAACCTACATATATATGTTTGGTATCATTCTTTTCAGAATTTATCAAACTTTAATGTGATGTTGTTAGATTTTCAGATTCTTATTCCTTTTTTAAGTTATAAACTAAAAAATATTGAGAACTCGCCTGCCACGAGACGAGACTTTGTGCCAAAAGATTTAACCACGCCCGGGGCTGGAAATAAAAGACAAAGAGTAGGACAGCTGCTGTACAGGCTTTTAAATGTTCGAAGCGCTACTCGAGATGCAGATCACGCAGCACAACAGCAGCAGCAGAAAGCCAGCAGGTGATCGAGCAAAGTGGAGGATAAAAAAAACTGTATTTGTTTCCCATTGTATCACCGTTTAAGAGGGGGTTCCGGAGGAGCGACCACATCTCCTTGGGGTGCATTCAGCCCACCCTCTTCACAACACGAGCGGCAGAGATGCGATGTGGCTGGCGCTAATTGTATGCTGGGGGGTTGGCAAGCAAAGCGAGCAGGGGGTGAACCCCCTAATAATAATAATAATAATAATACATTTTATTTATATAGCTGGGCGGCACGGTGACGCAGTGGTAGCGCTGCTGCCTCGCAGTTAGGGGACGCAGGTTCGCTTTCCCGGGTCCTCTCTGCGTGGAGTTTGTATGTTCTCCTCGTGTCTGCCGGCGTTGCCTCTGGGTGCTCAGGTTTACTCCCACAGTCCAAAGACATGCAGGTTAGGTGCATTGGCAATTCTAAAATTGTCCCTAGTGTGTGCTTGGTGTGTGTGTGTGTGTGCCCTGCGGTGGGCTGGCGCCCTGACCGGGGTTTGTTTCCTGCCTTGAGTCCCTGTGTTGGGTGGGATTGGCTCCAACCGACCCCCGTGACCCTGTATTTAGGATATATCGGGTTGGATAATGGATGGATGGATTTATATAGCGCCTTTCCCATTCTTCCTTGTAGAAATCTTAAGTTCATGTGTATCGATTGTAACAATGGTTGTTATACTGTGGATTCAAAAAGTCTTCAGACCCCTTCACTTTTTCCACCTTTTTTATGTTGCAGCCTTTTACTGAAATCATTTCAATTTATTTTTTCCCTCATCAAGCAACACTCAATAATACCCCATAATGACAAAGCCAAGGATGGAATTTTTCGATTTTTTTCCAATTTATCAAAAATAAAAAAAAAAATCTGAAATATCAAATTGACACAAGTATTTTATCAGAAGGCTACAACAGAACAAAATATAAAAAGCAAAGGGGTCTAAATACAGACTACTGATCCCACTGTATGTCGTCTCCTGTTCCGTTTGTTTCTTTCTGCCGTCAGATTTCCCTCTAGGATAACAAGTCTGCCTAGCTAACCTTCTTTCATAAGTCATTTTGTTTAGACTGATGTTCACGGGCTGTTTGATTTTATTTGATTTGTTAATAGATACAAGTACATCGATTGTTGCTAGAATGTAATGTTGCAGTGCTAATAATTCTTTTTAGCCTTTGAAGAAGAAGCTCCTATCTGCTGAGAGGAGCTGCACAAATCTGTTGCTGCCGTGGATGACGTTGTGGGCTCTGATGCTGACACTAGAGGGAAGCAGAATGAAGCCCACTCCCTGTCACTGCTACTGTAGTCACGTGTCTCCCAGGCCTCTGAAGAACAGAGCTGAACGTTGCCTGCTAATTCAGCTGAGGCCCTGCTTTTACTCGGCAGTGCAGCACCCTTCTGCAGGAGAAGCCATGTCTGCTGAAGCGTTAAAAAGCGGCGGTGGCAACAGCAGCGACAGCAACAGCCAGGGCCGAAGTACCTCAGCAGCACAGAGGATCCTAAATGAGATTGAAGCAAACCTGCTAGAATGTAAAGTATGCTTTGAGAAATACTGCCAACATCCGAGAGAGCGAAGGCCAAGGACTCTACCCTGCGGTCACGTGATGTGTTACGAATGTGCCTTGAGTGTCACGCATGCCCATTATCTGCGGCTGGAGTGCCCGTTTTGCCGCCGGCTGTGCAGCGTCTCTGAAATGACCGACTGCATGCCCCTGATGCACCTTGAGGAGATTGTGTGGAGAGCCCCTAACCCAACTCTGACGTGGCCTCCAGGTGGCTGGAGGACCAGAAAATCGGCTGTGCCAGTTGTCGTGAAGCTCTCTGATGCCTTTGGAGGCTGGGGCCAGTTAATCAATCCTACTGGAGTAGCATTCTTCAAAAAGTCTGGAGTGGTAATGGTGGTACACGATGGTAAAAAGCGTATGGCAATTTTCAGTCCCAAAGGGAAGTACTTGCATGGTTTCGGCTCTAAAGGGTGTATCTGCTACCCGCTGGGTGTCACGGTGACTCGGGATGGGTACATTATAATCACAGATGCTGGTGACGTTTCTGTTAAAGTTTTTAGTTCCCGTGGAAGGAATACTTTGACTGTCAAAAATTCTTTTTTGTTGCCTTGGGGCATACAGACAGATGGCCAAAGCCGCATCTTAGTGACGGACGCTCAGGCTGGAACACTCACTCGACTAGAAGTTGATTTTTTGAAGGCTGTCTTACTCAGAAGCCAGATACTGTCCACTTCCTTGTCCTCTCCAAGGGAAATAGCTGTTTCTGAGACAACTGGATTTGTTATAGTTGTGGAACACCTGAAGGAGAGTGGAGATCGGAGCTTCTCCAGAACGCGGCTCAAACTGTTTAATAATAAGATGCAAGTCGTCCACCAGATCGATAGCTTCGGATCCAGTCTTCTTGCACCATTCCACCTGTGTGTGTCCGCGGTGGCCTTTGACAAAGAGGACAATGTCTTTGTGGCGGATTCATCACTAAAGGCTTTGCTCTGCTTGGGAAAATTGAAGGAATTCCCTAATTTTCGGATGGTGTTAAGTCACGGACTTTTGCGTCCTGTGGCCCTAGCCTGTGGGGCAGATAATTCATTGATTGTATTAGACAGCGGAGATCACTTTGTGAAAATATATCGTGTTTGCTGACCTGACACTGGCAGGTGACACAGGAATGTCCCAAAAGTAATCATCTGACTTTAAACCTCTGTCGATAATTAAGAGGTGGAAGCCCTTTCATTGTGCTTTGGGACTATCATCATTAAGAGTAGCAATTCTGGTGTCACTTCTGCACATTTAACAAATATGTTTTAGACCAGATTTGGGTTTTGGTCAGTAATTTAGATTAGATTAGACTAGATTAGATTACGGCCATGGGGAACTTCAAATGCATACAGGAGCAGAAACATAAAAAACAAGAATAAAGATTCACAGGACAATCAATCAATTAATCAATCAATAGCAGGCTAGCTAATCAGAAGATGTGCCTTGTTTTTTACCTGATGGATTAAAATATGCATGGATTCTGTTTCCAAGGATTCACTTCTCCACTATTATAACTGTGTAACCCATTCTGCGACACTCGCGGTCTGCTCACACCTATTCACAGCCATGTGGATTAGAAATAAAATTTTGAGAAGCTCATTGCACAGCAGCGACACGTGAGATTGTGCACTAATATGTCTGTAATGCCCTTAGATGTCCGGTGCCCCACAAGTACTACACTGAATGGATCAACAAGTGTCGTCGGGATGCCAAGAAGCGTCGGTAAGCCATTGAATCCTATTCATGATGAAGAGCAGGGCTTGCAGTTGTTCTCCACGAATGAGGAATTCCCGGTAATTGCGGATCCTAAACTCGCACTGATCAGGTCCTTGTCCTTTGTGCACTCCACCCTTTGCTACTACCGACTAGATATCTTAGTGAGATTCTCGGATTATCCCTGTTGCAGTCACTCATAGAATCTGGAGGAGCACCAAGAAAACAATTGAACTTGACTAGAGGAAGTAAAGTCGTAATAAGGTTTTCACGTGTGAACCTGCGAACAGATCATTATCAAAGCTTGAGGCTACAAGATTGCAGGGCCGGTGCGTCCACCTGACCCTGTGTCTTCCCACCGGTTCTGACCTGGCCAACCTCACCTCTCCTGCTCTGCTTGGGAAAATTGAAGGAATTCCCTAATTTTACGATTGGTGTTGAGTCACTGACTTTTTCGCCCTGTGGTGTTGGCCTGTGGGGCAGATAATTCATTGATTGTATTAGACAGCGGAGATCACTTTGTGAAAATATATCGTGTTTGCTGACCTGACACTGGCAGGTGACACAGGAATGTCCCAAAAGTAATCATCTGACTTTAAACCTCTATTGAGTTTCATTGATAATTCACAGATTCACAGATAATTCATTGATTGTATTAGATGGTGGGAAAGGGGGGGGGGGTGGATGGCATGGGATGTGTTGTGGTGAGCTTTGTTGTTTCTCGATACACAAAATGATGTGTTTCTGGTAACGGATCACAAATGTCTATTGTGAATAGTTCGACTGGAACCTTACCCCTTTTTTTCTCATAAGAGCAAAGCTTCAGTGTTTGCCTCTTTCATTTCCACAGGGTTTTTCAGCAACGAAACCTCTGTGGATAATGAGAATTGACTGTAATTACATTGTACCCAAGGTATTGTTGAAGAGACGAATGAAACATCTGAATAAATCAAGATGTAACATGTAGATCATAACGGCTCTGTTGGTGTGGGTGAGGCCAGCAGGGGGTGCTTACCTTCTGGTTTGAATGTGGATCCCAGTACCACCAGTGCAGTGACAGGGACACTGTGCTGTAAAAATGGCACCATCCTTCGGATGAGACATAAACCGAAGTCCTAACTCTCTGTGTTCATTAAAGATCCCTGGGCATACTTCGTAAACAGTAGGGTGTATCCCGATGTCTAGGCTAAATTGCCCCCCACAGCCTAGGCATTCTATCCCACTAATCATCCCCTGTCTCTAATTGGCTGACTTTTACCACTTAACAGTTCATGTGTGGTGAGTGTATTGGCACAAAAACGGTTGCCGACGCATCATCCTGGTGGATGCTGCACATTACTGGTGGTTGAAGTGACTCCCCACTCACTAAAGTGCTTTGAGTAGTGAGAAAAACACTATATAAATGTAAAGAAGTATTATTATTATTATTTCACAGTTTGCTAAAGAATTTCTACTTCATGATACAAGTGTACCCCCTGGAATGGTGTAAACCCAGGGAAGGACACATTTCTGCAGTACTGACAAGCCTCATCTTTTACCTGTGGAAATTTTAAATTGCTGGCATCTAAGCAGAAAGCAGCAAAAAAATATTTGGTAAAAAAAGTTTAAACAATCTTTCGCCCTGGACTATCATTTACAAAATGTAGTAAGATGCATAACTTTAGAATGCAGGAGAAAAGACCATGAATTACATGTGCAGGGCGGGGAACATTAAGCTGCAAGAAGCCAAAGATTTAGAAGTTAGCATAAATATGGCATTTTTCCTAGTAGGCTGCCTGGCTGAAAATGGAAGTGCATTGCACAACGGATGACTTGCACAAAACTGGCACATGCTGATGTCTGAATTTCACCGAACATAATCTGTCTGACTCTAGATTTTCACCCAACCAAATTCCACGAGCCAGCCTTCTGTTACAAGACGCCTCTCCTTTTCTCATGTGTCTACCTAACCCACGGCAGACCACGCAGACTAACACTCGAGCTGCTGGGCCCCTCAGCCGCAGAAGGGTTTTCTCTTTTATTTGTGTCGTGCTTTGTACTTCAGGCCCACACAACCCGCCCACCCTGTCTGCGGACTGCACTTTCACCTGCTGTCTCGTCCCGTCCCGCATGCGTGAGGTGCCAGCGGCTCTCTCTGGAGCAGACATGCTCAAATCAGTGAAAGTGTAGAAGAGATTTGAAAACTGCAGCTTTCAAGCTTATGGCTGGAACAAAGCCTTGGAATGGAGTCACATACCAATCCTAGATTCAGACTGCACCGGTAATTTAGTGTTGACAAAAAATTTCGCAGAAGCACGCAAAGCAAAAAATGGCTGGTCTGTCTGAGCTGAACTTCTAAGAGATTATGGGGCTTAGTGTGATGCAACAATTTTGATAAGTGAATATGTTATGGCATTTTCTAACCTGCTTAATCAAGACCAGGGTCTCGGGGGGGGCTGGATTAGAACCTAAACCCAGCTAGCAGAGGGCACAAGGCAGGAACAAACCCTGGACAAGGCGCCAATCCATTACGGGGCGAACACACACACACACCAAACACACACTAAGGGCCAGTTTAGCATCGCCAATTCACCTAAATTGCATGTCTTTGGACAGCAGGAGGAAACCCAGTCTCCTTACTGCGAGGCAGCAGCGATACCACTGTGCCACCGTGCCATCCTTAAGTGAATGTGTGCTCACATTAAAGGACAGATATAAAGAGACAAATCCTGGAACTGTCCCTAAAACCTTCGATATATACTATGTGGGGTACAGCCCAGACACAGACAGGTAGACATGATGGTTTCACCACCCACACGTTTATTCACAATATTTACACAAATAAGTGCGCACAACCCAGTGCAGAAGCACCAATCACCCCTCAAGTCCAGGCCTCACAGTACAATCCCTTTCACTTCTCTGGTCCGCCTCCACTCCTCTCCTCCAAGCTCTGTCCTCTTCCACCCGACTCCAGCCATCGAATGGAGAGAGGCGGCCCCTTTTATGCAAGCCCAGATGGGCTCTTGGTGCTTCCCGACACTCCTCCGCGGACGCTCCCCTGTGTGGCGGAAGTGCCGGCTGTGCACCTGGAAGCACGCTGGGTGTCCCCAGTCTTCTTCCCCCCAACACTTCTGGGTGTGGCGGAAGTGCTGAGATCCAGGGCTCCGAAGGCAGTGGGGTGCCCCCTGGCGGTGACCATGGGCCCCTACAGGGTTGAGCTTCCAAGCTCCCTACCCGTGGTCCCCAAAGCAACCAGGGCGGTCGCCCCCACATGGTCTGGGGAAGGCGCAAGCCCTCCTCCGGTCCTCCTGGGCATCCCGGCCGGGTCACCTCCCCAGCCGTCTCTGACAACTATATATGTAAAAATATTATTGTAAAATAAATAAAATTCTAGTGACTGTTTTTCAATCGGGTGCAGGATAATGTACCATTTTAATAGATAACAAGAACAGTGCCAAATGTGGCCTGACAAAGGTATTAAAATTCACAACCCTCTCAATATGTAGAATTGTAGGATTTTCAGCAATCAGCAAAGTCTGAATATAAAGAGGTTTGTCCTAATTCTCATAATTGTTTAAATAATTGTTTGATCTACAAACTGGCTCTTACTCAAAAATACTTGGAGTGATTTAGTTAACTGTGTGACCAGAAGGGGGTGCCACTGAGCCCCAGATCCCAACCACAATCTCACAAACACAGTCCTGGGTTCAAACACAAGCATTTATTTTATTAGCTACTTTTGACAGGTCCGTCTCTCTCTCTGTATAATACAACACAATGCCAGAATGTGTCTTCTCTCTTTTCTCTACTCCACTCCACTTCTCCCTGGTGAATGTTGTTCAGCTCCTTTCCTGATTCCGACTTCTGCCTACTAAAGCAAAGCTGCTTCCTTTATCCAGGAACCGGGAGTACTTCTGGTGCCATGACACTGACCTTTGGAAACATTTCCGCGGTTTGGCGGAAGTCCCATGAAGTAGGGACAATTAATTCCTTCAGCACACATGGAACCCAACAGGGCTGCCCCGTGGGACTGCAGTTCCCAACATGCCCTCTGGGTATCCGTAGAGGTACCATAATCCAGGAATGCTGCCATCTTGCATTTCAGGGTAGTAAATAACCCATGTACCCAAACCCTGCCTCTGCACTGTACTGTCATCCCTGCCGATTAAGGATCTTTTATCAAGTCCTTCCAGAATGCCAGCATATCCATTCCTGTCCATCTCCTTCCTGCCCCAGGGACCATCCTGCCTATTTGGTGGGCCGCCCTACCATCTAGGTAAGGAATCTTGAACAAGCCCACACCTGCCATCCCTTACAACTGTTAAGCCGATGTCACATTATATGACGTCTAGTCGTAGGGTATGTCAGATTTGCCCACTGAGTTGTTGTCCATGTCAGTTTAAATATATGAAACTCGCTGGGCATGTCTAATTTATGGACTTAGTGCTGATCTTTCAGCACAGTCGTGTTTACCTCTTTTTGTGATGGCCAATGACGTGCTGTCTGATGGAGCCGGTGCTGTACAAAGGGTTAACAGGTATGGTGAGTTCAGCTACAATCTCAATTTTGTTTTTCTTTTTTCCATTCTGCCATGGTATGTAGAACAGTAGACATCAGACAGACGAGCTTCTCTACTGTTTGTGAGGTCCAAACCCCCCCCCCCCCACACATTTCTTATTATATCCATTGTACTTCTGGGTCAGCATTCATTGGTTGTCAGCTCTCATGCATACACAGAACCTGCCACTACGACAAAAGACAAAATCAAACCCATTTTATTTTGTTGGGATGAGTCACTGGGCACATCACATTACGTGACAGCTTCCACAGGAGCGCGCCACTGACCACCTCCGACTCACTAAGATAATGGAAATGACGACCACGACTGAAACTCACAGGAAAAGTCACGTAATGTGACCTATCCTTTAGTTGATTGGTCACTTAGTTAAATCGTGTTTATTTGTTCGCTGTTTGCTGAATTGGTTGATGATTAATTGATTGCTTGATTGTGTGCTGGTCTGGGTGCCCATTTTGTTTATAATTTTGATTTTTTTTTATTGATTTCCATTTTCATGATGTCATAACTGGTCATTTTATGTGGATAACTCAGCGTGAGTTCTTGAAAATTATTTTTCGTTATGCAGTTCTGCGGTGGTTATGCTCATTTGTTTTCACATGGCTGTTTTAAAATGTATTTCATGTTCTCTTGTTACGCCATTTTGTTTGGGTACGGGAGTCGTTATTTTGTGCAGTTTTGTTTGATTTGTGCCACTTTGCAGAGATGTTTTCACTTTGATATTGTAAGAACGAGAAGAACACAAACAAAGTGTTGAGGCACCGGGGTGATCGCTGCATAATTGCCAGTTTGAAAATAAATCAAAATAAAATTTTGTCGTTTAAGACTTGAGTCGATCTTCAACTGGTTCCAAGATGGCGACAGAGCCGGTTTGCAATCAGTAGAACAGGAAGAGGCAGGTTTGGATAGTTGGGAACGGGAAGTGATGTTATTAGGGACAGAACCGTCAGTCACTGCTTCTGCAGAGGGATGAAGAGAAAAGGCATTAGGCAACAGCGCCAACCCCTGGCTGGGAGTGTAATTACATTTATATGAGCCTTTAAATTGTCTCACAAGCACACATGTATGGCAACATTAAAGATTCCATTTTTATCGATCAATTTCAAAAAGACCAAATTAATTCCACCATTGTTCAAAATTTTATAACAATAAAATGTGAAAACTTCCAAGGGGGTATGAAATCTTTCTTATAGGTGCCCTAAACTGAAACAATAAAAATGAGAAATCTGCAGCACGGTTACTGATTTTCACATTGACCAGGTGTGAGTGAATGTGGGCATGTATGTGTGTGCCCTGTGCTGGAGTGGCACCCCGTCCAGATTTGGTTCCTGCCTTGTGCCCAGTGCTGCTGTGATTGGCACATCTCCACAACCCTGATCTGCTTAAGCAGGTTAGCCGATGGGTGTGTATCCAGGGTGGCACAGTGGTAGTGATGTTTCCTTGCAACAGAGAGACTGGAGTTCAAGTCCCAGGTGATGTCTGTATGGAGTCTACATGTTCTCCACACAAGTTCCTCCAGGTTAGATGGATTAGTAATGCTAAATTGGGCTGCGTTCCATTTGAACCGGGAAGTTGAAGTTTCCAAGTATGAAATTTCAACTGGAACACCCTCACAAGTTGAAGTTCCTGCTTAGAAAGTTGTTAGAGCTTTACCAACCCTGACCTCAAAATCCAAGATGGCTGCACCACACACCAACAGTAAGTGAAAGCTCTAGTCTTATACTGTTTATTAGCACTTCTGTCTATTTGTGTGTCTCATTAAATCAGTCGTACACACAGCACTGTCCAACTTCTATCTGTGGACATGTTGCTACGGTGTTTGGATGTGCCAGAATACCGCGTAATGTGTTGCTTAATAGTTGTCTGTATTCCAAAAGAGCAGGCCCAACAGATGTCTTCCTTGAGGCGTCCATATTGATTTTCTGAATGCTTTACTGGAACGTGGTGCGCATGGCTGGCAGTCCAAGGGCTCAACTGGGAGTAAGGGGTTGACAAACAGTACTAATGCCTCTTTTCCCTTTTCCGCAGACTACCAGAAGAAAGGTCCAGCTAAGGCTCCGCCCATTTCCGCTACCATTCCACACCCTCCTGCAGACCTCATTTCCACCTGAATTCCCACCCCTTCCTGTCCTCCACCTATAAGACCCTAAGCCTTCATCCTTCTGATCAGTCCATATTTTGGACTCAGTCTTGAATGTCTACTCTCTTGTTTGCAGTTACCACATTATACGGGTTGGATTCCCCAACTCTTTATATTTATACCTCTGTTTTGTCCATAGTGGTCAACTCAGGTGCGACACGTCACTACCAGCTCCGACTTCCAGGTAAATGGAAAGTAGCATTTAGCTCCTGATGTGTGAGTGTGTGTGTGTGTGTGTGTGTGTGTGTGTGTTCACCCTGTGATGGACTGGCACCCTGTCCAGGGATTATTCCTGCCTTGCCCTCAGAGCTTCCTGGGAGAGGCTCCATCTTTCCTTGGACCCTGCCCCAGATAAGCAGGTTTAGAAAACAGATGGATGGGTGTGTGTTCAGTTCCTAACCAGTCTCTCTACTGACATCTTCAGATTTACCCTTAGACTTCTAGATGTTCTTCAGTCTGTCAGTGTGAAAATTCTTCTTGCAAGCTCTCCAGCAGTTCCCAGTCATAAGTGTTTCTTGCACATCTAAGATGTATCACCTGACTAGTTGTCACCAGACCCCTTTCCTTTAAAGCCCAGACAGTCTGCGTTCCCCTTGTAGGACCCCCGGCTTAAGAGTCTCAGCAGCCTCTCACAATGCCTGAAGGCCCTATTAATCCTATTTTCAGCTTCCTTATCCAAATTAAAGAGTCCGCCACTTCCTAATGACACCAGCAAACCCATCTGGACTGCTGGAAATGTCCACTTCTTAAATATAACCCCTGCTAAGCCCTTTACTTCTCGTTTAAACTCGTGACTTGCAAACGCTCATTTCTCAAGTCTTTATTTATTTATACTGTCAAGATGTTTGACATGTGAGCCTGTTAAGGTGCAGCTTCAGTTGACGCCATGTTAGCCGCCCGCTATGGATGACCCATCGTTTGTTCAGCCTTCTGCTTCAGTGTGGAGGGGCCAAAAGAATTAGGGTCAGAGTTTGAGAAACAGGGGAGTAATTGTGACAGTGGTAGCCTGGGGTCTTGTTTGTTGCTCCACTGTTGACTGACTCTGTACTATGGACCATTAGCTACGGTGACTTCTATCCATTGGAGCCCTGAATATACGGCACCTTCACAAAGTAATCAGAACCCTTCACTTTTCTCACATTTTTTTTTATCATGCATCCTTAGGCAAAAATCATTTTAATTATTTTTTTCCATTATAAGTGCAATTGTGGATGGACAGGCAGCCCATCCTGAATGGAGGGTGGATTCTAGCCCAGCCAGGAGGCCATAACAGAAGGACAACATGGAAGGAGGCATAATCCAGCCAGGATGAGACTTCATTATTATTCCAGTTGGGGTGAAGGATTAATGGAGGGACTCAAGAGCAGTCCCTCCTCCCGTGCAATGGATGGCAGTGTTCCCAGTGCAACAAGTGTGGATGCTTGCAGGGATTCATGGGAATCACAGTGCTGAAGGACAGCCCTGTCAGTATCCTCGGGTGACACTGGAGGGCACTGCTTTGTAGGGCTTAAACACGACCCGCCATTCAGAAGTAATTCCAGGTCCAACATAAAAGGAAGCCGTCCAGCCTCTCCCAGTCGGGAGGCAGGTGGCAAGACACAAACGGAGGCGGAAGGAGGAAGAAATGTACTCGTTTTCGAGAGTTTTGGCTGGTGTTTGTCTGTAAATGTGCTGGTGAAAAATAAAAAAAAAATTATAATAATTTGGACCCGGAATTGTGTTGGTTTCAATTGTGTTTGAGGTTTGAGGCTCAATGGCACCCACCTTGTGATCACACCATGATCAAAAAACACTCAATACCCCTGAATGACAAAATGGAAACAGAATTTGAGGCAATTTAGGAAATAAAAATGTCACATTGACTCAAGTGTTCAGACTCAGGTGTATCCTACGAGGTGTGGCAGAAAAGTAATGAGACTGGCAACACTGCAAGCGATCTGGCAACGCTGCGCTGTTGTCCTTGATAGAGCACGTGTATCAGTACCCTCCCATAGCTCAGTGCGAGTTTCAACTCCTTCCGTTAACTACGTGATTTTTGTGACTGCTATTAGCGAAGTTGTGTTTTTGGTTGTGCGTCACGCAAAATGGAACAGCCGAATTTGGAGCAACGTTGTGCCATTAAATTTTGTGCTAAGTTTGGAGAATCGGCAAGTGTGACGTTTGAAAAGTTAAAACAGGCCTATGGGGAACATTCTTTATCCCGAGCTCAAGTTTTTCAGGGAGGCCTTCAACTTCGAAAACCAATGAAAACATCGAACGTGTGAACACTCTTGTGAGATCAGACCGTCGTTTAACATTAAGAATGTTGAGTGAACAATTAAATTTGAACAGATTTACCGTTCATCAAATTTTGACTGAACATTTGCACATGCGAAAGGTCTGTGCCAAAATGGTGCCGAAAAACCTCACAATTGAGCAGAAGGACAATCGAAAAAACGCATTCCTGTGGTTCCCCAGCCCCCTTATTCACCTGACCTCAGTCCGTGTGACTTTTTCCTTTTTCCTAAACTGAAAAATGTCCTCAAAGGACGTCATTTCGGGACTTTAGAAAACATCCAAAAGAGTGTAACGGACATGCTGAAGACCATACCGGTTGAAGACTTCCAGCGCTGCTACCAACAGTGGGAACAACGTCTCCATCGGTGTGTAGCTGCCCAAGGGAACTACTTTGAAGGGGATAACATTGATGTTTGAAAAAAATAAAAACTTTGGTAAATAAAAAATCAGTCTCATTACTTTTCTGCCACACCTCGTATTCTCTTGATCCTCACTGAGATGTTCCTAGACCTTGTTTGGAGTCCACCTGAGGTCAATTCCATCGGTTGAGCATGATGTGGAAAGGCACAGAGCTGAATATAGAAGGTCTAGGGTGTGTATCAGAGCAAACGCCAAGCTGTGAAGTCAAAGGAGTTGCCTGTAGAGCTTAGATTGCGAGGTTCTAGCTGGTACCATGTGGTCCTCTGGGGGACAATGACAGGTACAGCTGAGCATCATGGGAATAGCACTGATAGGAGACCATGGGACTGGAGGATGGAGCCTAGTGAGGAGGTGTACAGAGGAGCGCCTGTCCTTGTCACAACCCCATGCTTGCTTGCTTGCCTGATGGCCACTTGACATCTCTACTCCAATATTCTATGATGGACACAGGTTAGCTGGTCATGTGTTGGCTCGCTTTATGTCTTGTTATTGTTCAACTGCTGACTAAGGAAAAAAGAAACATTTGAGGAGTTTGCATCTGAAATAGCAAGTCACTTACACATGAGGCAAAAGAAGTTGCAGCAGCAGAAGCTGGCCATTAGTTAAGAAAAGGTTAGGATAAAAGCCTGCAGCCACTGCGGCCCTCAAGGATTGGAGTTGGACACCTCTGCATTAGAAGATGAGTGAATTGTGGCCATGAAGGCATGCAGATGGTCAGCAACAATACTCAAATATAATGTGGCGTTCAGGCAATGAAGGATTGGCATGAACAGGCTCAAAGTGTGCCAAGAAAACATGCCCCACACCACCAGCCTGGACTGTTGACACCAGATGCATGGATTCATGCTGTTAGTGTTAATTTCTGCCTCTAGCATAAATGGGAGCACCCAGACACATAACTCAGCTGATAAAAAGCCTCAATGAAAATCAAGAAGCTGCAGTGAGAGCTGAATATGGCAACACTGACTGGTTTTCGGACGGCATGGTGGCGCAGTGGGTAGCGCTGCTGCCTCGCAGTTAGGAGATCTGGGTTCACTTTCCGGGTCCTCCCTGCGTGGAGTTTGCATGTTCTCCACGTGTCTGCGTGGGTTTCCTCCCACAGTCCAAAGACATGCAGGTTAGGTGCATTGGTGATCCAAAATTGTCCGCTTGGTGTGCGTGTGTGTGCTGGCACCCTGCCCGTGGTTTGTTTCCTGCCTTGCATCCAGAATTGGTTCCAGTAGACCCCTGTGACCCTGTAATTATGCTATTGTGGGATCAGGCAAAGGTGCCTCTTGTCACCGTACCTGATCAACCTTTATGATGAAGCCATCTTCAGAAAAGTATAGAAATATCAGCAACCTGAGGTATGCAGAAGATACAACACTCCACCAGCAGCAAAGAAGCCATGCTGCATCTACTAAGAAGAGTCAAAGCTGAATTGGGATTAGATCCGAACATAAACAAGACGAAGATCATGAATGCGAAAAATGACAAAGACGTTGAGCCTGAAGGCAACAGAATGGAAGTTGCAAAGAATTTCAATCTCCTGGAAACGTGGATGCAACTAGCAGTGAAGAAACACTCTGTAGAATTGTGCTTGGTCACTCTACAATGAAGGCTCTCGACAAAATATTTAAAAGGTAAGGAAGTAACACCCAAAACGGAGCTCAGACTTGTCCATATGCTCATTTTCTCGGTGGTCAATTACGGATGTGAAACCTGGATATTAAAGAAACAAGATAGACTCAAATGAACTTTGGTGCCGTAAAGGGATTCTATGCGTGTCGTGGACCACCAGAAGAAATGACAAATCGTTTTCTGGAAGAGACCTAACCGGCTATGTCACTCTAAGACCAAATGATGAAGTTACAGCTTTGTCTTGTTTTAGTCACATCGTCAGAAGAGAGAGATCACTGGAGAAGGATGTCACGTCTGGGGTGATTGAAGGAACCAGACAAATAGGGCGACCTGCAACCGGATGGCTGGACACGTTGAGAACAACCGTGACAACCAAAACTGACTTCTTTTTTAGATCTTTAATTCATCAAGTTGCCAGATCTCAAACCAGAAATTGAGATTCATCTGACCAGGTTAGATTTTTCTACAGTAGTCTTCAACTGTCCAATTTGTTGGTTGTCTGTTCTTGGCTGACAGGATTGGAACCCGACCATCCTCTTCAAGGACCAACAGGTTGTGCATTCTGAGGTGCCTTTCTGCTCACCACAATTGTACAGAGCGGTTTTCTGAATTATGCTAGCTTTCAGTCAGCTCAGACCAGTCTGGCCAGTCTAACCCTCTCATTAGTAAGGCGTTTCTGTCCACAGAACTGCCGCTCACTGGATGTGTTTTTTTTTTTCTTCCACACCATTCTGGGCCTGTGGTGGGCTGGTGCCCTGCCCTGGGATTTGCTCCTGCTTTGCAGCCTGTTACTGGCTGGGATTGGCTCCAGCAGACCCTCATGACCCTGAGTTAGGATATAGCAGGTTGGACAATGACTGACTGACTGACTGACTGACTGACTGACCGACCGACCATTCTGGGTGAACTCTAAAGACTGTTGTGGGTACAAATCTCAGGAGATCAGCTGTTACAGAAATACTTAAACCAGTCTGTCTGGAACCAGCCATCATGCCATGGCTGAAATCACTGAGATTACATGTTTTCCCCATTCCCCATTAACTGAAGCTCCCAACCTGTATCTGCAGGATTTTATGCATTGCGCTGCTGCCACCTGATTGGCTATTGGCTGTGGAGGTGTTCCAAAAAATTTGTACAGTGAATGTAAATGGAGGCACTTGTGAGGACCTAACCACCTTCTTCTCCATGGTCTGGTAAAACAGCTGCTCACCCCCAATCGAAATGACTCCCTCAATATGTTTGTAGACTCTCTTGTTGTGTGAATTTCTAGTTGATAATAGCTTTGATAGGTTTATGTAACCTGGGAAGTGTAGCCAACTTGCAATTTGCTTAGAGCTCTTTACTTGTGTAATCAATTGTCCTGTAACACTTTTTCCCAAAGAGACCCCCAGCATGAAGTTTACTTGATTATGGAAATCTTTTGGTAAGTCGCTTTAAATAAAAGCATCTGTCTAGAAAATGCGTGTAAATGAAGTGCAGCATTAGATTACTATCCGCATATTATTAAATTTCCTGCGTCGTGATTAACAAACAAGGTATGAATTTGGCATTTAGATCTTGAGTTTCACTTCAAAAGCAACTGAATTCGAGAACGGGGTCTCCCGATGGCAGCCAATTTTTCGATCCTGATCCCATTTTCTAAACCTGATCCCATTTCCCGATCGCAGTCCATTTTCTAAACCTGATCCCATTTCCCGATCGCAGTCCATTTTC
>JANRMT010062844.1:9435348-9448384 GCA_026402145.1 Polypterus bichir lapradei
ATTTTCTAAACCTGATCCCATTTCCCGATCGCAGTCCATTTTCCTATGCCTGATCTCATTCCTGATCGCAGTCCATTTTCCTATTTCTGATCCCATTCCTGATCGCAGTCCATTTTCCAATCCCGATCCCAATCCTCGTCACGTGTCCGTCTCTTGCGAGGAGCCGGCTGCCTCTGTCAGCGCCGATCAGCGCACTCACTGAAAGATGGCGGTGCGGATGGAGAAACAGACGGGAGAACGCAGGCTGCCGATTTTGCCTTTATAAAGTAACAATAACGCGTGTTTGGTGTTAGTTCAAGGAACAAAATACTGCAAAACTTTTTCTTTGTTTTCCTTTTTTTGTGGAAGCGAGATGGACGCGCATACTCCGTGCTGGAATTTCGTTTCGCAAACTCCCCGGGATCCTTCTCTCGCTGGGGATTTACTCAGACTGCTGTCATTTTTCTAGAAAACCTTGGGATAATAAAGTCTGCAAGAAAAGCGGTCACAGACGAAAAGTGGATTTAAAAAAATGTCGGACAGCAAAGTTATTGTGGCAGTGAGAGTGCGGCCGATGAACCGAAGGGGTAGGTACACTCGACTCGGGTGGGATCGGCTCGGTTCGGGTCCGCTCGGCTCGTTGCTCTGTACAGCCTGAGCAGCCGCGGTGGACTTTCCCAGCACTTTCTTTTTTTTGGGGAGGGGGGTGGCCGTTCGCCGGTGGTTGTCTCTTTTTACCCTAGTTGCCCCCTTTTTGGGGGGGGAGTGGGGGGTGAGAGTTGCGCGGACTTGTAACCGTCTGTCTATGTGTGTGTGTGTGCGTCCTTTTCTGCAGAGATCGAGCTGAACACAAAATGTGTGGTGGACATGGAAGAGAATCAGACCGTCCTGCAGCCTCCGCCATCGAACTCAAAGGGAGAGAACAGGTACAAAATTAAAAAAAACAAAACAAAAAAAATTACAAGGCTGGGCTGGCGTGACAGACTGAGTGGCGCTTTTTCCGCTTTCGCTTTTAAGCCCTTCCCTTTTTTTTTGACACCACTGTCTATTCCCCACCCCTTTACTCTTAAGTTTCTGAGATTTAAGTATCTTAAAATAAAATATCTGAGACAGAAATGATAACTGACACCCTCAAAGCCCCCCAAGTGCCAGGCAGGTGGCCCATCAGTTCACACCCCTTGACATCACTAACCACCAGGTAGCTGGGTGATTTCTTCTTAAGATTCAAGACTTTAGTTGTCACACGCACAGCTATACAGGTACAACGTGCAGTGCAATGAAAAATGATTTCTCACATTTGTTTGTATTTCGAATTTGTTGTTTCTGTGTGTCCGGTACAGCATTCCGATGTCGGCAGTTGTTCAGTTCATATAGCGCCTTTCCTAGTTTATATTGTACAGTATATATTGCACCCTGATGTGTCTTATTAGACACTGGACTTCCATCCATGAGCTCGCATTTCTTTTTATGGTTTGTGTACACTTTTCAGTCTTTATTTTTTTTCTTGCCCAACATCTTGCACTGCCGATTAGTATGTCATTACGTTGGCCCGGCGATCAAAAATGAGAGAGCGATTTATGAAAAATTATTTTATTCAGGTGTTGGTCACTACTCAAAATTTCAAGAAATAGTAGATTGCTGCACAACTAGAAGGTTAAAAAAAATTAACCAATGCGCAAAAACCATTCCACATTAAAATCTGGCATTTTGGAAAACTTCAGCGATCAAAATTAAGCGTTGCAACAAGCGTATTACAAAGGGGGGCCAGCAAATGAGTTTTGTCCGCGCTGCCTTTGCTTTCAATGGCTTTGGGACATTTGCCCCCACAGGACGTGGCTAATGTCCTGCACTGCTCTGGCTTGATTTTGAAAATCCACTCGTCTTCCACAATTCGGGGTTCTTTGCCATAGTGTCGCTAGTCCTCTTCCAGAGATTCTCGGTCGGGTTCAGATCAGGACTCCGGGTTGGCTATATCATCGCTTTGATATTCTCGACTTCTCAGAATTGCTTCACCCGTTTTGCAGTGTGACGAGGGGGGGCTTTGACATGTATATAAAAAAAAAATGAGTGGTTGATTGGGTGACCGCCAGGGATGGAGCCGCGTGTTGTCCGAGGAGGTCCTGATCCACGTTAGCGCTCACCTTGCCATGTAGCTGGACAAGAAGTGCGACCCCTGCTGCGGACAACCCTAATCCCGACCCCAGGCCCCCCTCATGAAACTTCAAACTTTACTGACATCTTCACACATATACACTGTAAAAACAAAAAAATTACGGTATATAAAAAAAGAAAACTGTCAGCTGCGTTTTGAATTTTACCGTCAAAAATAAGGCGACAATATTTTTAGGTCCACGGTGTAACCGTATGTTATATAATTGTTTCTTCTTTATAGATAGATAGATACTTTATTAATCCCAAGGGGAAATTCACAAGTATACAACTTGAACAGGCGAGTCTCGGTGTATAAAAATCCATGTCAAGTAATAAAAAATGTCCAGGGAGCGATTCCACATAAAAGAAAGTGGTAGAAGTCATCAGTGAAATAGAGAAAAAGGTAAATAGATAAAGTCATACACGGGGCTGCTGGAATAGCTTATTACAATAGAAATGAACGTTTAACCATAAGCTGGAATCCATGCACCGTAATAAATACGCGAATCATTAAACCGTCAAAAGGTGCTGCCAAAACCACACACTAGTATACAGTTTGTATCAGTACAATAGAAACAATTAATAGCAATCATGTTATACCATTTAATTTTATCCATTGAAAAGAATTCAAAGTTTAATGGAGTTGTGGCATGTTGTCTGGTGAAGTAAGGTTTGCTTTTGTGGTGTATGGTGTCCTACTGGCACGGCCGTCGCCACCATTAAAACGAATCGGATATTCGCCCAGAGCGCAGATCGTAAGGGGGCGGAAAAAGCCAACGGCACGGGTCAGGTTGGCTCACTGCCTACGGGTTTGCCAGTTTATCGAAAACAACCCACCATTAAACCAGCTTCCATAACCTTAAAGAAACTTAAGCAGTCGGAGAAAATCAAGTCCGGTAATTCCTAATATGCCAAGGAACAATATGGTAAAAGGGGGCGTTTCCCTATGCAAATATCGCAACTGTATGCAAATTTAGAAATCTGTGCCAAGGGAAAAAAAAAAAAGCAGAAAATGTTTTAAGTTATGGAAATTTGCATGATATGGCAACCGCACAAACTGCTTTTACCACGGATGCACATTAAGAAACAGCTACATAAAGCAAATCCATCTGATCATTTGAGTTAAATTAACGTAAGGCAGCTGTTTAAAGTTAAAGAATATTTATCCTTGGTAACCATGTGACAGTGTATTAGCGCAAACCACACACGGTCAACAAAGTGACTTGTATTTAAACAGCTCGGTGCAGTAAAATGGATGGTATAAAATACGATTTCCCTTCTGATGGCATTAGCTTGTTTACTGGTGCCGTGATTACCTTTTTTTCACAGAAAACGGAATATATATATATATTTTTGTACGGGTTAAAAATGTGAATAACATTGTATTGGTCTGTACGTTTCATTCCAGCGCTTTTACACTTGTTTACCTTCTCTAGTTAACGGTTTTCTAATATAAAAATAACAGCCAACTTTTACAGTGTAGGTTTAATTTCATACCGAGCACAATGTTCCCCATCCGAACTAACTAAATTAAACTTGGATTTCGACACTGAAATGAACTTTGGACCAGTTCTTCTCTACACAATATGCTAGCCGGGCTGCCTTTTATATTCTTTTTTAGTTTTAATTGTTCTTCTTCTTTGCTGGTCACTCTGGAGAGGGCCTTCAGTCCCAATTCACACTGTATGTCCTTGTCCTGTGCAGCACTGACTTGGCGAGCAATTCAAGCAGCGGTGCTGACCGACCTTTTTTTATTTCGGAACTTTGATGACTTTGTTTCTTTGGAAATTACGCCCTTGGATGGACCGACTTCTCTTTCAGTGACCCTTCAGAGAGGGTCTTCCCATGAGTCTCGATCTGAACTAACTTACGTTGCAGCGTTTCGGTTGCCCATCTTACAAAATGCCTGCCAATGCTGACTAATCGGTATTTCAAGACATTGCCCGATTAGAACCAGCTGTCAATTAGTACCACCCGATCTCAGATTGTTGACCTTCTTCAATTATCTTGTTGAAATCTTTTATTTTTGGGGGGTAGTTTTCACTGATATCACTAAATCTACTTTGAGGGAACATTCGATTTGGATGAGCAGTGACTCTGTAAATGACAATAATGCTATTTGTTCTCTTAGTTATGATCACTAGTGCAGAACCAGCCCAGGATGCGATGCATGCTGGGATGCAGGCAGCAACAGTACCATTTTAAAACACGTTTCATTTGTCTCGAGATCAGACTCGGAAGATCATGTGTGACGTGTTGTTTCTGGTGCCCCGGTTTGTGCCACAAAGCCATTGAGCCCAAGAAGAAAGCGTTTATTTATGTCGCCCAACTGGTGCCCATGCTGTGTGTAGCACGCTATGCACAGAAGACATGCCAGCCAGAAATGAAATGACAGTTCAGGTTCTGTGAAGTAGGAATACTACCTGCTGTGCTACTATGCCATTAATCCATCCATCCATTATCCATCCTGCTATATCCTAACTACAGGGTCACTCTGCTGGAGCCAGTCCCAGCCAACACAGGGTGCAAGGCAGGAAACAAACCCTGGGCAGGGCGCCAGCCCACCGCAGGGCACCGCACACACACACTGCCACCATGCCACTTTCAAGAATTACTATGGGTATGTTTATTTAATAGGGTATGTTATGATGGACTGAAATTCTGTCCTGGGTGGGCTCTTACCCTGTGCCCAGTGCAGCCAGGGTAGCCCCTAGCCCCATGTGACTGTGAATTGTATTACGTTGGTAGATTTTTGCGAAATGAACAGCATTCATTTATATAAATCGGTTTGTACTTTGTTTTTGTGTGTTTTAACAAATCTGCATCCTTACATTTACTAATTCTGTGTTTAGTCATTTGTAAATTTTTTACTTGCATTTGTGACAATTGCTCTGTGCCTGCACTCAGTGAGGGGCGCTATATAAAAATAAAGTGAATTAAATTGAATGTCAGGGTCCTCCTAAACAGGACATATTGATGCCAGTGCCCTCCAGTGCAGGGCTCCTTTATTTCTCCTCTGTTTCATTGTAGTGCCCATGACCAATATTCCATCTTCCTCTTCTCCCCTTCTCTTTGGGGTCGATGTTCCTGATCAGCCTTTTCAATTCAGTGCCCCCCCCCCCCCCACTCCCTAAACCTTTTCATTCCCACCCATGATGCCCCCTTCTATTCCCAAATTATTTACTTTGTTATACCTGACAGTATTTTCTTGTGAGCTTTGCATGCTTGGAGATTTTTTGGAATTGTGGTGTACCCTGTCAGTTTGTTTTAGGTCTGTGGTGTAAGTGATGTGATGTGGTAACTCTGCACCCTCCTTATGCCCCCTGTGATGGACAGCACGCATGTGCGGGCGTCCTGCCTGGGAGGCCAGTAGGGTGGAAGGACAGAGGGAGACAACCTATTAAGGCTACAGGTTCTCCCAACACCATAGATGGCAGCTTCCCTAGGCGATGCTACCAATGTGTTCGCATGCTGGGAATTGGAGTCCAATAGAGCAGCTTTGTTGTGTCCTGTGGGTGCCACCAGGGGGCTCTGCAGGGATACATGATCCTTGCATTCTGGAACTTCTATTGCTTCCGTGGGGCTATGCCCTGGCACCAGAAGTACTTCTGGGTCCAAGATAAAAGGAACTTCCCTGCCACATCCAGGCGAGTCAGAGTTGGGAGGAAGGAGGACAAAGCTTGCCTGGAGGTGTGGAGGAGAGGGAAGTGGTGAATAAAAGAGGATCTGGGTGTTTTGAAGAGTCTTTGTGAAGGCATGATTGATAATAAATAAATAATTTGAACCTGGGAATGGTGTTTGTTTAGTGGTGTCTAAGGTTTGGGACGCTGCAGAGCCCCCTACAGGTCACACCACACATCCATTTTTTTGTCCAATATTAGGAATACTGTAAGTGCAAGCCAATCCACATTTATTGTAAGCCTTGTTCATATTATATAGTGCCTTTCACAAAAGCATACAACAGTATGATGTAACATCAGGACAGTTAGCGCTGCTGCCTGTCAGTGCCGGCGATCAGGGTTTCAGTCCCACACCAGACCCCCATCTTTGTCAAGTCTGCACGTTCTCCCATAATGCCTTATGAGTCGCTACCCCAGTAGATCAGTGGGGAGTTTGCATGTTCTCCCCATATCTTGTACTTCTCACCAGCTGCTCTGTTTTTATCTTAAATAATCGGAGTTGTGTGTAGAAGAAAGAGGGGCTGCGTTTTCTTTTTAACTTGATGGATTTGTTTTTCTCGTGTGTATTTTTTTTGGAACACTGTCGCTGTTTGGCTGTACTGTTCATATCTATATATATAATTCACTAAGGGCACGCAAGACACTGAGTGCAAGCAAGACAGAGAGCCATGCCCACCAACTCACAGAGTCCCACCTGCCAACTCTAAGACCACGGGATACGCTCGACAAAGCCCCGCCCACCAACTCTAACCCTCCTCCCACGTCATGGGATACACACGACAGGGCCCCGCCCACCAACTCTAACCCTCCTCCTGCGTCATGGGATACACACGACAGAGCCACGCACGCCAACTCTAACCCTCCTCCCGCGTCATGAGATACACACGACAGAGCCACGCACGCCAGCTGTAACCCTCCTCCTGCGTCCACCGTCACTCTCGAGGCATGTGCACTGCCTGCTCATGTGCCCGCACTCACCAAACACAGCCTCAGTCGCTTTCGTCTGTGCAAAAGTCCACATGCACCTCTGAGCCACGTTGACTTTTCACCACACGTAAGACAGAGAGCCACAACCGTCAACTTACAGAGCCCCGCCCGCCAACTCTAACAGAGCCCCGCCCACGGGTTACGCACGAAAGACCCATGAACGCCCACTTTAACCCTCCTTCCACGTCATGGGGAACGCACAACAAGGCCCCGCCTGCCAACTCTCACCCTCCGCAGGCTTCCAACATCGCTCTCGAGGCAATTATATGGCGACATCGACTTCTCAACTGTCACTCTGAAACAACTCGGTACGCGAGCTATATTAAGCGTCACCAACGAAGACTCACTACACCTTAATGAACAGGTGCTGAAACTTATCCCTAACGACGAAGTAACTTTCACCAGCGTTGACTCCATCGTCACAGACGATCCTGCAGATCAACTTGCATTCCCCGAAGAATTTCTTAATTGTCTTACTCTCACTGGCATGCCTCCGCATAAACTCAAAATTAACATTGGTTCAGTCATCATGCTTCTCAGGAACCTCATGCCAGCAAAAGGCCTCTGTAATGGCACTAGACTTTCTGTTACCAGCATTCACCGCGATGTACTGGAGTGTAAGACTATCACATCTGCTACCTCACAAACTGTCCTTATTCCCCAGATTTCCCTGACCCCATCAGATTCTAATTACACGCAGACAATTTCCTGTTAGACTGGCATTTGCAATGACTATTAATAAGGCACAAGGACAAACTTTCAAAAAAATATGCCTGTATCTGCCAAAACCTGTTTTCACTCACGAACAATTGTATGTTGCTCTCTCCAGAGTTCCATCTTTTCATTCACTTACAGTTGTATCCTCAAACCCTCCCCATTTGGACAACTGTGCCTTCCAGGAAGTGTTCACTGATCAGTAAATAATTATCTGCAGCGTATGCTACGCCGCGGTTGGCTAGTGAGTTTATAATTGTCTGAGTCCTGTGTTATTATTGTATGTGTCTTGCTTGCCTTGTAAAAGAAAAGTAAAAAAATATATTGGGGTCATGGTGGGGGACAACGTCAATTACTAGGCAGGAATCAGCCCTGAAAATGGCGTCAGCCTGTTGGGCTCGTGTATACAAATACTCAGTAATGGCACATGGCATTTGAACTAGGACATTGGATCTGAAAGGTAGAGATCCAAGCCACTCACTGCTCCGCCGGGCAGACCTGATATTACGTATATCTGTCTCTGCTTACTGCCAGTGTGGAGTCTTCTGGCTTTTAAGACATTTGAGTCATCTTCTGGTCTGTTCAAGTCACTCGGTAATCGGCAGAACAAAATTAGATTATCCATCCATCCATCGTCTTAACCCGCTTATCCAAAGTAGGATCACAGGGTAACTGGAGCCTGTCGCAGCAACAGTCCGTGAATAGTGTGCCAGTCCATCACCAGGGTAACACATACACACACATATCAGGGACCAGTTTAGCAATACCAACTCATCCAACCGGCGGGTCTTTGGACTGTGAGAGGAAACCAGAGCACCAGTGGAAACTCATGTGAACATGGAAAGAACTGGCAAACTCCACCTTTTGTTATCCATCCAGCCATCTCTTTTTGAAACCCACGTATCCAAAGCAGGATCACAGGGTAGTTGGAACCTGTACCAGCAAGGACTAGGAAGGAAGAATCACTGGATAGGGTGCCAGTCCATCACAGGGTAAACGCACTCTCACACACAAACACATATATACACATATCAGAAACCAGTGTAGCAGTACCAGTTCAACCAACCTGTGTGTCTTTGGACTATGAGAGGAAACCTGAGCACCCAGAGGAAACTTACATGAACATAAAGAGAACATGCAAACTCCACATTTTATTATACACTATCCATCCAGCCATCTCTTTTCTAAACCTGCTTATCCAAGACTGGGTTTGAGCCAATCCCAGTAGTCATAGGGTATAATACAATATAATTTTTTTTTTGTACAGCCCAAAATCACACAAGAAGTGTCACAATGGGCTTTAACAGGCCCTGCCTCGTGACAGCCACCCTGCCTTGACTTTCTAAGAAGACAAGGAAAAATTCCCAAAAAACACCCTTGTAGGGAAAAAAAATGGAAGAAACCTTGGGAAAGGCAGTTCAAAGAGAGACCCCTTTCCAGGTAGGCTGGGCATGCAGTGGGTGTCAAAAAAGAAGGGGGTCAATATAATACAATACGCAGAACAGGACAAATCCTCAATACAGTATAAAAATAAAAAAATTACAAGTACGTAACAGAATTTAACAGTAGATGATATCACATAATATGATTTGGATTTGTTTAGAGTCCTGGAGACCTCAGCCATCAAGCTGCCTCCCCCTATTGGCCATTCCACAGCTGAAACAGCGCTGGGCCAGCCAATCCAAAGACAGGACCCTCTACCCCACAATTCATGCGATCCTCCATCAGGGATGACTTTACCTTAGGTAGGCAGGCAAAACAACTTGGCAGGTGGGCTGTGGCACCAAGAGCCACATTTGAGTACCAGGCAGGAACAATACCAGGACAGGATGCCACGGGGAAAACAAAAAGACCCACAGAGCAGGGGAAAATTGTCAAGGCCTGTGTGACTTTGGACTGTCGAGCACCCAGAGGAAACCCATGGAAGAACATACAGACTTCACTCAGGGAACCGCTGGGATGTGAATCTCAGTCTTCTTATTGTGATGCAACAGAACTACCACTGTGCCACCAAGCCACCACATACTGTACCGTACCGTACCATATCATATAATCCAGGTCTGACTGGATTCGAACTGTGTGCTGCATCTCCTTATTTAATATAATATAATATATAATATAATATAATATAATATCCATCCATCCATTATCCAACCCGCTGAATCCGAACACAGGGTCATGGGGGTCTGCTGGAGCCAATCCCAGCCAACACAGGGCACAAGGCAGGAACCAATCCTGGGCAGGTTGCCAGCCCACCGCAGTATAATATAATATAATATAATATAATATAATTTAATAATAATCTTCCCATTCACTTTTTATAATATAATGTATAAATAATATAATATAATTTTCTTATTCACGCTTTATAATATAATCTTCCCATTCACTTTTCCTACTGAGTAATATATTATATTATTCCCATTCACTTTTCCTATAATATAATCTTCCCATTCACTTTTTATATAACTCAGTATAAAAAGTGAATGGGAAGATTATATTATATTATATTATATTATATTATATTATATTATATTATATTATATTACCTTTCCATCCACTTTCCTAGTGAGGGCTGCATTTATATATTATACTAGCCTTTCCCCTTTAGCTCCGCCCACGTAGTAGTGAAACAGGACAAACTTTAACAATCAGCAAACAAGCAGGTATCGCTAGCTAAGCAGAGGCAAGGTACACTCCAAAACGTGGCCAGAGGTAGAGCGACTGGAACAGACGCTGGCACGTGAGTGAGGATGGCCCACCCGGCTCACTACCCCCTACGTCGCACTTCCCCCTCCCCTCGGTCTGCAGCCTCTGTCTCAGATTAGTACGAATATGTCGCTCCTGCAAGTGAACTGTGATACTTAGGGCAATAAGAGAAGTCGCAAAATGAACCAGAATGTTCACGCAAATTATAGAAGAAAACCCAATCTAAATCCGTTAAGTAGTTCTCTCATGAAAAGCAGACTGACAGACAGACAGACAGACATTGAATTTTATATATACAGAGACTAGCTGTCCCTCGCGGCTTCGCCCGCGTATTAGTGAAACAGGACAGTGAGGAGGGTCCTGCCCGGCTCCCCACTCCTGACGTCACACTGCCCCATCCCCTCGGCCCACAGCCTCTGTCTTGGATTCACGTGGATATATCACTCCTACAAGTGAACAATGATTCTTAGCACAATGAGAGAAGTCACAAAATCAACCGGAATGTCCAAGGAAATTATCGAGAACAACCTAATCTAATTCCGTTAAATAGTTCTCTCGTGAAAAGCGGACAAACAGACAGACGTTGGATTTTATATACAGTAGATATAGAGATTGTATCTTATATATAAACATCTACGCATGGAAGTGTGTGTGTGTGTGTGTCTGTCAGGCCCAGAAATGAGAGGTGGAGTCGGGGTAAGGGCTCCGCCTCCAAGGAAACAGAAACTCGCTTAGCCGCTAATAACACAAGTGATGCAAGCACATCAGCAAAACGGTATCCCTTGTACTTTTCCTCCTGCTGTTAATGCACAAGTGAGGTGAGCACGTTGGCAAAATGAATCCTCCTAGGAGAGAGATGCCCAGAGTAGTTCCTTTCAATTACCTGACATCTCTACATTTCAGTTTTTTTTTTCTGACGATTTCAATAATTTCTAGGACCTTTTTATAGCTCGGGCTTACACAGCTTATTATATTATATTATATTATATTATATTATATTATATTATATTATATTATCCAGCCATCCATTTTCCAACCCGTTGAACCCGGGGGTCTGCTGGAGCCAATCCCAGCCAACATAGGGCGCAAGACAGGAACCAATACCGGGCAGGGCGCCAACCCATCGCAGGACACACACACCCACACCCACACACCAAGCACACACTAGGGACAATTTAGAATCACCAGTCTACCTAACTGCATGTCTTTGGACTGTGGGAGGAAACCGGAGTAACCTGAGGAAACCCACGCAGACGCGGGGAGAACATGCGAACTCCACGCAGGGAGGACCCGGGAAGCGAACCCGGGTGTCCTTACTGCGAGGCAGCAGTGCTACCACTGTGCCACCGTGCCTATGACCTATCCATCTACTTTTCCTAGTGAGGGTTGCAGTGATATGTTCTGTTCTGTTATATCCTATGTAGGCCGTGTTGGTGTCCATATGGACTGTGTGTGCATGTCCTCCCTGTGTCTATGTAGATTTTTCTCCCATGTCCCCAAAGATGTCTGTCTTAGGTTAGTTGGCAAGCCCCCACTGGCCCAGTGTAGGTATGGACATGCATAGCTCCTGCAGTATACTGGCACCACATCTGGGGATGGTGCCTGCTGTGCCCCCAGTGCTACTATGACAACCTTATCATTTTCTAAAATGATCTAATAATGACACAATGCATTTTGTTGCAGAATAGGCAGACGTCATGCAGGACTATTGTAGTAGATGGTGTCCTAGCAGGAGCCTTCGGATGCCTCCGAGTCAAGTCCGTTAAGTTAAACTTTTTCCGAATGGTGCCGAGTAGCGAGAAGTGAACATCACATTGCCACTGTAGGGCCTGGAATGTGGAAAAGAAAGAATCCCCCTGTTTTTCTTCTGCTTACCCTCCCCAGTTGGCTTTTCTCCAAAATATCAGTGCAACAGACTGTAAAAATAAATGGCCAGAATGAGAGCACGGAGCCCGCCGTGTTGTGCCCATTCCCATACACTTGTCCTGCCTCTGTCACGCTGCCATTCGGGGACCCTTGTGTCAAAGCGCATTCTTTTATTTCATATGCTTGGAATCCACATTTTTGAAAGGATACCACTTCCGCTGAGTGAAAGCAATCATCTGATCCAAAGTTTTGCGTGAGGCAGAGAGGCCACACAAAAGACGATGCATCAAGAAAAAAAAGAAAGAAAGAGGGTGAAGGGGCTCCTTGAGCATCGCCGAGTAGCGGACCACTGTACGAGGTGACATATGAGGCGAGCGCCAGAGTCAAACAGCTGGCGGGCAGTCACGTGCCCATGTGCTAATTTAACTTCCCCCTTTAACAAAGTCCGGATTTCTGAGGAAAACAAGGGACTTTTTGAACTTGAATTCTTAATGCGGCAGGATCAGTGCTCCGTGCATGTAATGAGTCTTGGAACAGGAATTTCAAAAGAAAACCTGCCAGCTGACTTGAAGGAATTCACTGTAACGAACAAGAGCCTGTTATCTTGTGGTATTTTTCCATCCATCCATTGTATGAATATTGGATTATGCTGGTTTAGGACTCTCACGTTATTGGCGTATTTTCCATCTGTCCGTTTTTTTAACCTCCTACCCCTCTTATCCAGTGTAGTAACACGAGACTTAAGACATTGAAAGGTTTGGGGCAGCCACCCGTATAATCTGTTCCTGGCTGCAAAGTTATAGAAATGCAAGCAAAAGTAGTTTATAAGACTGAGTCCAAAACAGAACTGAATTCCAGTGGAAGGGAGTGAGGCTTTATAGAAAGTCTGGGGAAAGTGACGTTGTCCTCGGTCTCGGGGGCCGGAAGTGACGTCGTCCTCGGTCTCGGGG
>JANRMT010062844.1:9448553-9486854 GCA_026402145.1 Polypterus bichir lapradei
GGGGCCGGAAGTGACGTCGTCCTCGGTGCCCGGGGCCGGAAGTGACGTCGTCCTCGGTGCCCGGGGCCGGAAGTGACGTCGTCCTCGGTCTCGGGGGCCGGAAGTGACGTCGTCCTCGGTCTCGGGGGGCCGGAAGTGACGTCGTCCTCGGTCTCGGGGGCCGGAAGTGACGTCGTCCTTGGTCTCGGTGGCCGGAAGTGACGTCGTCCTCGGTCTCGGGGGCCGGAAGTGACGTCGTCCTCAGGGCTCGGGGGCCGGAAGTGACGTCGTCCTCGGTCTCGGGGGCCGGAAGTGACGTCGTCCCGAGTTGAGGCGGCGGTGCCTGGTGGGATTTCCCAGGTAAGGTCTGCAGGAAACTTAGAAAGAGAGTTAGTGCACCCTGCCGCCCCCTGCGCGGATGTGTTACCATTATTCTTTAAGCCCTTCAGCTGCCTCCTATTCGCACGTGTGTGACACCAGTACTGTCGGGGCTCATGCCTATCCCAGCAGCACTAAACCTGGATCATAGGACGCGTTTACTCACCAATTACCCCATGATTCATGTTTTTCTGAGATGTGGGAGATAAACCTTAACACTCGAAGGAAACCCTATGCAGACACAGGAAGACTGGGCACACCAGACAGGATCTGAACCCGGGACCCTGTATGTGTGAGGCAGCAGTGCCAAACAATTAGAATCAAAATTCACAATATTGGCCAGGTACACTAATGTCTACTATGAGTTTGTCTTGGTAGCATTGACACAACATACAAGGACAACATAAAAAATAAAAAAAAAGCTAAAACAGAATAAATATGTCAAACTGTGATGGAAATTAAAACGTCCCAACATGTGTGGGTATACGTACAGTGTCCTCCACAATGTTGGAGGCAAAGACACATTTTTCCTTGATTGACCCCCTCCTCCACAGTTTAAAATTACAAATCAATCAATTCAGACATCGTGATTAATGTGCACATGGCAGACTTTCATTTAAGGGGATTTGTAGACATTTTGGTCACATCACAACACTTTTTCTACATGGTCGCCCCATTTCAGGGCACCGCAACGTTTGGGACAATTGGCATCCCAGGTGTTTGTGATTCCTCAGGTGGGTTTTGTGGCTTCATAAGATACGTTGGCTGGCTTCTACCCTTCGGAGTCTGTAATCGCCAGTGTTCAATATGAAAACAAGAGCTGTGCCAATAAAAGTCAACGAAGCCATTATGAGGCTGAGAAACAAGAATAAAACCATTAGAGACTAGAGCAAAACCTTAGGATGACCGAAATGAACTGTCTGGAATATCAAGAAGAAGAAAGAACACACTGGTGAGCTCAGCGATCACAAAGGGACTGGTAGGCCAAGGAAGACCTCCACTGCTGATGACAAAAGAATCCTCACTATGGTCAAGAAAAAGCCCCAAACATCTCTCCGACAGATGAGACTCAGTCTTCAGGGGACTGATGTGGACGTGTCAGAGACGACTATCAGCAGAAGACTTCATGAACAGAAACACAGAGGACACACTACAAGATGAACACCACTAGTTAGTCACAAAAACAGGATGGCCAGATTACAGTTTGTGAAAAAGGATTTCAGGGAGCTTGCAGAATTCTGGGAAAAAGTCTTGTGGATGGACAAGACAAAGATGAACCTCATCAGAGTGATGGCAAGAGACAAAAAGGAATGGTCCGAGATCCATAGCAGACCATCTCATCTGTTAAACATGGCGCTGGGGGTGTTATGGCTTAGGCATGTATGGCTGCCACAGGTCCTGGCACACTTCTCTTCACTGATGATGGAACTGCTGACGGCAGCGGCACAATGAACTCTGAGGTGTGTAGAAACATCTGATCTGCTCAAGTTCCTGTAAATGGCTCCAAACTCGCTGGACGGCGCTTCATCCTCCAGCAAGAAAATGAGCCAAACAGACTGCTGGGGCAACACAGGAGTTTTTCAGAGCTAAAGAATGGAAAATTCTTGAATAGCCAAGCCAGTCACCTGACTTAAATCCAATTGAGAGGGAGGCTGAAGAGAAATCTAAAGGGAAAAGCTTCCAAAACAAGCAGGAGCTGAGAATGGCCACATTAGAGGCTTGTCAGAGCATCACCAGAGAAGATCCTCAGCACCTGCTGACGTCTATGAATTGCAAACTTCAAGCAGTCATTGCATGCCAGGGATATGCGACAAAATCCAGAATATGACAACGGCTTTAGCAGACCTGCCATTGCCATGTCACAAACATTATGGTGCTCTGAAATGGGGAAACCGTGTAGATTAAGTGTTGTCATGTCACCAAAATGTCTGCAAATCCCCTTAAATGAAAGTCTGCCATGTGCACTTCTATCACGATGTCTCAATTGTTTGATTTGTAATTTTAAACTTTGGAGCAGGTCAGGCTCAGTCTTCAGGGGACTGATGTGGATGAGTCAGAGACAACTATCCACAGAAGACTTCATGAACAGAAACACAGAGGACACACTACAAGATGAACACCACTAGTTAGTCACAAAAGCAGGATGGCCAGATTACAGTTTGTGAAATAAGACTTCAATGATCCTGTAGAATTCTGGGAAAAGGTCTTTGAACAGATGAGACAAAAATGAACCTCATCAGTGTAGGGCGAGAGCAAAGTGTGGAGATGAAAAGGAACTGCCTGAGATCCAAAGCAGACCACCTTATCTGTTAAACATGGCGCTGAGGGTGTTATTGCTTGGACATGTATGGCAGCCACGGGTCATGGCACACTTCTATTCACTGGTGATTGAACTGCTGACAGCACAATGAATTCCGAGGTGTAGAGAAACATCTGATCTCCTCAAGTTCCTGTAGATGCCTCCAAATTCACTGGACGGTGCTCAATCCTCCAACAAGATAATGAGCCAAACAGACTGCTGAGACAACACGGGAGTTTATCAAAGCTAAAGAATGGAAAATTCTTGAATGGCCAAGCCAGTCACCTGACTTAAATCCAATTGAGAAGGCCTTCCATATGCTGAAGAGAAAACTGTAGGGGAGAAGCCCCAGAAACAAGCAGGAGCTGAAGATGGCTGCATTAGAAACTTAGCAGAGCATCACCAGAGGAGACCCTCAGCACCTGCTGATGTCTAAGAATTGCAGATTTCAAGCAGTCATTGCATGCCAGGGATACGCGACAAAGGACTAAATATGACGGCTTTAATAGACCTGCCATTGCTGTGTCCCAAACATTATGGTGAACTGAAATGGGGGGATCTTGTAGAAAAAGTGTTTTTGTATCTACATGGTTTTAAAGAAATGTAGGCAAATCCCCTTAAATGAAAGTCTGCAATATGCATTTTAATCACAATGTCTGAAATGTTTAATTTGCAATTTTAAACTATGGAGCAGAGGGCTAAATCAGGAAAAGAGTGTCTTTGTCCCCAACATTATGGAGGGCACTGTAGATACCAAATACAAACTCAGAATTAGTTAGGATAACTGCATGAGGAATAAAAATGTGTTAAGTCACGTGTTGGTTTAGCTTTAACCGTTCAAAGGATCAGCAATGACCTTCGCAACACACTCCCTAGCCTCATACAGTGGAACCTCGGGTCACGAACGCCTCGGAACACGTACAAATCGGGTTACCACCAAAACGTTCGCCAAACTTTTGTATCTGTTCACGACCACACACTCGGATGACGAACAAGCCAGTTTCCCTTCCGGTTCGTATGCGCCGATGATTTCCGCACGTGTTCAGTCTCTCCCTGTGCGTTCGCTGTGAACTCTTTGTGCTCTGTTTCATTTCATTCTGGTTCGTACGCGCCGGTGATGTCTGCACGTGTTCAGTCTCTCCCTGTGCGTTCGCTGTGAACTCTTTGTGCTCTGTTTCGTTTCATTCCGGTTCGTACGCGCCGGTGATGTCTGCACGTGTTCAGTCTCTCCCTGTGCATTCGCTGTGAACTCTTTGTGCTCTGTTTCGTTTCATTCCGGTTCGTACGCGCCGGTGATTTCTGCACGTGTTCAGTCTCCTCGTGTACAGTACATTGTTTTCGGTCAGACGTGCATCGCGCAGAGGGACTTTACCTCAAAACTGTAATCTCCTCTCCACCCAGTTCCTCCTCACTTTCTTCATGCCACAACTCGACTCATGCAAGGTTAGTTTTCTTGGTTGTTTATGGTTAGTTTTTGTATAAATTACAGATTTTTCAAATGTTCATTTTTTTCCCTGTGCTTAAAACTCATTAAAAAAAGTGTTTACAGCGAACGGTTCGTAAGGCTATAGCGTGAACTCCTGCAATGCTACTTTTCCCTGTTATGCAAAGTTTTTACATTTAGTTTATTATTACACTGTGCTTTCTATGGTGTAATTAACTATTTTTGTGCTTAACAATCTTTAAAAATCTTTATATATTTATATACAGCTTGTACTGTCCGGAATGGATTAATTGTATTTACATACAGTCCTATGGGGGAAATTACTGTGGGTCAAAACCAAATCGGGTTACGACCAGAGTTTTGGAATTAATTACGGTCATGACCTGAGGTTCCACTGTATAGGACTTAATGGGTGGTATGTCATGGCCTCAATGTACTTTACATAGTGAGTGTGGAGCCACTTCAGCCACCACTAATGTTGATGTGATGGCAGCCATTTTGCACTGGGCATCCTTGGTAAGGAATAGGGTGTTTCCCGATGTCCTTGTTAAATTGCCCATCACGGCCTGTTCATTCTGGCCCCCTAATCATCCCCAGTCTCTAATTGGCTAACTATCATTCACCACCTGACAGCTAATGTGTGGTGAGTGACAGTTAGCCAATTAGAGACCGGGGATGATTATAGGGCCAGAATGAACAGGCCGTGATGGGCAATTTAGCCAGGACATCGGGATACACCTCGCTGTTTACTAAGGATGCCCAGGAATCTTTTATGATGACAGAGAGTCAGGACCTCGATTTTGATATCTCATCTGAAGGACAGTGCCATTTATACAGGACACTGTCCCCGTCACTGCAGTGGGGCATTGGGATTCACATTCAGATCACAGGGAAAGCTCCCCATGCTGGTCTCTTCAACACCTCTTCCAGTATCAACCCAAACTTTTCCTGGCTGGTCTCCCATCCAAGTACTGGCCGGGCCCGAACCTGGTTATCATCAGGTGGGTGACCTGTTCTGAAGTGCAGGTGGTATGGCAGCTCCAAGTCTAGATCACGGGGAGTTGTAGCCTATCCCAGTAGCACCAGATAGAGGTCAGGAACTGAACTGGGACAGAGCAGGGCACGCAGGACCAATTTAGAGCCATCATTCAACCTAACCTGCATGTCTGTTTTAGAGTGGGAGGAAAATATAGACGGACATGGGGGGCAAAATATGCAAACTCTAGGGCTCAGCATTAAAATCAAGGATGCTGGGTGAGTGGGGCAGCTGCACTAAGGATCTTGGCACTGTGCTGCCCAGCTTAATAATATAAATGCTAAACTATAAGTGCTGCATTTAAGCAATGGTGACTTCATAGTAATTGCAAGTGTAAAAAATACAGTAACAGAGTAAACATAAAGAAGAGAGCGAATAAGAACGTGCCATTGGTGGTGTGGACCAAGCAAAGTGTGCACAAAACCAGCCGGACATAAAAGTTTTTTTCTTTGACTGTTTCAGTTTTATCACAAAGTTTATGATAAATAACAGCTTGCAGTGTTTATTATGATGATCCTGTGTAAACAGAATAATTGCTGAGGTAGACGGCATGTCTTAGTGGTTAAGGCTTTGGGCAAACCACCGCAGAGAAGCTTATTCAGTCCGCTGCGCTGACTCATTGTGTGGCCCTATGGCAGTAGTCATTTGTCTTGTGCCAATGGAGTGCCGTTTGTGACCACCTGTGCTGTGCACATAGGCGGGCAGTCAGGTTCTAACAGTGAGTCGCGGTTTACTTTGACTTGTTACAAACAGCAGTGACGCTTACAGGTTGCACATCTAGGAAGATCGGATGTTTTGGCGTTTGGGGTTATGTCCTCTTGTGCTTCAGGTGGAAGAAAATAAGTGGTGGTACTATGTTTTGGAGGCTTCTTATACATTCAGAAGTGTTCTTGTGAATGTATATATAAAGAAATTGGGGGGTTTGTGGGGGGCAGCATGCCTATTCAAAGTAATAAGACACGCTTGTAAACTGGTCCCCTTTCAAAGCCTGTATGCGAATGTATAATAAAACTGAGTAGCTCAGCGGTCCCGTTAAGTCTAAACTTACGCTGTCCGTCCTCCTTGTGTTAGATCCGAGGACGCCACTTCCACCTCTGCTTCTCTCTCCCTTCTTTTTGGCCGCTGGCGAGGCAACACCAATGCTAACAGCCAGGGCTGTCGGAAATAATTTTGTGCCCTAAACCTAAGCCATCTCTATGGGTCCCTTCCTCTCGGTCCATGTCTGTCACTCGTGTGTTTTATTCCAGGCTTTGAAGCCCTTGGGTATCATTGCCCACCCAACTATGATACCTATGCTAACAGCCGTGACATCTGGCACTGGCACTCGAGATTTACAGAGGGCGCCAGGCATTGAACTTTCTCTTTTCCATTTCATGGCAAACGCGATTACATCTGGTGTTTCCCTTTCTGGGACACCTCCTCTTCTTCAGTCACTCAGCCACCATATTAACTAGTGCTGCTGTCAGTCGCTTCTGCTGCCTCCTTTGTTTGCACAAAGCCCCCCATCAGTGCTGTGCAGAGCATGCAAGTTAAAATAATAAATTCAAGAAAAGTGCCAGCTAACTTTCTTTTCTTCTATAATGAGAGGTGTCACCCATTGCACGGCTGCCCTCAGGTCCTACCTTGGGATCCTGAGGTGGTTTGTCATGTGGTGGGTGCAACAACACACTGTATCAGTCCATGCTCCTAACCTCCTCCTCCCCTATAATGTCACTAAATGTCAATCAAATCCATCAAGGCATTTTTGAGATTTTGTTTTTAGGCATTTAGGTTTTCTGTAATGATATATCAAAGGGTCTTTTCTTAGTCCTTTCCTACTGCCCTACATGTGCCATCCTGCCAAATTTCTGCTTTTTAGTTAAATGGGGATTTCATTGAGCAGTGAGTCAGCTTTATTTATTTAGTTATTTATGCATAAATAATATAATACACACAGGGGTGGGCAAAGCAAAAACAACATTTATTTCTATTTTCACACCAATGGTGTAGTGTTACAAGATGAAGAAAGAAAAGTTTATATGGAACAAAAATAAGATTAGGCAGTACTAAGTAACAAAGAATAAAGTAAGGATGGATGAACAGGAGGACAGAAAAAAAAAGCAAAAATAAAAACTCCCGGTGGCACGGTCGCAGTAGGGAGACCTGGGTTCGCTTCCCGGGTCCTCCCTGCATGGAGTTTGCATGTTCTCCCCGTGTCTGCATGGGTTTCCTCCCACAGTCCAAAGACATGCAGGTTAGGTGCATTGGTGAACCTATATTGTCCCTAGTGTGTGGGTTGGGGGTGTGTGTGTGTGTGTCTGTGTGCCCTGTGGTGGGCTGGCGCCCTGCCCAGGGATTTATTCCTGCCTTGTGCCCTGTGTTGGCTGGGATTGGCTCCAGCAGACCCCTGTGTTAGGATATAGCGGGCTGGAAAATAACTGATGACTGAATAAAAACTCCAGAGGCCTGGAGAGAAAAAAAAAAATCTGCAGGGGTTCCAAGGCCACCCAGCCCTCACTGGACACTCTACCTAACATAAATGACCTCAATCAGTCGTTCAGGCTCCATGTGAAAGAATGAGATGATGACGGTCATGTGGACCTTTGGCCTTCAATCCATCAATGTAGGGACATCACAGTGCTTTGATCGGGTGGTGGTGGCGCAGATCATCACTACAGAAAAATGGAAAAAGAACAGTTGAGTAAGTAGGGGTTAGTAGGGATTGCGGAGCCATGAAGAAAGTGATGATTTAATGCACATACAGCCTAATAGGGTCACACTAAAATGTAGTTATGAAAAAGCCATGTTAAAATAATGAGTTTCAGCAGTTTTTTAAAGTGCTCCACCGTATCGGCCTGGCAAATTCCTATTGGTAAGCTACTCCAGATTTTAGGTGCATAACAGCAGAAGGCCGCCTCACCACTTCTTTTAAGTTTAGCTCCTGGAATTCTAAGCAGACCCTCATTTGAAGATCTAAAGTTACGATATGGAGTGTAAGGTGAAAGGCATTCTAAAATATAAGATGGTGCGAGATTACTTAAGGATTTGTAAACCATAAGCAGGATTTTGAAGTCAGTTCTAAATTGCACAGGTAACTATTGTAATGACACGAGTGGCATGATGTGCTTGGATTTTCTTTTTCTAGTTAAGATTCTGGCAGCTGCATTCTGCAGTAACTGCAACTGATTGATGTCTTTTTTGGGTAGTCCTGAGAGGAGTGCGTTATGGTAATCTAGTTGACTAAATACAAAAGCGTGAATGAATTTTTCAAAATTATAAGGGATCTAAATTTAGCTAGATTCCTTAAGTGAAAAAATGCTGTCCTGGTAATTTGATTTGAAATTTAGGTCAGTCAATATTTACCCCTAAATTCTTTAACTCTGTCTTAACTTTTACGTCTAATGGATCAAGTCTAATACCATCACTATACCCATTTTGCTAAAAACCTAAGAATTCTGTTTTCTCCTTATTTAGTTTGATAAAATGACTACTCAGCCATTCAGTAACACAAGTAAGACATTGGAGTCAGTGAACCAAGAGAGTCGGGGTCATCAGGCGCTATTGATAAATACAGTTGGGTGCCGTCAGCGTAGCTGTAGTAGCTCATGTTATGCCTTGAGATAATCTGACCTCATGGAGGCGCATGGAAATCGAGAAGAGCAGCGGACCCAGGATAGATCCTTGTGGAACACCATATGGAATATCATGTGTCTCCAAAGTATAACTACCAAGTAGGTTTAAAGTTGTTTGTGTGGAAACAGACATGCAGGATATGATTATTACAATGGCTTTCTTAACTTAGTAGCTTTATTAACACAAAAGAATATCACAATTTCACAGTGCACTTGGGTACAGTCTTGTACATACTCAAATTGCTGTCCTTCATTTATTACACATTTTAGTAGTCTACTTTCTGCGTTCAAGCACACTTTAATAGCAATAAGAGAAAGAAGACAAATAATACAATAATTAATAAATAAATAAAAATACAAGAATAAATAATTTTTCCAATACTCACAACTGTACCCCTACTTTTGCCCACCCCTATATACAATTCATCACCCAGACCCCCACCCACGATAGCTCCTGGTTGAATTAAAAAGTGCATACCATGGAGTAGGAGCTAAATAAATTACCAGGAACTACAAATGGCCCAAGTTCTTTTGGTGGGAATGCTACAAACCTCCCTGGCCATCGGATCTTACTTTACTCTTCGTTAATTAGTTTTGCCTAATTTTTATATTTTTTTCTTTTTCCCCTCTTCATCTTGTAAAGCACTTTGAGCTACACCATTTGTATGAAAACGTGCTATAGAAATAATTATTGTTGTTGGTTGCTAGAGTAGGAAAACACCTTATCATAATACCACACCACATGTTTATGTTTGGAATTTGTGATTTTTAACCTTCAGCGAGTGGCTCTTACAGAGCTAGGACCACCTGTAAAGAATGAAATATCAAAAAATATGATCATGTTTGTGATCAGAAACCTGAAAATAGTATAAACCCACATTCCACTTGCCTATATTACGGATTCCCATGTTTTATGAAAAGAAGTATCCCATTAGGGGGTAAACCCCCTGGGGTCAGTTGGTGTGGCCTGCACAAGCTCAAGTCCTTCTGACACCGATTGGATTACTCATTATAATAACGGTGTAATTTCCTGCACAAAATGCGGTCCAGAAATGGCCTAAAAATTAGGGTTGTTTGGGTCTAGAGGGCCGAGAATGGAGGAGGAACTCCAAACATTTTGGCGTCTTGCATGACTAGATATCAAAACGAGTTTAACGGTATATAATATCTGGGGATTTTCTCGTAACGGTGAGTCAGGAGGTGCCTAAAAAAACAAAGTGAAGTAACTCTTATGAACGCTTCTTATGAACGGTTGTGTGGCTTTCCTAATAAGCGATTACATTTTCAGCTGAGGAGTTTTTCTTATTTCACTGTTTGTGTGTCCATTTATTAGACCATCCACTTCCTCAGTTCTAATTAGCTTGACTGCCAGATATGGCTCGTTGATTTGGGTAGCAGAGTACAGGTGGCTGCTCAGCATTTCTGAAATGACCAATTGATGGAAGAAATTGCCCTGCTGCAGGGTGCGGGCAGGTTCTGGTTTAATGGCTGTCTTGCCAGAGTGGATCCTTTCACATGAGTGCCTTTGACGCAGCAGGATGTGGTGCTGGCTATTAAATAATTTGCTTTCTCTGTCAGTTTTGTGGGAGTGTCAGTTATTGTTTGTTCTGGCGGGGTGTCTCCGACTGCGAGCAGCAATTAAATTCATTAGACTTCCTGATGTTCCTCCCTTTATTGTGTGTGCTCGGCTCTCACAAAAGGAGTTCATGCTCTCGTGTTTTCCAAAAACAAGCCATTTATTAGTGTGAAAAATACGAGCAAGCTGGCTATAGGGCAGTCATGTGTGAGAGGGCTGGAGATTCTCAGATCTGATCAGTCAGACGGATTAGCAGACATTGAGTTTTTAGAGAATCTGAGCTCTCACTGCTCCTACCTGCTCAAGGTCAAGACCCCCTGGCCCATTCAGGGTCTGACCTTTTATAGCTAGTGGGCAGAGATGTGCTTTCTATTAAATGTAATGCTTACTTACATTAGAACATTTAGAGCAATCTAGATGAGAACTGGCCATTCAGTCCAGCAAAGCTTACCAGCCTCAACCCCTTAATTCTTCTAAAATAACATCATAAGTCGAATTTTAAAAGTCCCTAAAGTCCTACTGTCTGTCACACTACTAGGTCACTTATTTCATGTGTCTGTGGTTCTCTCTGTGAAGTAAAACTTCCTAATGTTTGTGTGAAGTTTACCCTTAACAAGTTTCCAGCTGTGTCCCCGTGTTCTTGATGAACTCGTTCAGGTGAAAGTTTGACCCGTTCTTTTACACAGACAGTCAGATTATGGGTGAGGCTTCGTTGGTGAATCTTAATCTTCAGTTCCTTCCACAAATGTTCTATTGGGATTGACTCTGGACCATTCCAACATTTTTTTTTATTTTGTCGCTCTGAAGCCACTTGAGAGTCACATTTGCTTTATGTTTGGGATTGTTGTCCTGCTGGAATGTTCACCTGGGCTTCGTCCACATCATCCTGGTGGATGGTAACATTTACTTCTCAAGAATTTTCCGTTACATGGCTCCATACATCTTCCCTTCAATAATTTGGAATCCCCCGTTACTACGAGAAGAGAAACCCACACATACCATGATACTTCCACCTCCAAACTTTACTGTGGGTATTATATTTTTAGGGTTGTATGCAGATCCATTTCTCCTCCAAACATGACGTGTTGTGTAGTTGTTTTGTCTGTCCACATTACATTCTCCCAGTAATCTTCTCCAAATGTTGTGTAGCAAACTTCAAACGAGCTTCAACATACCTGTTCTTAAGTAATGGAGTCTTCCAGTGGTGATCGCGCCCAGAGACTGTAGTGGAGGGTCTTGCCCGTTGTATTGTCTTTGACAACTGTACCTGCTACTGGAGCTCTTTTCTAGTGGTCCATGGCTCATGAGCTACTCTCCTGACTGTCCAGTCATAAATCTTGTGAGGAGCTCCTGTGCATTCCGGTTGCTGGTGGAGTGATTCTCCTTCCCCTTGCGGCTTATCGCCCCAGTGTTGCTTACAGAAACATCTACGTGTTGAGGAATCCATCAGTAACAAGTGCCATTGCTCAGCAGTCTTGTTTGTGAAGGTCTTGCCTCTACCCATCATGAGATGTTTCTTGCATGACAGCTTGGTAACAAATGATTTGTCAACTTGCATCCTTTATTGGGTAGCCCTTTCTCAAAGAGTGGAAGTGCTAACCAACCGACATACACTAACCCAGCACAGATTGGAGAACTCATTAGTGGAATTGCTGCTTTACTGCTTTTATTCGTATTTTGTTCCGGTGTCATTCCACTTTATTGCACATGAGAGTTTTGTAGTGAGAGTTGAGTTAACACCAATGTCTGGTTTAAATTTCAGTTGCATAGCTGCATTTGAAGTATGTTTAAAGAGAAAAATGGTGGTGTGTTGAATGAAATTGGGGGTTTACTTACTCAAGTATGGTATACTCAGTAAAGACTTGAAATGTATTTACCGCTAAATCGCATTGCCATTTTGCTTTATTGTGGGTGCTGTACTTTTATGTTGGTTGTTGTCAATTGTAACCTTTCCCAGAAGGACCCGAGGATGTACTGTGTGTGATGCCATAGGAACCCTAGATAATCCTTAGTGTGGAAATCTGGGATAATCTTTCCACAACCTCCTTTGTGCTTCTGTCTTTGCACTATAACCGACTCGGACGTTCAGCATTGTTGTGATATTTTCCTCACTTGAGCCCACTGTCGTTTTGAAATTGTATTTTTACATCTGACACTGGTGTGACTGAGGTCATCCTCACTGGCTCAAATTCCCAGAACCAAGATAGGAAATGGTGACCTCACTGGACAGACCTGAGATAAGCATACTGGGAGTGCGGCCATCACAAAACTGAAAGTGCTTTACTGTGAGAATTGTTCTTTGGCCAGACTTTGTGTGTCTTTTTGCCTTGGTGAATCACTTTTTTACTTTTATTCCTGACATTTTGACTTACAATCCATTTTCTGATCCTCTCTTGTCAGGCTTTTTACTTCCTTAAATAGAAGTTTAGATAAATAGATAGATGAATAGGACTATTTGTTCCCAGGGGGAAATTTGCCTTTTTACAGAAGCTCTTGAAATAAAAAAGTAAATAAATAAATACACCTCCCACACACACAGTATTGTCTAAACATACCAGAATGTCAAAAAAGAAAGAACACCTCTGACTTGGCATTGCCAGTCACAGTGAGTTATTATAGTGACACATTGCTGTTGGTATAAAGCAGCCCCCATGACGTTTCTTGATGCACTTCTTCTGAATGATTTGTTCTCTGAAGGTCCTCAGTGTTGGTGTGTCAGAGATGATGTGCAGCATTGTTCATAATGGCAATCGGTTTTGTTTTCCTTCGCTACGTCCTCCAGGGGTTCCAGAGTGTGTCCCGTAACTGAGCCTGTCCTTTTAATTAGCCTGTTGATTCGGTGGGTCTCTCTTGAAGTGATGCTGTGAGCACAGAACACCACACTGGCCATCACAGAGTTAAAGAAGATGTGAAGGATGTCACTGCCCACCTTAGAGGAGCACAGTCACCTAAGGAAGAAGAGCCTGCTCTGTCCTTTCTTCTATAGTTTCTCTGTGTTCCAAGACCTGTCCAGCCTGTCATTAATGTGGACCCCCAGGTCCGTCTAGGTGACGAGGTCAAATGTTTGCTTTCAAGTTAAGTTCAGAAACTTTCGAGAAACATTGATTTTAGCATGGTGTCTGTAGAAACCTGTGTTCAGTGATAACTTCTGTTTAAAAATGACCAATGTTTTTCATGTTTGTCTTGTTACAAGTTCCAGGCCCATTGTTTTTGGTTCATTTTAGTCCAGTACTTATCTCCAAATTCTCCAAAAACCATTTGATCTAAGTCCTCTGATAACCACCATTGGAATTGTTTAATTTTACTTATATTTTTGCAGTCTGCTCTGATAAGTTATAGGGCTAGGCCTACTCATTTGCAAACGTTTTGCATGTCTAGTGTTTGAGATGCACAATCTATTTCAACATCAGCCATGCTACCAGTCAAAGACAGATAATAGAATAAGTTAAAAAACATTTGATATCGCTTGCCCTATGTGTGCCTTTAGTGCCTTTCTTCGGCATCCTCATGTGTGTGAACCTCTCTTGACCAGCGCTCCGTCTCTCGAGTGCTCTCCCATAAAGCCTGCTTCTCAGACTCGGTAATTTTGAGGCGCCTCCTGTCCTGTCTTTGAAGTCGACACTCAACATGTCCACTACACCTTCACTAATCCGGGTGTGTTTTACACTCGCACTTTCTCTTTCCATTGCGTCAACAAATCCAAACTGACCAATCACATCAAATTCAAACTGATTGCTTTGAGGGATCGGATACACACACACACATAAATACACAACTTATTGTTTTATTGTGTGGTAGGTACATGTATGCACACACAAAGGCACACATGCACTCAAGGAAATTTCTAAGTAAAGATAGCTGACAGCATGTTTGCCTTACCAGAGCACAATGAAGAGAAAGTAATGAACACAGAAACACACACTCGCACATTCTCTAGAATAGATCAACTAGATATTATCATATTATGTGATATCATCTACTGTTAAATTCTGCTCTGTATTTGTAATATTTTTATACTGTATTGAGGATTACTTCTGTTCTGTTCCGTATATTGTATTGTATTGACCCCCATCTTTTCAACACCCACTGCACGCCCCACCTACCTGGAGAGGGGTCTCTCTCTGAACTGCCTTTCCTAAGGTTTCTTCCATTTTTTTCCCTACAAGGGTGTTTTTTTTGGGAGTTTTTTTCTTCTCTTCTTAGAGAGTCAAGGCTGGGTTGCTGTCAAGAGGCAGGGCCTTTTAAAGCCCATTGCGGCACTTCTTGTGTGATTTTGGGCTATACAAAAATAAATTGTATTGTACTGTAGATCAATAAAGGTTGTCGTGCAGAGAGGCCATAAGCCACCCACCCCGTACCAATCTGTCTTATCTATGCAGCTTGTTTACTTCATTTGACCCGATTTGTTTAGTTTCAAATGAAATATTATCTAAGCTGTATGTTTCATTCAGTTTCTTGTTCATTGCACTTTGCTTTTATTTGTGTATACATGTTTAAATGGCAGTACTGTACGGATCATTCAATACTCTTTATTTTTGTAACAGGCAAGCATGAGGTTAACAAAGCAGGTGGGCGTGCCTACTTTTTGACCCAACCAAACTGTTAGCCCTTTGGTGTGCCGCTTATTAGAGATGTTTTTGTTTTTGCCACCTTACTCTGACATTACAGCACTAGAAGTCTGAACTGGGAAGATCCAGTGCCATGCTGGGATTAGTTCACACTTCTTATCACATTAGATAGTACAATATTGTTACAAAGACAATGAAACTTTTTTTTTTTTTTTTTTTTTTGCCTGGTCTGGGTGAATCCACTGCGGCTTTTGATGCATCACCTCACAGACCCGGAGGGAAGGGGTGGAATGTGGAAAGGAGACGACAGTATAGGATTTAAGAGAGGCCCTCTATTAGTCCTCCCCCAGGCCCCATTCTCTGGCTGCCAGCTAAAAATAAGCTGAGACTTTTAAGGGATTCCAGTGTATCCAATTCCACAACATGTCTCTGGAATCCGTTCGGGATGATAATAGACAAAGGAATTTTTTTTTCTTCCAACTGTAAGCTGTTAACATTATCCGTGATCATCAGGGAAAATGTCCTTAAGTTCTTAAACAGAATTAATTTCATGAAGTTTTATATACAGTATAACAGCGAATGTGTACATAATATGCTGTATATATACAGAATTACAGAATATTAAGATAGCACTTTTTTTGTCCCAAGGGAGAAATTAAGATTTTTAAAGAAGCTCAATAAATAAAGAATACAGCACACAATAACAGCCTCCCTGAAATACTCACCAGAAAGGAAAACGTCTGACGTGGCCAAAGATAAAGAGCAGTCCCAGTGAGGCACTATAAAGGCTGTTGCTGTTGGTATAATCGAGTCCCAGTAGTGTTTCATGACACAGTTTGGCTCAATTATTAAAATAATATTAAACCATCCATCTGTTTTCCTAACTTGCTTATCCAGGGCAGAGTCGTGAGGCAGCTGGAGCCTATCCCAGCAATCAAAGAGTGCAAAGCAGGAACAACACCTGGACAGGACACCAGTCCATCACAGAGGAAACATCGCGGGGCCAATTTAACAATGCAGTGTGAGATATTGCATTCGTAGTCTGAGTCCCGACCTAAATTGTGTGAATGGTTACCTACCAGGTAACACTTGTGGTTGGTTTACCATTCGGCAAACATCTGCCACGGTGCCCTCTTCTGTTGCGAGAAGCAGATCATGAAATGTTGCATAGTTTATTGTCAAATAATGCAAAGAGTACGCGACACGTGTTTCGCCCTAATTCTGGGCTCATCAGGTGTACACACTGTGGTCTTTGGCCGGCTTGTTATCCCAACCAATACCCCCAGGCTGCCAAATGGAGCCCTCCATGCAGTATGGAGGTGCCCCGAAGACCAGCAGGGAGTCATGGACTATGTAGTTTTTATACACGACCCTGCTGGATACCACAGGGGCTGCAAGAGGGAGCTGCAGGGAGGACCAAAGACTCATTTGTGCCCTAAAACCCGGAAGTGCGTCAAAGGAAGAGCGACGTGCTTCCGGGGTTAGAAGAAGGACTTGCACCTGACCTGGAAGTGTTAAAGAATCACGTGGACTGGGGATTGGAAACACTTCCGGGTCAGGAAGGATAAAAGGACTGTGGGAGCTCCCAGACGGCGAGATGAGCTGGGTGGAAGGGTGGAAACGCGTTTGGGAGTCGTAGGATTGGTTTATTGTTATTGTATTATTGTGATTGATTATTTTATGAGTATAGTGGAGGAGAGGGTGCTTTGTGCACTGTGGCAATCAAATAAAGTCAACATTTGGATTTTTACCTGGTGTCTGGAGTTTTGGACAGGGGTTCAAGGGAGTGATACAGCCCTAATCTGTCACAACACTCACTGCACTCCCTTTCGGGAATCGAACCTCGGGCGTCAGAGGCGAAGCCTCTTACGTTGCGCCACGGCGTGTGGTTCGTTTATTTGACAGTATGTAGATCGGGGTAATTACATTCAAGGCATTCGTAGTCTGAATCACAATCTGACTGTATGGGTGGTTACCTACCAGGTAACGCTTGTGGTTGGTCAGCAAGTCGGCTAACGTCCGCCACGGTGCCCTCTTTCAGTTGCGAGAAGCAGATCATAGAATGGTTGAAATAGTTTTACTGTCAAATAATACAAAGAGTACACGACACGTGTTTCACCCTAATTCTGGGCTCATCAGGCGTACACACTCACTGCACCCACTCTTGGGAATCGAACCTCGGACGTCAGCGCTGTCTTCCTTTAGCTGGACATTGACTTTTTCCACCATGTGCTTTGTTTCCGCAGTAGCTGCACTTATGAATATGCTTGTATGCGTCACTTGCTTCATATTCTTTTGCTGCCTTCTCAATTGTGCAACGAGTTTTTTGTTCAGCGCTCTTTGGAGCTCTTCCTTGTTCTCTGTGTACTGCGTTCACAGTCAGTTCACGTGAGCCGCTCGGAGTACATGCATCGAAGGTTCTCAGCTGTGCTTGTGCTATCTCGTGCGATGTCCACGGCTTTATTTAATGTTAGCTAAGACCTGGCTCTTAAAAGTTTCTCTCGCAGTTTCGCTGAGATTATGCAAAACACCGCCCTGACCATCTCATCTTTGTCTGCATAAGCACAGTCCTTCACACGCGAATATTTAGCAGCAGAGTGTTTCTATTGGATTGCCACTGACGGGTGGCCTTATATCGGCAGGCACTCAATTACATGGGAGGCATGACAATGAGAGACGCAACTCCACCTCACACAGTGACCGAGCTGCAGGCTATGGCCAGTATATATGTACATAAGTAGGTTCCAGTTATGACCGTTACGCGTAGAATTTCGAAATGAAACCTGCCTAACTTTTGTAAGTAAGCTGTAAGGAATGAGCCTGCCAAATTTCAGCCTTCTACCTACACGGGAAATTGGAGAATTAGTGATGAGTCAGTGAGTGAGTGAGTGAGTGAGTGAGTGAGGGCTTTGCCTTTTATTAGTATAGATATATCTATATATATCATTGAATTTATTAAAAGCGTATATCATTCCATACAATCAAGTCAAACTTAACAAAACTAAATTCAAATCAACCCCCACCTGTGATAAATCGTTTTCTAACTGTCTTAATCCAGTCCATGGTTGTGGCAGGTGCTGGAGCCTATCTCATCTGGCACAAAGTGCAAGGCAGGAACAAACCTTGTTGCCGGTCCATTACAGGGCGAACACAAAAACACCCACTTGGGCAAATTTATCATTGCTGATTCACCAATCATACATGTCTTTGGACCATGAGTGGAAACTGATGCACCAAAGCTGATAAATCCCAAATAGAAATCTATAAGATATATCCAATAATGGAAGCAAAAAATCTAGAAGCAGAAAATATCAAAAGAAAACAATACCCAACTCTTACAACAATCAGTAGACCACTGCTGGGACCTTCTGTCTGACCTCAGTATTAAAGGCAGAGTCAGCAGCAGCAGCAGTCACGTCAGGGTGGCCCCGCCCCCTGGGGCTAAACCCACAAAACACAGGGAATGGCGGGACATTTTACAGATACAGTACGCAAATGATAAATGCTAAACAAACCTCATGGAAATTACATCAATCTGCAGTAAAGCAGAAAGAGAATAATCCCAGGATGAAACATAACATCTAGTCACAGTATGAGTGGAATTTGCATTTTTCAATTAGGTTCTCCAGTTATCCTTGCCATATCCCAAAGATATGTGGTGTAAGCAGTTTTAAAGTGGCCACGCCTGAGTGTGTCCAGCAGTGGACTAGCGTACAACCCAGAGATGGTTCCTACATTGCATCTGATGGTGCTAGCGGAGAGTCTGAGATACCCTCTTGAATTACGGGTGAACGTGATAGCACATGTGGTGAAAGGCACTACATACAGTAATTGTCAGATTGGATATTTTGGTACATGTTATGAAATGCACAGTTGGAAAATCATATTTAAATGGAAATAGTTGCTGGATTCATAAAAGATTTGGTGATAATGCTTACATTGGAGAGCACTATATAAAGTGAAGCAGACCCAAAGCATTTTGGGAAAACAAACAGTACTTGTTACAAGTTCCACCCTGTAGAGTGAAAGGCCAAACAGCACTGATTCTAGGAGTCCAGCTAAAGCGGTTATCGGCCTTTGTTCTATTTTTAAATGTCTGTGAGAAAAAGGAAAGGGCAAACCACATGATGGATGGAGTGAGCAAGGCTTTTGTCATTCATTCTTTTGCAAACAGGGGGTCAGCAGCCTTGAGAGAGATGCTGCGCATTCCACAGTTCACTCCAGGAGCCCATGCCATCCCACGGGCGGGCCTCAAGCAGACTAGATAATTGTAGATGTTATTGGGATGGGCAGAGCTGCTTCATTCACCTCTGGCTGGTTTCTTGGCGTTCTTTATTACGGTTCACAGCCTGGTGCTTTTATTGTTTTAATAAGGAAGGGCAGAAAGTGGTAGCCCAAGTGCAGTAGATGGGTGCCTGGCGTGGCACTGGCGATTAATACATACTTAAATATAATAGATGTAATATTTCAATAATGCAAAAATTTATTTGCGTGTGTGTGGGTAGTGTTTGCTCTGTAATTTTGTTAGGCTGCTTTATTTAATTATTTGTTAAGTAATTTAAAAAATTTTCATTTTTTTAAAAAATGATCATGTTTTTAATTTAACTTGGTTAATAAACCAAGTGTTTGGGTCACATTTCCTGCCCCTGTGTTATCCGTCTCGTCTGCCTCTTCTGTGTGGCCTGCTCCACGCCATTCTTGACCCCAAGATGTCTTTGTATAGCTGAAGGATCTTCATATTCAAACTGATTCCAGCACCTCTTCCTTAGGACTTAACAAACAGGTTCTGCTCTGCTTTTATAAATAATTGGTTTAATTACTTTTAACTTACAAGGATTGTTAATTGTGCTGCTGTAAGAATTTGTCATGTTTCTGAGGTAGATACCCAAGAAGCAGCCGCTCAGCTGTGGTATCCGTACAGCAAAATGCTGGTGTAAAGTTTAATTTTAAAGATTTCAGCAAATAACGTTTGATTTTGGAAATTCTTTGTAACACCTTATCTTTATGTCATCAGATTTCATGTGAGAGTACCTCTAAAACCAATGTGGCCTGATGGGAAATGTAAAATCATCATACTGGAGAAAAAAAAATAGATAGAAATCCATTGTAAGAAGTGACTGCACAGGCAGACAATTTGGAGAAGCCAACAAAGATTATGGTGCCACCCTGGCAACCTCATTTAATTCTAAACTTAAAACATAGTTGGTAACAGCTCAAGCAAAAATAGAATTGCTCAGTTTGAACAGTTGTGGTTGGCAGTAAGAGCTCTGTCCCCTCTGGGTTAGTCAGCTTAGAATCTGATGCCACCTTCTGGGAGCGGGCCGGCTTTATATGCTGGAGACCGTAAGGGGCGGAGCTTGTCCTGGGTGGGGGCAGGGTTAGTCATGTGTGTGTTTTTAGTTTTATCAGAATGTGTTTGTCTAGAATTGTGAAGATCAGGCCTCATTTTATTAGTACTCAGTGCAGAAATCCTGGTCATTTTTCCTACAAGTCTGTCAGTCTATCATATAGCAACCCTATCTATCGATCTATCAATCGATCGATCTATCATACTGTATAGTGTCTTCCCTGTCTATCTGTCATATAGCACAATAACAGAAAACAAGACCGTGAATGGAGATGAATAGACACCTGAACAAAGAAGCAGTTCACAGCCCCCTTTTAAGTCTTTTTTCACGTCCTGACTTTTCACTGCCCACCAGGCTTCTCATATGTAAAAGTTTCTGACTTTACTTTCCATTATGCATCCACACAGAATTCCCAGACTTATCTGGAGTTATCAGTTTTCCCAGAATCTAGTAAAACATCCAGTTTAGGAACAGTTATGTTAAGTACAAACAGATATATAGTTTGGTTCATCGTGTTTAACACTTTGCTCTTTGGGGTGTGATGAGAGCCGGGCACTTTTTAGAATTAATGATGAGGCTGAAAGGAGAGTCAAACCTCTGTTTGTGTGTCCTCTGATCTGACTTTATATGATTTGTACCCAGAGAAGCTGTACAGTACATGTAAAAAATATTCACCCACTTGGATGTTTTCATGTTTTATTGTTATACAGTACTGAATCACATAAGATTTAATTTGTGCTTTTTGACACTAATCAACAGAAAATGAGTCTTTAGCTTCAAAGTGAAAACAGATCACTACACAGTAGTGTAAATTAATTAGAAATGTAAAACATGAAATAATTGATAAGCATTTAGCTCAGGTGTGATGTCATTTCCTGTTCCGACATCCAAGGTAAACAGAACGCAGCATTAGCTGAGACTGGCCAGATAAGATCTTAATACTTCACATTTCAGGCAGCTAGAGTAGAGTGAATCCACATTGGGTGTTGCAGCTCACTTTCCTTTGCAGTTTCCTGTCCTTGGTAGAAAGATTGCCATACCAAGACCGTGACCGAGATCATCAACACAGTTTCAATCACAGACCTGTAGAAAAGGGTAATTATTTTCCGGTATGCTCCATATTTCTTTAACTTTTTCAGATATTACAGCCTCTGTTGGACTTTTTTGACTCCGATAGATGTGTTGACCTCCCATGTTAGAAAAATGGAAATGGTGCCCAGGAAGGTTCAAATTCTTCATCCTTTGTCCATAGCTCATATGTATGTCACAGTCGGGCAGCCACCCTAGTCACTTCCCTGGACCTTCTCTACCACTGCTATGTCTTTTATGCAATGTGGACACCAGAACTGTGTGCAGAACATCAGATGTGGCCTCACCAGTGTGTCATGTAGCTTAATTATAACCTCCCTCAACTTGTACTCTACATATTGTGCTATATGACATAAACTTCCAATTAGCTGCCTTAATTGCTTCAGTACCCTGACTTGGCGTAGATTGTGATGAGTCCACTATGACTCCTAGGTCCTTCTCATACATCATAAAGTTTCAGACCCTTCATTGTGCATTCCAATCTAACATTTCTACTTCCTATGTATAATACTGCACATTTGTGCATAATTCATTTCATTGGCTGCAAATCTGCCCAAGCCTTTATGCCATCTCTGGGTCCCTCTGTAATGATATGGCTGATTCTAGACTATCTTCCATTGCACTTATTTTAGTATCATCTGTAAAATTAACCATCTTATTATACAAATGATCTGGATAGGAATATAAATATTAAAAAGAAGCAGCATCCCCAACGCGATCCCCTGCGGGACACCATTTTTAACATCCCTTAATTCTAAAAAACCCTTTTAACATTAGGTGTAACCCTAATCCTAACCTACCCCATAGCCCTAAGCCTAACCCTAGGAGTGTGTAATGGCAGCATGAAGGTGACTCTCTCTGAGACGGCCAGTCGAGACCTCCGAACACCACTGTCAACACCTTGCTGGTATGTTTGTTCTCACATAAGGCCAGGTATTTAGTTTCCACAGCTTTTTGTTTAGAGGCTAAACATAACCCACTGCCATGACATCGATCGTATCCTAAGGTTTCCAAGCAGCTGTACTGTCAGCCAGTCCTTTGTGGCCGCCCAGCGTTATGTTACTTAAGTTTCTATTGCTGAAGGCCATGCTTTCCATTTCTAGCATCAAATGTGGTCTTTTTATTTTTCCTATCTGAAACGTTCACTGGTGTCTCATCCACACCATTTCCAGAATCAACCATTTCCAAAGCTGACCCTTTGCTAGGCCTGCATTGTGTATGTTTGCTCAAATGGTTTTGCTCCTTGTGCTTACTTTTGACCGCCTCTGTGGAGCAAATCCAGCTCCCATATGGGTGTCTTGGCCAGAATCTGATCATTCTTGCATTGTGTGGTGGCAACTGTGCCATGATTTTAGTGAATAGATGACTTGACTGTTAGAGTTTCTGCCATGCTCGTCAAGCCAAACGTTCCAACCTCCCTGGGTGGCATTGGCAGAAGACCCCATATTGCTATGCAGGCTTAATTGACACTACAATCCACCTGAAGGTAAGCATGTTCAGGCCCGGCCAGTACTTGGATGGGAGACTAACTAGGAAAAGCTTGGGTGGTTGTTGGAAGAAGTTTTGGTGAAACCATCAAGTGTGCTTCCCATGTGGTCTGTGTGTGGATCCCAAAGCCCCATTGCAGTGACAGGAACACTTTGTATGAGTGTTTCATTTCATTCTTAGAAGTTTAGATTTGTTGTTATTTGCTTGGTATTTTTCCTATTGTAGATGTGTGTCTGTATGCCACAGAAATTGTGTTTACTGCTAGTGCGAAAGACGCAGGCTTGAATTGTTTCCTTCAAAAATCAATGTGCAGTAGTAGCACAACTACCTCGCAGTAACAAGATCATGGTTCCGAGTCCCGGGTCCTCCCTGTGTGGTAGCGCTTTGAGTAGTGAGAAAAGCGCTGTATAAATGTAATGAGTTATTATTGTTATTAATAGTAAAAATTGTGACATACTCTAAACACTTCATATTACAACGCACTATACAAATTTATATAGTCAACAACCATAAAATAGCTTAACGCAAATAGTCAATTTAATGTGACCTGACTTCATTCCTTCTCGACATTTTCTTAACTTCTTTCACAAGCAGGAGACGTAGGTGCAAGCGTGAACGCGCATAATTTGCCTTATGGCTCTCTACTCCATCTCGTGGATGGAAAAGACACTGCAACGCAAGCTACGAAAAACGGATCTGCTGTCATGGCACGCTATTCTACTCTGCCTCATGGCGCAAGTGTAACCAGCGTACGTGGGTCCTGACACTGACAAACTGTACATTGTCCATACCTCGTTGTCACAGAGATCTTTGAATATTTAAAAAATGTCACATCCAAGCTGTTTTGTGAGGGCCTATCAAGGTTCACTTCCGTTGAATAGGTGTAAGAAGAATCCTGATGTGGCCTGGGATATTGGAGCTTTCACAATGCACTACTTCATGCTGTTAGGCTAAGCTGCAGTATCAACACCATTCTACTGATTTACAGTACATAGAAGCCTGGATGATCGAGTAATCGAGTGTTTTATTGCTTCACTTCTCTTTATTGTAAGTCATAACCCATACCACCATTTTCAGAAACTTGAATTGGTTCAGAAAGAGCAGTTTGGGTTGCGGTGTTGGGTCTATCAAGTTCGTTTCTCTGTTTGACAGTCCCCACACCATTAAATGATTCAATATGAGTGTACTGATCCTTCTTGTCCTTACTATATGTATTATTTTTTAATTATAGTTCATCAGATAACTGCTTTATTTGCATTAGTTCAATGTTTCCTGTCATGCACGTTTGGCGGCATGAAGTCTGATTACCGGGCTTCACGCCCTTTTGGTTCTTTTATTTCGTGTCATTGCAACATTGCAGTCTCATCTGTCCTGCAGATCTTATTTACTCACCGCTGATGTGCCTCATAGCTGGCGGTGATGGCACCGAAGGAGCAGAGCCTTAAGTCGATCCCTTTGAAGTGTCTGATGGCTTAGAATTACCACACCTGAGTCTTAATCCCCATCCTGCTCGTCTTCTTTCTTCTGCCCGCCCCCTGCTGAGGCCCTGAAGTCAGAAGTTGGAGACAAGACAGCTAGTGCGCTCCTCCCCATCGGATTCCATGCCTCATGAAAGTCTTCATACTTATTTAGCATGGGCTGCCAAAGTGATATGACTCAAAGCGCATTATATTCACATTACATATTTATTTACCTGATCTAAATCATTAGTACATGGTAAAATTGTTTTTGTATTTCTACTATTGACTCACTACAAGGTCATACTGCCTGCTCTGGGCCACTAAGCTGTACTCCTTTTGCATGAAAGTAGGAGTTTGTTTCAGTTACGTGTAAACTCGGGAACAAAAGCACTGCAGTTTATCTCAAGGAATAAGAAGGAACCTTAAGAAAAACCCTGAAATCCCATCATGCTCTGTATTTGTCAAAAGGCATATAATTGTGGTTATGATGCTATACCAGCTTACAAACTAAAAGTATTTACTGGTGCAATAAAGAGCTGTTTATATCCTAGACGTCATTGATGCAACTTCCCGTAGGACTTGTGGAGTTTATTTCATCCATCACTCTATTCATTTTGAAATCCTCTTTTAAGTTATTGATAAAACTAATCCTTAAAAGACTTGGCACCTAAGCCTGCTACTTTATTGCCCACCACATAGTGGTTGCTAAGCCTCAGATCCATGGAACAGAGTATGCTCACACTGCAACCCTTACCCCGATTTGACCCATGCCAGTTCTCGGCTGACTTAGCTCACCTATAGTGTAGCACTTCACCTTCACAGTTACCAGTTTGCCACCATTGCATATTCACCTGCCGTCACTCACTCTTCTTTGCCCAGAGGGCTCCACACAGCAGAGCTCATTCATCCATCCTGATACACCCAATTTATGAGTCAGTGCCCCTCCTGATCTGACCCTAACTAACAGCGCCAGCATAAATTCACACCCGATCTGATGGTGTAAATATAAATATACGAGGCAGTCAGGATCGAACAGGGGGACTCTTGATTATAAGTCAGCAATTCTTACCGCTCTGCCACGGAAACTGTTGTATCATCATTGAACCTTTTGTGAAAGTGTTTATTTGATTTTTGCACTTCAGGTTTTACACATTATATAGTTAATGTCTACATTTTGTCATTTTTTACTAAAATATGAAAAACTTTTCTGTTTAAATGATGTGTTTACACAGATTATTGTAGAATCGGCACATACATGAAATGCAAGTGTTCCAAATAATGATCTATTATTTCCATTCTAAAACTCAAGCACTTCACTCCAAGATAATGAAGGCTGGAACTGGGAGAACTTTGTGCCCGTTCTGCAGCGGTTGGGGGGACGGAATAGTAGGCTGCTTGTCTTGATCGGCACATTTACAAGACAAAAGACGCTGATGGAGAGGTGCGAAGGGATTTAAGTTGGGCCAGATTTACAAATTTTTTGTAGGCTTTTGTAATTCTAGTGTTAAAAGTGGGTGGGAACAGCTAAGTGATTCACTCAATTTGAAATTTCTAAACCAACCCAATGCCTCGTGAAGGCGGGCTTCATGTAGGGGCGGGGTTTAAAAACCATAAAGTGAAATGGTGCTGTTGTTAGCCGGGTCTGACAGACAGCAAGTCTGTGGTCATGATGGGTAAACCATTCATGGCTGAAAAGTCTCCTAAAAAGTGTGTTCTGTGTGTGTGTGTAGAGATCACTGGACACGTGTTAAAAATAAGCATGACCTGTTGTAAAGGAAAAAAATTTCGGTAAAATCAAATTATATTTTGGCATTCAGAAGACATCACTGGGCTAGTGCTAAAAGTGAACGATGCACTGGTGCAGGCTGTATGTGGTGTCTGTCGCTCTCAGTTAGGACGATGTGGCCATTGTCAACGTCAAGTTGAAAGGAGCGGCAGCTATGTCTGCAAAAAGATAGATAGATAGATAGATAGATAGATGGAGTGTGCAATATGAATTCAAACTAAATGGTGAGACTGGTGCCCTGTCCAGATGTTGTTGCTGCCTTGTGCCCAGTGATTGCTGGGACAGTCACTAACTGCCCCATAACCCTGCCCTAGATAAGCAGGTTAAGGTAATGTCTTTTGCCAGTCTTCCCATATATGACATTCTGGCCATGTTTTTAACTTTTCTTTTGTTTTATGGGCACTAAAGCAACAATTGCTTTCACTTGCTTGCAGTGCTTCTTTTTAATTTTTCCTGTTCCAGTCTTTCATAAAGGTGCCGCCAGAGTGCCACCTCGCTTGCCACCCTCACACCTGAGAGTCACAGTCCCCAAAGGTGTGCCGTGCAGCACAGTGCCAACAGTACTGTATCCACAAGGAAGAGGAGGAGGTTGGGCACATGCAACGATACAGTGCATTGCTCACCCACCGCACAACAAACCACCTTGGGATCCCGAATTAGGACCCCCCCCCCCGGTCATAGCCTTGCAATGGGTGACACTTTGGCACCACAATAGTTCAAATGGAATGGAAGTGTGAGGGTTTTTTTATACAGTGTCTGGAGTGCCAATCCTGCTGCCAACCCCAAGTTTTCCCTTCAGGTTGGAGGACCTGTGCCCATTCAAAATGAACAGAATGCAAGTGCACAAAAATGGAAAAACAGGTGCAAACACATGGCGGCTGTAATGGCTAATTAGACCGTACCATTTTAAGAGAAGGCACAGCCAGCCTGTCATTATCACTATAGGGAGTCAGTCATTTACGTTACCTAGACAAAGAAACACAGAAGCCTGTTCTGTCAATAAAGCACAAAAAAATGTCAGGATAGAAATACCATGTAAGGAAAAAGACATTCATAATCCATCTTACTTTAAATAAATAAATAAATAATAGCGGCAGCCAAGGTGATTTAAAAAGAAAAGTGCCATTCAGCCTGACGGGGTGCAAAAGTACTCACTGATTATGTGTTACTACTTAACAACCAAACCTGCAGGGGCTCTAAGTGTGGGCCCCCTCGACTTAAGGATAAGGTGAAGCCGCCTTTCATTTTCTGTCAATTGCCTGCCATCGTGTATCGTGACAAGCTGGCACACTCCTGCCACCATTTTTAAAAACCTTATACATACACACACACACATTTTTATGAAATAAGGGGGACAGGGGTTCCAATTTTTATGTCTGCAACCGGTTATTTAATTGTTCATATCTAATAGGATTTTGACCTGCCTTTGCTAGGGTTGCCAGATGTCCCTTATATACGGGACATGTCCCATATTTGATCATTTTCTCCCCTGTCCTGTACTGACCTTTCAGGGATACCCAAATGTCCCGTATTTAGTTCATTTTCAAATTTCATAATAAAAATACATTTTTACTACCTTCATACGATACTTAGTTGTAAGTTTATAAGTAATTATACTTTCTTTAATCAGATTCTCTTGATGAAAATAACCCAAATGTAATGAAGAAACTCATGTTTGCTGCCTGTTTGTAACTTGTTCACTTGAGGACGGCGACACTCTTATCGTGTTGCTCTCCAGCGGCGCTGCTGTGCACTTCTGGATCAGCATTGCCACATACGGTGACTGTCAACAGAGTGTGTTGTTACTACTCGCCATGGCCCACTTTGTTTCTAACTTAAAAACTAATCCATCCCATGATGCCAAAACATAAGTGTAAATTTCGTGATGAATATTCCAGCGAATGGACATTTATCAAACAAGGCAGAAGCTGTTTTGAAGCAAACTGTGGTGTATGTAATTGCACTTTCAGTAAATAATTTTCAAATGATTTTACTTTTGTTTTCCTCATAACCCATTAAAATCCTTGCTTTATGTTTTTAACTTATGTCTTTACTTTTATATAATATACAAGCAAAATACCCACGCTTCGCAGCAGAGAAGTAGTGTGTTAAAGAAGTTATGGAAAAGAAAAGGAAACATTTTAAAAATAACGTAACATGATTGTCAATGTAATTGTTTTGTGACTGTTATGAGTGTTGCTGTCATCAAGGATTTGATTATCATTATTTCTTTCAATCAGGTTCGTATTTGGAGGACGTGTTGTGTTCAAGTTACATTCCGTGTTTGTCAGCCGTTGTAAAGATAACAGGTTTCATTCATCAAAGTGTTCACCACTCAAATCGGTACTCGTAAATCTAAGATGTTTAACAGGCATTCCCGGTATTATTAATTTAAACTTAAGCTTTACACCTTGCTTTCCTATTGATATGTCCTCAAAGGCTTGTTCAGCTTCATAGGGTTGTTCCTTTCTTACTGCATCAATAAACAGCTCGTCTTCCTCTTTATCTGAGACATCACACACTGCATGCACGGCTTTACCTTTCCCATTCCTGCAAACTTTAGCGAAGTGGTTCAATTTACCACATTTTTTACACTGTCTTCCTTTAGCTGGACATTGACTTTTTCCACCGTGTGCTTTGTTTCTGCAGTACCTGCACTTATGAATATGCTTGTATGCGTCACTCACTTCATATTCTTTTGCTGCCTTCTCAATTGTGTAATGTGTTTTTTGTTCAGCGCTCTTTGGAGCTCTTGCTTGTTGTCTGCGTACTGCGTTCACAGTCAGTTCACGTGAGCCGCTCGGAGTACATGCATCGAAGGTTCTCAGCTGTGCTTGTGCTATCTCATGCGATCTTGCAATGTCCACGGCTTTATTTAATGTTAGCTCAGACCCGGCACTTAAAAGTTTCTCTCACACTTTTGCTGAGTTTGTGCCAAACACCACCCTGACCATCTCATCTTCGTCTGCATAAACACTGTCCTTCACCAGCAATTATAACTCCGTTACAAAGTGATCAAAAGTCTCGTTTATACCCTGCATCTTCTCATTAAACTTGTATCTCACGAATATCGTATTCGTCTTAGGCATGACAAACACCTCAAAATGGTAATAATAAGTTTTCAGTACCTTGGCTTCCTACTGGGTGAGAGTCAATGTGTTAAAAATGTCTTTTCCTTTTTCCCCAGTCCACAGGAGCGGGTAGCTTCATTTCTCACTCTCGTCTTTGCCTTTTAGCGGGCCAGAAAACATCAGCTCCACGTGCTGCCGGAACTTTTACCATTCTCCCGGCAGGTTAAGAGAATCCCAGTCAATTCGTGGTGAGGGAACTCCAACAAAATCCATGACTGTCCTCTATTCTGACACCATGTCTTGTTTTCACAAATTGTGAAAAATGAAATGATGGCGAGACTTTCTTTTAAAGTATGCGGGGAAACTTTATTTATTACAGCTCTTACATTCACGGCATCTGTGCTCTAAATTAACTTCCATTATAGTAACCTTGAGGTCCCTTTTTCTGGTGCCTTCCTGATGACATAGGTGCCTAAACCATGCCTGATAATAATACATTTCAATGACATATAAATATTACAGTGATCACCTCGATAGACATCTCACCACCCAAGTCGCTACTCGTGAATCTAAGATGTTTAACAGGCATTCCCGGTATTGACTTTTTGATTTGCCTGCGAATATTTAGCAGCAGCGTGTCTATTGGATTGCTGCTGACGGACGGCCTTATATGGGCAGGCACTCAATTACGTGGGAGGCGTGGGTATGGGGGACGCAACTCCGCCTCACACGGCAACTGAGCTGCAGGCTATGGCCGTATATATGTACGTAAGTAGGTTCCAGTTATGACCGTTACGCGTAGAATTTCAAAACGAAACCTGCTTAATTCCGTAAGGAGTGAGCCTGCCAAATTTCAGTCTTCTACCTACACGGGAAGTTGGAGAATTAGTGATGAGTGAGTCAGTCAGTCAGTCAGTGAGGGCTTTGCCTTTTATTAGTATAGATTAGTCTGGATGTGTAGGAGGCATACATAAATTTATATATATATATATATATATATATATATATAGTCATATAGAGAGAGTTTATAAGAGTGTCCCGTATTTCTAATTTTCTAATCTGGCAACCCTAGCCTTTGCATATGTTACAACATAAAGGATTAATTTTCTGAGCAGCCTGGTGCATCCCAGGACTTAAGGACATGTCGTATTCTGACACACTCGGAGAGTTAAATCGGTTTAGTCTCGAGCAGAAGAGGCTTTGTGAGGACCTGATCCAGGTCTTCATAACTCCCAAAGGCATTGATAAAGTAGATCCAGCAGAATTCTGTCAACTTCATGGTGAATATCACGTACTCGGGGACACCAGTGGAAGTTAAGGGGAAGTGTATTTAGGACTGATGCCAAGAAGCACTTCTTTATGCAAAGAATTGTGGGAACCTGGAATAAACTACCATATATACTTGCGGATAAGTTCTCCCACGGGTAAGTTGGGACTTGATTTTACAGTATAATTTCTGGTATTTTATAATGTCGGTCGTGTAAGTCGATTGCGGAAAACTCACGCTATTGGTCCAAGAGATTACTATATGCTAACGCCCACCTGAGAGAGTAACCACAGAGCACACGGCCTCTTTTTCTATGTGGGTGGAGCAATGTGATCTATCAGCGTGTGCTCCTTGCGTCTCTCTCAATTGTGCCTACGTGACCACATGGTAATACCCGAACTATTCTGAAGGAACGTTTGCACTGTTTTGTGTTTTTTGTATGTCACACCCTCATACACCTTTATCGTAAGAGCATCCCTTATCTATGATGGAGTGTTCGATCAGAAGAAAATATGAAGCTGATTTTAAATTAAAAGTCGTTGAAGTAGTGAAAGAAATTGGTAACTGCGCTGCTGCAACAAAATTCGATGTGTCTGAGAAACTGATGCGAGATTGGAGCAGGCAAGAAGATGTTAAAAAATTAATAAATAAAAATTAAGTGCCACATTTTTTTAACGAGCATATAAGTCAGGGTCTGATTTTATGATCGATTTTTTGGGTTTCAAGACCGGACTTATACGCCAGTATATACAGTACCTAGACATGGATTTGAAGCAGAAAGCTTGACAACGTTTAAGAAGAATCTGGAGGAGATATTGGGACAGCTTAGCTGTTAGATCAGGGGTGTCCAACTCCAGTCCTGGAGGGCCGCAGTGGCTGCCGGTTTTCATTCTAACCCTTTTCTTAATTAGTCACCAGATTTTGCTGCTAATTAACTCTTTGCCTTAATTTTAATTGATGCACAACTTAAAACTCAGGCCCCTTAATTATTTCTTTTATTTCTTTAATTAGCAACCAAAAAATATTAACACACAAAATGTACCAACACATAAACACCACCCTGCGTCCATCACACACTAACTGAAAATAAAGAAAGGTGAAGGCCTCAGTAATGTTGATGTCCACAAAACATTTTGACAGCGCTCTTAAAAAAGAAAATCAACAGTTTTGAAAATGTCTGCCATGACAGAATGAATGCCATGGAATTAAATAACGAGTTTAATTAGCAATGAGAATTCCTTCAAATTAAGAAACTGAATGATATGAAGTTGGTTGGAGTTTGAGGCCCCAATTTAGTTGGTCATCTGTTGGCTCATTTCACATCAAATTTATATTTAGGTGCCATTTCAGGAAAAAAAGAATCAATTCAGTGGTCACAGTTTCAAGAAAAAGTCAATTAAAATAAAGGGAAATAGTTAATTAGCAGCAAAAGCTGGTCACTAATTAAGAAAAGAGTTAGAATGAAAACTTGCAGCTCTCCAGGACTGGAGTTGGAGACCCCTGTATTAGATAAACAAACAAGCTTCATGGACACAATGGTCTCTTCTCATTTTTTCATATGTTTTGATTTTATGTTTAAAAAGCATTGCGTCAATGACATTATGTGAGGGGACTTCTGGAGGGACCTGTGGCATAGCACAGGGTTTACAAAGTGACATTGGGAAATGACGATAAAATAAAACAACTCTTTAAATTTAACAGGTATAACCATAAAGAGCGACGTTCAAAACCCTAAGAAAAAAAAAAAAATCAAGAAATCCGAAAGAAATATTTAGGAAAGAATTTACAGACTCATGATCAACATCCACCAAGAAGCACCTGTGACTGTATTATAGCACCCTATGACCGTGTGGCACTGTGGTGGTCAGTCAGTTCTGATGCCACTTCTCCTGCCCACCGAGAGTCAAATGAGACAGTATGCGTCCTCCAGCAGCACATATGATGGCAGAGTCACAGTAGATTTAAGGTGAGCTGGCCATTCCTCTCCTCCGTATTTGAACGGACTTTGATCTGCGGTTGGACTTTAAGCAGATCACGCACAGGTTCACTGCAGGTCACCCATTTGCAGGCTAATTGTGTGTGGATGCTGGATGGGTTGCTATGGTAACAGACCCAGTCTAGTGTATAGGGATCAGGCAAAAGTGATGCAACCGAACAAACTTTGCACTTGGGTATTGTTCTGTCAGTTCTGATGCCACTTCTCCTGCCCACCGATAGTTAAATGGGACAATGTGCATCCATATGACGGCAGAGTCACAGTAGATTCAAGGGGAGCTGGCCATTCCTCTCCTCCTTATTTTAATGGGTTTTTCCTCGGCACGTGGATTTCTTCAAGTTTTGAGTGCTGATTTCCTTTGACACAAATGTCCAGTTCAGCAGGTGTGATTGAGCAGCCCGAGACTTTGATCTGCAATCAGAGTTTAAGCAGATCACGCACAGGTTCACAGCAGGTCACCCCTTTGCAGGCCAATTGTATGTGGATGCTGGACAGGTTGCTGTGGTAACAGACCCAGTCTAGTCCAGTCCTATTTGGGTGATTGACAGTTGCCATGGCGGCGGTGGTCAGGGGAGTTGGGGGTTGCAGCAGCTCAGTTTAGCAGTTTAACCGACATTCCCAAAGTCGAGTTAAAGATTGATCAGCAGTTAGCCATTAAGAAGTTAATTATTAAAATATGTCCCTGCTACTGGAAATTTTGCATCATTTGTATTTCCTGGATTTTTGGGAAAATCTTTTTTTTTGGTAATTTGCATGGTGATGGTCATTGCTGCAGTTTTAGAAACAAACAAAAAGTGATTTCAACAAATGAAACAGCTTCAGAATGGATATAATCATGTAGGAGTTTAACATTTTGTTAAAATACACTGCCCTCCATGATGTTTGGGACAAAGAGACATTTCTCCATTATTTACTCCTCTGCTCCACAATTTAAAATTACAAACCAAACAATTCATACATCATGATGAAAGTGCACATTGTAGACTTACAATTCAGGGGATTTGCACACATTTCGGTCTCACCATGTAGAAATGACAACATTTTTTCTACCTGGTCCCCATTTCAGGACACCATAACGTTTGGCACAATTGGCATCCCAGGTGTTTGTAATTCCTCAGGTGGGTTTCATGGCTTCATAAGATACCTCAGCCTACTTCTACCCTTTGGAGTCTGTAGCTGCTTGTTGTTCAACATGAGGAGAAGAGCTGTGCCAGTGAAAGTCAAAGAAGCCATTATGAGGCTGAAAAACAAGAAAAAGACATTGATAAAGTCTTAGGGTGACCTAAATCAACTGTCTGGAATATCGTGAAGAAGAAAGAACACGCTGGTTAACTCAGTAATCACAAAGGGACTGGTAGGCCAAGGAAGACCTCCACTGCTGATGACAGAAGAATCCTCACTATACTAAAATAAAAGCCGTAAACACCTGTCTGATAGATCATACACAGTCTTCAGGGGGCCAATGTGGACATGACTTCATGAGACTTCACAAACAGAAATCCAGAGGCCACACTGCAAGATGCAATGCACCAGTTAGTCACAAAAACAGGATGGCCAGATTACAGTTTGTGAAAAAGGACTTCAAAGAACCTGCAGAATTCTGGGTAAAGGTCTTGTGGACAAACGAGACAAAGATGAACCTCATCAGAGTGATGGCGAGAGCAAAGTGTGGAGACAAAAAGGAACTACCCAAGATTCAAAGCAGACCTCTTCACCTGTTAATCATGGTAGTGAAGGTGTTATGGCTTGGGCATGTATGGCTGTCACAGGTCCTGGCACACTTCTCTTCACTGATGATGGAACAGCTGACGTCACAATGAATTCTGAGGTGTAGAGAAACATCTGATCTGCCTAAGTTCCTGTAGATGCCTCCAAACTCATTGGACAGCGCTTCATCCTCCAACAACATAATGAGCCAAACTGACTGACTGCAGAGGCAACACGGGAGTTTACCAAAGCTAAAGAATGGAAAATTCTTGAATAGCCAAGCCAGTCACCTGACTTAAATCCAATTGAGAAGGTCTTCCATATGCTGAAGAGAAAAACTTCAGGGGAGAAGCCCCAGAAACAAGCAGGAGCTAAAGATGGCTGCATTAGAAGCTCAACAGAGCATCACCAGAGAAGACCCTCAGCACCTGGTGATGTCTTTGAACTGCAGACTTCAAGCAGTCATTGCATGCCAGGCAAAGGGCTAAATGCCTGGGTGTGCAGTGGGTGTCAAAGAAAAGGGGGACAATACAATACACAGAACAGAACACAAGTAATCCTCAAAAAGGACAATGTGCGTCCTTCACCGGCCCATATGATGGCAGAGTCACAGTAGATTAAAGGTGAACTGGCCATTCCACTCCTCCGTATTTGAATGGACTTTGATCTGTGGTCAGACTTTAAGCAGATCACGTACAGGTTCACTGCAGGTCACCCATTTGTAGGCTAATTGTGTGTGAATGCTGGACAGGTTGCTATGGTAACAGACCCAGTCTAGTGTATAGGGATCAGGCAAAAGTAATGCAATCGGACAGACTTGGCACTGGGGGTCTGTCAGTTTTAATGCCACTTCTGCTGCCCACCAAGAGTTAAACAGGACAATGCGCGTCCTCCTCCATCCCATATGATGGCAGAGTCTCAGTAGATTTAAGGGGAGCTGGCCATTCCTCTCCTCCGTATTTTAATGGGTTTTTCCTCGCCACGTGGATTTCTTCAAGTTTGGAGAACTGATTTCCTTTGACACAAATGTCCAGCACAGCAGGTGTGATGATTGAGCAGCCCGAGACTTTGATCTGCGGTCAGAGTTTAAGCAGATCATGCACAGGTTCACAGCAGGTCACCCCTTTGCAGGACAGGTTGCTGTGGTAAACGTTTACTAAGGTTTTCATTCTTTTTTTCCTTACATTTGTTTTATGCAACACAAATGTGGTTTGCTCTTCTGCTTTACATCAAAATGAAATAGTAAAGCAAGTCCCTTGGGTGTGTTTTATTTGCAGTAAACTGTCCAGATTCGCCTGCCGACGCCGGATCTCTCTGGAGCTGAACTTGCATGCGTTTTTGGCTTGGCTGGTTGTCTCCTAAATTAGGCCACGCTGGCTTCTTTGTATTTGTTCCAGCTGCTCCTGGGTAATTTGTGCCCTTTCATGAATGCCTTCCAGGTGTCGATGTCAGCTTTCAATTTGTGGGCAGCTTACTGTAGCTTGGAAAGGGATGTTTAGTTTCAAGTGTTTCGGGACAGAGTAGTAAAGATGTCTCCATGGCTTGTTTTAGATTTGTTTTCTGTCTGAGGGAAAGGGTTTCAGGCGGAGTGTACTGCTTGTGTCTCGTCTGTGCTGTAGCCTGGAGTCGGAGTCGAGGCGTTGTGACTCTGCACCAGTCGTACGACCGGTTCACGTTTAGTCATTGTGGTGTCACACCCAGTAGTTTAACCCTGTGGTAAATAATCAAGCCTTGACGCAACAAATATCTGGAAAGGGAAGGGTGATCGCCTGGATTGCAGCAACTTCAGGGGGATACCACTGCTCTCGGTGCCGGGTAAGATCCTTGCTAGGGTCGTCCTCAATAGGATTTGTGATCACTTGCTCACCTACCAGCGACCGGAACAGTCTGGTTTTACGCCTAAGAAGTCTACCATCGACCGCATCCTGGCACTGATGGCTCTCATGGAACGCAAACGCGAATATCGGCAGAGCTTCTTTGAAGCCTTTGCCGATTTTCGTAAAGCGTTTGACTCAGTTGATCGGTCTGCCCTGTGGGACATCCTGAAGGTTCGCGGAATTCCCTCAAGGTTACTGGATATCATGGCTGGCCTGTACACTCGTACTGTGAGTGCGCTGCAGAGAGAAGGCAGAACCTCTGTGTTTTTCCCAGTTGATTCTGGGGTTCGTCAGGGGTGTGTTCTGCTCCTACTCTGTTCAGTGCTTGTATGGACTGGGAGTTGGGCAAGGTCGTGGGGGTCCAGTGGCTGTGGGGCATCTGTTGGTGAAAAAAGATTCACGAATCTTGACTTTGCTGAGAAGAAAGATTCATGGATCGTGACTTTCCTAACGATGCTGTGATCTTTGCAGAGTCAATGGAGACTCTGATCGGGGAGCTCAAGAGACTGAGTGAGGAGTCTTGAGTGTCTGGGCTTGTGAGTGTCCTAGATAAAAACCAAGATCCAGGCCTTTAATGTCTGTTTGCGGAGAGAGTGTCGACCTCATCGAGAGGTTTACTTACCTCGGCAGTCACATTCATGTCTCTGGTGACTCTTCCTATGAAGTCAGTAGACGGATTGGGAAAGCATGGGGGGGTCATTAGGTCACTGGAAAGGGGTGTGTGGCGCTTCCGATATCTATCCAAAAGGACGAAGATCCAAGTCTTTAGAGTCCTGGTGCTTCCTATCCTGCTATATGGTTGCAAGACATGGATGCTATCCAGTGACCTGAGACGAAGACTGGACTCCTTTGGTGCTGTGTCTCCCCGGAAAATCCTTGGGTACCGTTGGTTTGACTTTGTGTTGCTCATGGAGTCCCGAATGAGGCACATTACCTGCATTGTGAGGGAGCGTCAGTAACAGCACTATGGCCATGTGGTGTGTTTCCCCGAGGGTGATCCAGCTAGTAAGATCCTCATTGTTAGGGACCTGAGTGGCTGGACCAAGGGGTCGCCCACGTAATGCCTGGCTTTGTCAGATACAGGGTCATTTCCTGTCCTGGCTTTATCCCCAAGTTCTTTTTTCCTATCTTGGTAGCCCTTAGAGTCCTTGCTAACAGTCCCTTGTATCCGATTCCAGACTTCCAATTGTCTCTTGAGTGTTTTCCACCATTTTTGTTTGTCACTGGAGTACTTTTCATCCCATTCTGCTTATTCCGCAAGTTCTTATCCCTTGTCTTGGTAATCCCTAGAGCCCTGTTCTCCATTGCTAACAGTCCCCTAGTATCTTCTTCCCTGCTCCTGGTTGCCACTTGTGTGTTTTTTTTACTTTTTTTTCACTTTCTCGTATACAAAAATACAATTTTTGGAATTATGTCTGTGTGTCTGTCCGTATGTGTGTGCGCGTTCACTTAGGTCAACCAAATTTTGCATACAAGTATTAGGTACAAAACATAGATTTCTATCAACTTTTGAGCTATTTCCGCTAACCGGAAGTGGTAATTTACTTTTTATTCATGCAGCTGCAGAGTCCGATTTATTCATCTTTACTTTTCTAATAATTGTTCAATGTATTATTAATTTGATTTGATTTTGATGGTTCTTTAATGTACATAATATAAAAATATGATCATTGTTTTGCAGTTTACTCCTCAAATATCCATTCCCATATCTGAGTATACGAGAAAGTCGAGGGGAGACCACTCCCAATTTTTTTTTTTTTTGTTGGTGATTGGTGTTCTTTTCCCTCCATTCTGCTTGTTTTTTTCCTTGTCTTAGCAACTTAGTAACCCTCAGAGCCCATTTCTCCACTAATACGACCCATATTTCTTTTCTTCAGTCTTCGATACCCCTTATTGGCTCCGGCAGACCCCTGTGACCCTGCGTTAGGATATAGCGGGTTGCTGGCTGACTGGATACCCCTTGTTTCATTTACTGTGCTCTCGATTGTGTCCTCTTCTCCACTCCTGGTTTCCCCTCGTCTACTTTTGCCATGATGGTGTCCTCTTCTCCACTCCTGGTTTCACCTTGTCTACTTTTGCCATGATGGTGTCCTCTTCTCCACTCCTGGTTTCCCCTTGTCTACTTTTGCCATGATGGTGTCCTCTTCTCCACTCCTGGTTTCCCCTTGTCTACATTTGCCATGATGGTGTCCTCTTCTCCACTCCTGGTTTAACCTTGTCTACATTTGTCATGATGGTGTCCTCTTCTCCACTCCTGGTTTCCCCTTGTCTACTTTTGTCATGATGGTGTCCTCTTCTCCACTCCTGGTTTCCCCTTGTCT
>JANRMT010062844.1:9486864-9497350 GCA_026402145.1 Polypterus bichir lapradei
TTTGTCATGATGGTGTCCTCTTCTCCACTCCTGGTTTCCCCTTGTCTACATTTGTCATGATGGTGTCCTCTTCTCCACTCCTGGTTTCCCCTTCTCTACTTTTGACATGATTGTGTCCTTTTACCTTGTCTTGCTTACTCCTCAAGTTATTTTCTCCTTCTCTTGATAACCACCACAGACCTTTTTTCCACTCTCTTGTATCCTTTTTCAACTCTTGGTTGCCACTAATGTTCTTTTCTTCCCTCCCGCTTACCCCCTCAAGTTATTTCCCTTCTCTTGTTGCCATGTTCAGGATTTTCCCCACACCTCACTGCCTGTTGTATCCTTTTTCACTACTTTGTGTTTTTACTGCTGGCTCAGCTTTTAGCAGCTTTGGGATCATCTGTTCCTCTGACTTGTAGAGTTCAGCATTACTAATGTGAGATGACGCTAAAATGAGGTGTGGACTTTTTTCCAAGATGTTTTCCATGTGCAGTACATGTCTATTGTTTTGAAATCTGGCTGCACTCGCGTCAAGTTTTTTTTTTTTTTTTTTATTTATTTTTCCCCCAAGCCTGGCATTTTAATGTGACTGTTAGGAAGCAGCAGAGCCACAGATGTGCCTCTGATCTGTCCTGGCTGTCTGTTCACAGGGTGCGGCCTCCTCATTACCTCCAGGGTCTGTCTTGTCTGCTCTTCTCTTCTTCCTGCTAGTTTTGAGCTGCCACTTACCTGCTCATCTTTGCACAGAGACGCCACCTTTTGAGCCTCTCGAGTGAATGTCGTAGAATTCTTTGGCAGTGTTAATGGAAAAATATTTTCATTATTGTCGTATTGGTTTGTGTGGGAATTGTCTGTGCAGTAAAGTATTATTTGATGTTCTTGTATATAATGTGATGACGTCATATGTAGTATATCATACTGTCAGCTGCGTTTTGCTGTTTTTGAGTCGGTGGTTGCAACATTGAGAGAAGTTCGTAGCAGTTATGTTGTGTGGCAGTTAAGTTCAGTTCGATTCAGTTATCTGTCTTAACTTGGATTACAATAAAACTGTCCTGTCACCACCTATGTGGAGTGTGCAGAAGCTCCCTGTAGCCTTATGGGGTGCTCTGATACACTGGCACGTCCCAAATTATGTACAGGTTTAGGTTGGTTGGCCATTCTAACAGTGGATTCAGAAAGTATTCAGACCCCTTCACTTTCTCCACACTTTATTGTGATTTAGATTTCATTTTAAATGAATACTTTTGCCATTTTTGCCCTGCACTAAATAACCCATAATGACAAAGTGAAAACATGTTTTCAAAAAGGTTTGCAAATTTATTCAAAATCAAAACACTGAAATCTCTTATTCATTTAAGTATTCAGATCCTTTGCTGTGAAGCTTCAAATTGTGGTCCGGTTCATCCTGTTTGCTTTTATCTTCCTTGAGAACTCGATTGGAGTCCACCTGTGGCAAACTGAACTGATTGGACGCTGTATCCTCCTGGACAAAAGTTTTGAGAATGACACAACTACAGGGTGGTTCCGATCTAATTATGCAGATCCAGATCATCTGGATGACTTTGATTCATGCGGGGACGATTCCAGTTCGGCGCGAAGACGATTCTTCATGTCGTCAGTTCGCACTCTTCTCGATGGTCTGGGATTTTTCGGGTGATATTCTGTGTAATAAACTTAATAAGTTATAGCGTAATGAAAATTGCATAATTAGATCTGGACCACCCTATATTGATGTTTACAAAGTCTGCTGCTTCAGTGTTTTTAGATCTTTTTGTCAGATGTTTCTATGGTAGAATAACAAGCATTTCATAAGTTTCAAAGGCTTCTATTGACAATTACATTAACATTTATGCAAACAGTCTATGTTTGCAATGTTGGCCCTTCCTTCATTTTCAAGACCTCTGCAATTCGCCCTGGCATGCTGTCAATCAGCTTCTGGGCCAAATCCTGACTGATGGCAGCCCATTCTCGCATAATCAACGCTTGGAGTTTGTCAGAATTTGTGTGTTTTTGTTTGTCCACCCGCCTCTTGAAGATTGACCACAAGTTCTCAATGGGATTAAGGACTGGGGAGTTTCCTGGCCATGAACCCAAAATTTCGATGTTTTGTTCCCCGAGCCACTTAGTTATCACGTTTGCCGTGTGGCCCGGTGCTCCATCATGCTAGATTGTTCATTGTTGTTCACCAAACTGTTCTTGGATGGTTGTCAGAAGTTGCTCTCGCAGGATGTTTTGGTGCCATTCTTTATTAATGGCTGTGGTTGTAGTATAATTTCCAGCATTTTTCACTCATCGCATTCAAACTTAGCAAGTTGCAGGCTGTCCAACCTTAGACCGCCCACATCTCTCGTGATAGGACAAGTGAGGTTGATTGACATCTCTAAATTGGTCCTGTGTGATCGAGTCAGTTTGCTCAGTTGTGGACTGACATCTCATCAAGCCTTGGATCCACAGCCTTTAAATGGATTAAGCACAACATTGAATGGATGAATAGACACCCCTATAAATGAATTGGTAAAATGATGGACAATAATAAAAACTCTTCTGCTGTTCTGAGCCTGGCGGTCTTCCTTAGACTCGCCTTTGCAGATTTTTCCATGAATGTTTAAAATCTAACACAGTCGATTATAAAGGTTGCCCTGCAAATTGCAATGGTGAAGTTAACGCATTCCTCTGCAGTTAGAAGAAGGGGGTGGAATGGGAAGATGAATGGGTTTGCCTGCATCTGTTAGTCCACTTTAGATTGCGTTTGTGTGAAACACATTATCAGGGGGGGTAAAGAAAACGGAAGCCAGTCCTTTCCTTCTTTTTGATGGCTGGGCTGCAGTACTTAGAGTGAAGCTAAAACGAGTTTGTATTGACAGCCGAGTTAACAGGCGTTACTCTCATGGGATTAAACTCCTTTCATTTCTGTTCTGCAACCTTAAGTGTTAGGATATTTTTTTAAGGTGGGGGAAACACCAGGTCATCGTTGATAGTTTGTGTCCTGATGATACTGCTGTAAGAATGTCACACTTTAAACCGTTCTGCATTAAAGAACAAGCTAGAAAATGTATGCATGGTAATCGCAGTCAGGAGTGTTCAGTTTGATTCAACTGATTTGAAAGCTGGAGCATTTTACATTTTTTTTTAGTTATGTCATCAAAGAACCAGTTACCACATTTTTGTTTATGAAATATTGTAGCAATCCGTACCTTGACGCTATATTGACGCTGCCGTGGCTGTCCAGGATTTTAAATCACCTGTAGCTCGCAAACCGTTTGAACGATTGACCTGAAATTTGGTACTCATATACTACGTGACGTCTACTATCCGCTTTCGGGGTGATGATTGACCTCCAAGGTTATTTCTCTTTTTATTTTATTTCATTGTAGAATCAACTCTCGGCAGCGGCCAGCCAGGGCGGCCTTGCGGTGCATGCTTACGGGCGCCATTCTCATCCCTACCACCTTCGCTGTCACTTCCCCTACCTCTTCATACCTCAAATCATTCTTGAGGCAGGTTGAATATTTAAGTGCCAACTTAAGTGAAAAGTTAAGAAAAATTGACTAAGTAATTGCCACACAAACACGAGCTTAATCAGTTTTAACGCGAAAAGATGGCAACGAAAGAAGAAAAGAAGCGGGCCGCTGTGGCAGAGAAAAGAAGAGCTGCTCAGGAAGCAGCAAGCGCATCAACCTCTGAGCAAACAAATGCTAAACATACAGAGAAAGAGGAGTAAAATTAGGAATGCTGAAGTCAAGCGTATTCACTGCACGTTATTGTGCAGTGCGCTGTAACTGGTAAGTAATATTCAAAAATAACAGTGATAGTAAAATGTAATTACATGTTTTTGTGGACTACATTAAATGTAGTTAAAGATGTAGTTCAAATATTCTCTAGGTGGCTCAATATGTTTCATTGACCGAAAAACCCAATTCAAGTAATGTAAAAATGGCATTTCTTGATGTCTCTTTATTAGTTGTTGGTTCTGAAGGGTCCATGACTAATTGTAGTTTATATTTCTTCAACATAACCATTACACCTGACTTATTTTATGTCTTTTCTGATTCACGGAGGGATGTTATTGTTTATTGTCTGCTTTTTTTTCTATGCCTGTGCTATTTTCCACGTGTTTTATGGGTGGTCCCCCAAGAGGCAGGGCCATCTTCCAATCTCCGCTAGTAACTGCCCTCTGACCTATAATTCCGGTGGGTATTCCATCGTTCCTGGCGCTAGGCAGTTGGTGAATGTTACCTGAGTTTTTGCTGTGCTTTTACTACTTTGCTTCAATGGATTTTTGACAATTCTGTCTTATTTTTTGAGTTCGCTTTTAGATTGTATATGAGGATGTGTTCACTTTGGATTGCCCTTAATGTCAACTCTTTTTAGCCTTTTGTGCTCAACGGAACTTTATGTACTTAGAGAGCATTTCTGTGATAATAAATATTACTTTATTAAGATTCTACATGGCCTGTTTTGTATATTGCTAGGTTTTTAATTGGATTTCCTCCTGTAGTGGTCATTTGCATACCTTAGGATTCCCAGTCATAACAATATAATTTTTTAATAGACATACCTGATGGAAACTTAAATCTCTGTTTAAGTGTCCATGATGGAGGGCAGATATGGAGCTTCGTTGATGAACTACAGTGTAATTTAAATACTGAGCATATACTTGTGCTTGGAGAGTAATGCTTACATAATTCCTTTCCTCTTACATTCATTCCTAGATAAGTGACTTTTTACTTTGTTGTTGGTTTTATTTATTTATTTATTTTTATTTCGAGGTACAGGAGAAGTGAGCTGGTGTATGAGTGGCTTGCAAGCTATGCCTCCCCCTCATTTAACTAACATGTACTTAGGATCCGTTTGCTGTTTTGTAGAAGTTAAGTGGAAATATAATACAAAATATTCAAAGTGGAGTGACTCCTATTTAGGTAAATTTAAACCAATAAACAGTAATCCACAACAGACATCCTATAAAATGTATCTGTTTTAAGATGGAGGAGTTCACAAATTTTATCATTGCTTTTCAATGAGCAATTTTGAAATTTCAAAACATTGTAAAGCACGCTTTGTTTGAGGTATCCCAAATGAAAATGTAACTTTTCCAACAAATTTCCTTGTAGAATGAGTGTGCTAAAATTCATCTCAATCAGTCCGCTGGGAGCCAAGTTATTTCAAGCGGAAAGACAGTCAGACTTGGCAACCACAATAGGTGCTTTTTTTCATTGAATGCGAATGCACCTAAAAAGCCAAAGCTAAAAGCTGAAGATAAAACTCAGCATTGTAGTAGTGCTGGCATCAGACCTCGGTGTACTCGAGACATTAAGTGTTTGGTTGCTTTCAGGCCTCGGTGCTGTGTTATAGCTTCGCATGGTTGACCTGAATAAAAACCGAGTTCTGCACATAGAGACATGTTCACTTGATTACTCCAGCGACACTTTGTTACATCAGCATAAGGAGGCTGTAATCAGTGTCATATTTGATTCAATCAGCAGGCTTACTTTATTAACAAAAGTGACACCAGATTTGTTTGTCTTAATTTAACTTAAACGTAAGTAAACTTCCATACTGCAACTTTTCTTAATCTGCTTGCTCAGTTCAGTTTTTGAAGATGGCATCTATACCAGAAACTATGGTGCCCTATTAATGTATTAAAGGACAGAACTTCATTTTATTTAATACTAAATAAAAATCAGCTTACTTAATATGAGTTATTATACAGCACCTTTCATATCTATTGCTGTTTGAGTAAGTGAATTTTTCCCCTGAGGATCAATCACATATTATCTCTTATGTAACGCCTTTCGTATCTAGAAGTTCCTTTCATATTTATATATCTGTCTTATGCAAAGCCTTTACAATCTTTTATCTAGAAAATAGTGTCTTTCACTTCTACGTTATACCACATCTTTCACATCTATCTTATTATATTGCACATCAGTTTAACGTAATATCATCTTATTAGAATAGCTCTTACACTTTCATGTCAGATTTTACATGAATAAGAGGCGTGTCACAACAGTCAGCGGTTAACCAGATATTAAAATAGGCCTATGGAAACATCAGAAAATGGTGAATTAGCACCACTGGTCCATTTATTAGAGCTGGCACTTCAGATTTAACAAGCCAGTGACAGCTGACCAGCAAATACAAGAACTATCTGAAAGGAAAATAGGACAGAAGGGCAAAATCGCTAAAATAAGGAATACAGGATAGGTTTTCACGTATGGGATGTATACCTGGGTCTCATCCCTTCACTCTTCATCCTTTTCCTACATGTTTTCATTTGGCCATGGTTTTGGGGATGCCTAATGGCTGCCACCAGCCCTGTTCGGGGAGGACTATTGCAGGTAGTGTGTGTTCCTAATACATTGGATTTTAAGCCCCAAGCCTGCTATCTTAATCCCAAAGTATGATTCACCGTATAACCTGAAGCAAGTCACTTTACCTGCCCCTGCTCCAGTTGCAAAAAATACATGCAGCGACGGTCACCATATAAAGGTATTGTTATGATGAGCAGCACACCAAAATGGTGAAGTGGTGTGTGCTGCCCTCCCTAGCTTACTGGACAAAGGGCCTCACCCAAGGCAGCCTGACCCAGAACTCTTCAGGCAGGCTTTGGCTTACTCAGGCTCCAAAAAAGGGATCTGGTTTCAAAAGTTCAAAATTTATCTACAAATATCTGCAGATATACAAAATACACAAAAATGCACCACAAGGGAATGGAACCATGACCAGCCCTGGCTTATAAATGATGATATTAAATGAACAAAAGAAGAACAAAAAATAGTATCAGTGCAAAAATGTAAAAGCCAAAAAGGTTTGCAACTCACAGCGACAAATCTAAATCTAAACTGAAAATCCAAGAAGCCAGAAAATGAATGCAAGAATAGATGATGTTAGTGATCCACTAAAGCAGGGGTTGCCAACTCCAGTCCTGGAGGACCACCGTGGCTGCAGGTTTTCATTCTAACCCTATACTTAATGAGTGACCTGTTTTTGCTGCTAACTAACTTCTTTTAAACTAATTTTAATTGACTTGCTCTTGAAGACTCAGATGGTCTTAATTGTTTCTTTTTCCTTAATTAGCAGCCAAACAATAATGAGACACAAAATGAGCCAAAACAACTGGTGTCCATCATACAATGTCTGAAAATAAAAAGCGATGAAGGTCTCAGGAATGTTGGTCTGCTCAGGTCCCCAAAACATTTTAACAGTGTTCTTAGAAAGAGAAAATCAGCAATTTCGGAAATGTCTGCTAATGCACCACGAGAGCAGCAACAAGCCACAAAATTAAAGAACGAGGGGTTTAATTAACGACAAGACTCTGCACCTCATTAGGCAGCTGGTTGGAGTGAATTTGGTTGGAGTTTGAGGCCCTGAGTTACTTGGTCTTCTGTTGGCTCACTCACTTCACATTTCGCTGCTGTTTGGGTGCCATTTAAGGAAAGAAATGAAGCAATTCAGGGGAACAAATCTTAAAAAGCACGTCAATTAAAATGAATTCACAAGAAGTTAATTAGCAGCAGGGTGGCATGGTGGTGCAGTGGGTAGCACTGCTGCCTCGCAGTTAGGGGACCCAGGTTCGCTTCCCGGGTCCTCCCTGCATGGAGTTTGCATGTTCTCCCCGTGTCTGCGTGGGTTTCCTCCCACAGTCCAAAGACATGCAGGTTAAGTGCATTGGCGATCCTAAATTGTCCCTGGTGTGTGCCCTGTGGTGGACTGGCACCCTGCCTGGGGTTTGTTCCTGCCTTGCGCCCTGTGCTGGCCGGGATTGGCGGGTTGGATATAGCGGATTGGAGAATGCCTTAATTAGCAGCACAAAGAGGTCATTCATTAAAAAAAAGGGTTAGAATGAAAACCTGCAGCCATGGTGGTCCTCCAGGACCGGACTTGGTGACCCCAGCACTAAAGGACCTGCTCACCAGCCTCACATATATATTTTTAGTTGTGACATCAGCATGGTCCTGCCTTTGGGGGGTTCCACCCACAAAAGCACAAGGAACACAGAAAGTAAATAATAAACAAACAGGACCATATTAGCACAATGTACACAATTAATGAAACCTCATAAAAATATTACATCAGAAATAACAAAAAGGACAAAAGAAATGAAAACAGACGTACACCAGGAAGCACACAATGGCTGTTATATATAAAATATGAGTCCATTAGAGGGCACACTCACAGACGCCCTCCGAGTGAGTCGTTCCAGTCCAGGTCAGAGACCATGAAGGTGACCCTTCTTAGACAGTTGAATCCAATCAGGGTGCTTTGGAGCAGCTCCAAGTTTTAATGTGACATGGTGGCTGTCTGCGGTGGCACAGCCTGCGGTCAGTCCTTTCTCTCCCAGCGTGTGATGATGCCAGATCCTTGTTAGATTGACTCACTGCTGCCAGGCTTAAATGATAGTCTCAGATATTTTGGGCAACAGTACTCAGTCCATGATGATAAAATAAAATTGAAATGATAATAAAATAACATTGAAAGAAAGCAAATTTAAACAAACCTGATAATTTGTTGTTTTGAATATAAAAAGAGAGTGATGGAGGATGGCACTGCTATCACCCTGGCCAAACCCTCAGTGATATGGCACCTCAGATGGACTGCACCTTAAGGCTAATTTATACTTCTGTGTTGAGCGAACACCATAGCTACACCATAGCCCATGGGTGTCAAACTCCAGGCCTGGTGGGCCGAAGTGGCTGCAGGTTTTCATTCTGACCCTTTTCCTAATCAGTGACCAGTTTCCGCTGCTAATTAACTCCTTTCCCCTTCATTCTAATAGCCCTGTTGTTAAGGATTCAGTCCCCTGAATTGATTCGTGTCTTCATTAAATGGCAGCCAAACAGAAATGAGATGTGAAACGAGCCAACAGACGACCAGCTAAACTGGGGATTCAAACTCCAATCACTTTTTTATTGAGAAGCCAATTTAATTCCATGGCTTGTTGCTGCTTTCATTCTACCACAGCAGACATTTTGAAAACTGTTGATTTTCTGTTTTACTGAGATCTTCACCTTTCAGATATTGTGTGATGGGCACAGGTGAGCTGGTCATGTGGCAGCTTGTTTTGTGTCTCATTATTGTTTGTCTGCTAATTAAGGAAAAAGACACAACTAAGGGGTCTGAGTCACGTCAATTAAAAGTAAGGCAAAAGAAGTTAATTAGCAGCAAAAACTGATCACTAATTAAGGAGATGGTTAGAATGAAAACCTGCAGCCACTGAGGCCCTCCAGGACTGGAATTTGACACCCCTGCCATAGCCTGTTGTGTACCTCCTCAGAAAATGTGACTACACGGACCCTCCTCAGACACTTATGAGTCTGATTGGCCAGTTTGGTAAATCTGTATTTCCTAAAACGCATTTCTGTTCATCTTCTGATTTGGGAGTTGAAAACTGTGAGGGACAGATACGTTTGCTTACGGAAGAAAATATGTAATAAGGTGCCGTGACTCTGGAGGGCAAAAACTGCCTGCATTTTCATGTATGCTAAAAACACAGGCAACTAACGTTCAGGCGGGACACAGAATTGTAGAAGTGTAGCCTACACACATATTGTAGCTACAGTGTTGGCTCAGTGCAGAAATATAAAGCAGCCTTTAACCTTCACATTTTTTTTTTCCCTTGCTGTGTTTTGTTTCATATCATCTTCACTTCACGGAGGGCCTAGGGTTGAATCTCTTGGTCTAATATATCCGTGACCTTGGCATGCGCTGTAGTTATGAGGTAGTTGACATCATTTGCTTCATATGAGAGTAGGCATGATGCTTTGGCTCATCAGCGTATGTAAAGAATGAAAGATGATCCCCTAGTGGCTGACATATGGTGGGGTGCATTTTAGGACAGTCCTACCCTTGCTGACGTCAATGGATAAATTATTTAAAGGGTCAGATATAAAACCACAACCCACAGTATTTTACAATGCAGGTTTTGTCTGTGTTTAACTTGCATTGTTATTAAGAACCTTGCTTTCCTGTTTTCGGTTACATAAAGTCTTCATTTTCAATATAGTGCCTTTCATGGCCATTCTGCATGCGTGTCTCATCAAAGTACATTAATCATAATCGTTACAGAAGATGATGAAGCTGAGACCCTTTTTACTTTACTAATGATGGCAGTCCTCCTAGGATGGTTTTATCCTTGCTGGCTTCAATAGATAAATTATTTAAAGGGTCAAATATAAAACTGCAACCTATATTCCAATCCACTTTCTGTTTGGTTTTAACTTGCATTGTTATTAACTTGCTTTTCTGTTTTCGGTTACACAAAACCTTCATTTTCAATATCAGAAGGCCATTCTGCATGCGTGTCTCATCAAAGTATATTAATCATAATCGTTACAGAAGAGTCCACTGAGACCGTTTTTACTTTATTAATGATGGCAGTCCTCCTAGGACAGTGTTATCCTTGCTGGCTTCAAAAGATAAATTATTTAAAGGGTCAAATATAAAACCACAACCTACAGTATATTACAATCCACTTTCTGTCTGATTTTAACTTTCATTGTCATTA
>JANRMT010062844.1:9497360-9517650 GCA_026402145.1 Polypterus bichir lapradei
TTATTGAAGAGTCCACCGAGACAAGTGTGTGATGCTCAATGAGGCAGCGGTGGGATTCTAACCTGCAAAGTATGGACTCCCTCATTCCTACAGGCTTTAACAGGTTCACTAGCAGGAAGTCTGGTGAAGGTCTCCGTTTAGTCCAATTACATAGCAATCCCAAAATGCAGACCATTCACATGTTTCTGTATCCTAATTGGTGCCTTACAAGCCCAATAGATTTGGCACCCCATATTTCTTAAATAAGTTGAGCGTGTTTAAAAATGTTTTGCATGGATTGTTTTTCTCTACTGCGGCCCCTCTGGAGTAGAGTGCCATTTGTGGAGATGAGCTGGCAGTGCCATATGTTCACCCGGATTCACCGAGCGTGAACGGGCACTGCTGATGGTAACCGAGTTTGTGAAAGGAAGAGCAGCAGGCTGTACTTGAGTCGTGCTGAGGATGCATTATGTCATCGAGCTGTGACTAACATTCATAGTTTCCAGTGGTGAGAGTCACCCTGCCACGTGCCGCCTTGTAAACAAAGTCGTGCTGCAGATTCTTGTGCTGGAGACAGTATAGTCAAGACTGAGGAACGAAAGCATCTGGCTGGGATTCTGGAGAAGCTGGGGCGTCAGATAAACATGGCTGTTGCAAGAGAAAAGCAGAAAAGAAATGGAGCTGAGATCTCACTGCTGTGTCTCTGAGTGCCTCCATGCTTTCATTTTTATAATATTTAGATTTAATTCTGAACAAACAGGTCAGTGCACTTCAGACACACCGATTAGAAGTTAAACCTTTTACCCCTGGACCACCTACTGAATGTGCAAAATCCCCCCAATTCAAATTATCCTCTCCCAGCCTATAAATAGATTTTATTATCCTGAACATTCCAGAAGAACAGCTGGCATGGGATTGGCTCTCTGTGGATTATTGCAATTTCTAATATGCATAAGCTACATCTGAAGGTGTAGTCTGTTTCTTAAGCTACTAGGCGTCTTAAAATTCTTATCGCTGAATAACTGGTTGTAATTTTTAAAATTACTTTAGTGATTTAGTGTTAAGGCCAGCACGGTGGCACAGTGGGTAGCACTGCTGCCTCGTAGTTAGGAGACCCGGTTCATTTCCCGGGTCCTCCATGCGTGGAGTTTGCATGTTCTCCCCGTGTCTGCGTGGGTTTCCTCCCACAGTCCAAAGGCATGCAGGTCAGGTGCATTGGCAATCCTAAATTGTCCCTAGTGTGTGCTTGGTGTGTGTGTGTGCCCTGCCCAGGGTTTGTTTCCTGCCTTGCGCCCTCTGTTGGTTGGGATTGGCTCCAGCAGACCCCCATGACCCTGTGGTTAGGAAATAGCGGGTTGGATAATGAATGGATGGATGGATTTACCTGCGGTGGGTTGGCACCCTGCCTGGGATTGGATTCCTGCCTTGTGCCCTGTTTTGGCTGGGATTGGCTCCAGCAGACCCCTGTGACCCTGTGTTTGGATTCAGCAGGTTGGAAAATGGATGGATGGATTTACTGTTAAGTGTGTGTGTGACAAGGACCCTCAGCCAAGGTTGCATTTCTTTATCCGAGGCATCGGATGAACTGGGGATTGACCAGGGCGAATGAGAGAGAAGCCAGACTTACTTTTTGAAAGCAACAGCAGACATACAAATGTAGGTGCAAAACAGTGCTTTATCAAATAAATTAGTCAATAAATAAATTTTATTTAAAATCTGAGCCATTGGTTTGCCAAAATTGAGTGAGGTACATTGTCCGACTTTATCGTGCTGCAGTCAGTCAGTCTTGCAGTGGGCTGTCATCTGTAGTCATTTATTAGTTGGTGTTCCTGTCAAATGATATTGAAAAGAATCGAGCATTGCCCGTGCTTTTGTCACCTGTGTGGGTTTCTCACTACTAGTGGAACATTTTAAAGGTGAATAATTCTAAGAGAATCTGAAGAGAAGGGCGAGATGTAGAATTGATTTCTGTGAAAGCCATTTTTTTTGCCTCAAGGGGACTGAATTGGATGCAACACCGGCTGCTTACTCTCAGCCCATCTCTCCTGCTGGCGTTGCTGGCGTTCCTGGCGGTAGCGCAGCAATTTGAACTGTGTGGCGCTTCTGATTTTGAACTGTAGTGCAGGTGTTATCAGGGGATAATACTTGTCGACTGTGTTTCATTGCTTAGCAGTGCGCCAGCGCACGTTGCTTCACGAGGGTCTCTAATCCTCCAAACCCTTCGATCATTGATCGTGTGTCGTTATCTCACAGCGCTCAATACTTCACAGGATACTCCAGCCCCTGGATCGTCAGTTGAAATTGTAAACATTGGACATTTACAAAATTATTGAGATTTCTAAAGGTGAATTGCTCAATTGATTTTTACATTTTATGCATTGAGCTTATTTTTTTAGTTCAATTTGTTGAACTGTATGTGGTTCAAAATTGAGAAATATGAGTTCTTCATTTTCAAGTGTGATATTACTTTTGTAGGGGTGTGGACATAAATCAAACATTTTCTAGGACAGCCGGGCACAGAAAAGGTTGCAGACCACTGCATTAATTAATCACTGTGCTTAGAAATGTAATATTAATGCACAAAATAAAACTCGATAAAAGTAACCTCAGATAGACAAAATATTAAAAAAGATAGTAGTCATGTGCAAAAGATGTGACTAACAAGTGTTATTTTTTTATGGGTTCAGTCCCACATTTTAAAAACGTCTATTGTGGCCAAGCATGTGACTTCCTCCATACTAACATCACAAGTTCAATACATGGTGTGAATTTACAAAATATGACAAGATGGAATATCATTACTGTATCTGAAAATGTTTAACTATTTAAAAACTCAAAACTCCCAGCTTTGGATTAAACTCACAATTCAGGAAATTCTCTCATTCAGTTTCCTAAATGTGTATGCCAAAGCTGAATACTCGGAGTTCTCCCAACACCTAATCTGCTGTAAAGACTGCCATGTGTGAGCTGTCCACAAAACTCCATGAGAAGCGGTCCATTCCTTCTTGATTTGGTATTAATGAGCTTTTTTACTTTCTCATAAATGAAGTATAGGGAAAGTATTGTAATCGTCCAAAGATTCGATGTCGAAATTTTGATGAATCTCGATATTTTATACCTTGCTGACTTTCTCGTATACAAAGTATAGGGAAAGTATTAGAATCGTACAAAAATTCAATGTCGAGATTTTGAAGAATCTCAATGTTTTAGACCTCCCTGACTTTCTTGTATCCGAAGTATAGGGAAAGTATTGGAATCGTCCACAAATTTTATATCGAGATTTTGATTAATCTCGACATTTTAGACCTCTCTGACTTTCTCGTATATGAAGTATAGAGAAAGTATTGAAATCCTTTAAAATTTGCTTTTTGAGATTTTGTTGAATCTCAACGTTTTAGAACTCCCTTAGTCCGAAAATACAATTTTTGGAATTATGTCTCCGTGTCTGTGTGTGTTTATGTAAACACGATAACTTGAGTACGCTTTCACATAGAGAGAGAGAGAGAGAGAGAGAGAGGTTAGGAGGATAACCAAATTCTGCATAAAAGTATTAGGTACAAAACACAGATTTCTATCAAATTTTGAGCTATTTCCGCTAACCAGAAAGGATACTTTACCTTTTATTCATGCAGCTGTAGAGTCTGATTTATTCAACTTTACTTTTGTAATAATTGTTCAATATATTATTAATTTGATTTGATTTGTTTTTGATGGTTCTTTAATGTATATAATATAAAAATATAATCATTGTCTTGTGGTTTACTCCCCAAATATCCATCCCCATATCTGAGTATACGAGAAAGTCTCTGGGAGACCACTCCCGACTTTTTAGGTTTTAGGTTTAGGTTTTATTTATTTATATAGCACATTTAAAACAAGTAAAAGTTGACCAAAATGCTTTGCATAGAATAAAGGTTAACAGTAGGAAAATAAAGCCAAAGAAGGAATTATTAAAAAGAATAAAAGAAAATAAAATTATACATACATGAACCCACATAGACCAACGTACAAACATAAATAGCTTATGTAAAATTATGTAAAATAAAATACATACATAAAATGAACACTGTGAAAACATGGGAGTTTAGCAGAAACTTATAACTGTGAAGCATGGCAGCCAACCTTATATTACAAGGGGCAAACCATTCCACCAGCCACCGCAAAGGCACAATCGCCCCTCGGCTTCAACTCGTGGGACATTAAGAAATAGCTGCTGAATTTGGAACAAGAAGACCAGCTAAGTAAGATGTAGCGGACCCATTTAGAGCTTTAAAAACAAAGACTACAATCTTAAAATTCACCCTGTAACTAATAGAGAACCAATCAAAAGAGGCCAGCACCAGAACCATGTTATCCCATTTTTTGCTGCTGGCCAAAACTCTAGCAGCTGCCTTCTGTACCAGCTGCAGGCCAGACAGTGTCGTACCTTTTCACTCTTCTGTTGAAAAATGGCAGTCAGTTTTTTTTTTTCATAAAAACAATGCTTTCCCCATTTGTGAAATAAAGAGAAAGTTGAAATGCTGGTTAGGTTCAGGTAGACGGAATATAAGAGTCAGAAAACAATGCATTCTTTCCTAATCTTCCCTTTGTGATGGTTGATGCAGAAAGCTATGTGTGACTTTTAATGCCGGGCAAACACTGAGTGATTTTTGGCACACTTTTAAGCCTGATTTGTAGCGTTCTGAATCGGCCGGAATTTCAACGTCATTGACTGTCTTTACACATTCAGCATGCAAGGGGTTGCATTGCCTGATTGCATTTTACGATTGTGTGGAAATCGCTAAATTTACGTTGAGGAGCTGAATGTACAGTACAATGCTAAGCTCAGCAGCACAATCTTGAGAGTAGTATTGGAGGTAACGTGTGTCACGTAGTCCACAAGTAACGAGTAACCTAACGCAAATCTTATTTTGTTGAAGTAAAAATACCTGCGTTATGAGTTATCTCATCAGCACTTGGGTGTAAGTCAAGAAGCTCCTTTGCAGGGCTCAATTGCAATGCCAAGCAGATAAGAGTGTGCTGCATGCAATCCACTAATAGAATCCTATAAATAAAGGGTCGGTTTAGGTTTCATCCAGCTGTGTGCTGTAGATTTTTTGAAACAGTGTGGTTGGGTGATGCAGCGGCCAGTGTCCAATCGTCGAATCTTCGGGGGTGCAGGTCGGGGTTGTGAATAGACGATGGATATTATTTACTTCACAGCACGTGAAGGTCAGGTGAGGTTGGGGAGCATGCACTGGTACAGCGCATTGCCACACCCACCATACGACGAAACAGCTCAGGATCCTGGTTGGCAACCCCCCAGGCACATGGTCTAGTCCCACCCTCCGGAATGGCAGTCCATTTACTGCAGCCAGGTGTTACGTGCTTCTCCTCTTGGCCTTGTCCAGCTGTTCGGGTCCTCAACAATGAGGATCCTATGAGTCGATCACCCTTGTGGAATCGCACCACATGGCCGTAGTGCTGATACTGACGCTCCCTCACAATGCAGGGACTCTGTGAGCAACCGCTCATTCAACACAAAGTCAACCCAGTGGTACCCAAGTATTCTCCGAAGAGACACAGTACCTAAAGAGTCCAGTCTTCATCTCAGGTCACTGAATACCGTCCATGCCTCGCAGCCGATGATGACGTTTAACTCTTTTTTGTGCAGTTTAATGATAGTAATCAGAGCATTTTGCCAACGGAGAACTCTATAAATGGACCTGCACATGTCGGTTTTGTTTGTGCATGTAAACACACTCGCTGAGATCGGTCATTTTGGAACATTTTCTGGAGCAGGTGAATGTGAAAGCTAACAAGGGCACATTTGGCATTGTGCGACAATATATATAAACTCCACACAAAGGGAGTCTTAACAACAGGGGGCTGCTTGGCGACGTGACATCCGAGTGCAAAGGTTTTACTCCCACGTTGTGTTTATCAGCTCTGCTTTCATTTTTTTTAAATGAGTTTGATTAATAACTCTCGTACAACAAGTAGCTTTTTGTATTGCCGAGCTGAGCTGAGATGAGCTTTGTGTGACAGCGACCCACTGACCTTAATCTTTCATGTGAAGCTTTATGATGTGCCAATGTCTGGAGCAAACACAGATGCTAGTGATGGTCTGTTTTTGTAAAGTAACTCTGGGGATTTGTATTTCTGCGGCCATCATTTGACTCTCAAGGTCATTGTGATTGGAGCTTAAAGTGCCTGACATTGTGTGTTTCATCTGTACAAACAGCTAGTAAATCCACTGTGGCTCAAATTTAATTAACCTTCTTAGCCTTACATTGCTTCTCAAAAAAATACATTTTTGTTAAATCCAATCTTTCTACTGTAAAATGTGCAAAACACTAAAAGTGCAGTTAGAAGTATAAAAAGTATAATAATGATACTGTAATAAAAAAACAAAGACAGATAAAGGTTTGGGGTTTCCGGCCCCGTATACTGTAAGGAAATAAGCAAAGAAATATTGAGCTTGTACACAATCGTTATGCTCTGACAGGTGGTCATCACATCACACAGTCACAGTTGCATGGGGGAACTTAAATAAGGAGGGACCGGAAATTAAATGACATGCTGGAAGGGAACCGCGGTGGTGTGTGGGAGGAATGACGTCATCGTGACGGAACCAGGAAGGGATGGAATGCGGAAGTGGCTAAAGTTGCTTTCCAGGCATCCGGGATTTTATGGTGGCATTGACTCGCCTCGATCCTCTGGCCCGATGTGATACGCGGCTCGTCGGGTCTTTCCGCGGCTCCCCATGCGCGCGTGCATTAAAATACACATAATTACCGTATATACTCACATATAAGTTGGGTCTCGAAACCCGAAAAATCGATCATAAAATCAAACGCCCGTTCAAAAATGCAACCTTTAATTTTTTTTTTTTTGGTTTTTATTTGTACATCTTCTTGCCTCTTCCAATCTCACATCAGTTTCTCAGACACATTAAATTTTGTTGCAGCAGCACAGTTACCAATATCTTTCGCCACTTCAACCACTTTTAATTTAAAACCAGCTTCATATTTTCTTCTGATCGAACGCTCCATCATAGATAAGGGATACTCTTGTGATAAAGGTGTATGAGGGTGTGAGATTCAAAAAACCCAAATAAATGCAAACGTTGCTTCGGAATAGTTTGGGTATTACTGTGTAGTCATGTAGACAGGGCCGGATTTTCCTATAGGCTAACTAGGCTTCAGCCTAGGGCCTCAAGATCAAGAGGGGCCTACATTCAAATTGTTAGCAATTTGAACAAGCTTAAAAATGGGAGGTGAAAGGGCCTCAGAAGTGGAATAGCCTAGGGCCTCTTTTCATCTAAATCCGGCCCTGCATGTAGACACAATACACCGAAAAAAAGGTCATGTGCTCCGTGGTTACTCTCTCAGGTGAACGTTAGCATATCATAATCTCTTGGACCAACAGCGTGAGTTTTCCACATTCGACTTAAACGACCGACATTATAAAATACCAGAAATTATATGGTAAAATCAAGCCCTGACTTATCTGCGAGAGAACTTATCTGCAAGTATATACGATATAATAATATGAAATGAATAATAAATAATAATGATGATGATGATGCTAATACCATATATACTGTCAAAATTAGTCTTTTGTATGGTGTATCTTAGAATGCAAAAACTGCTTAGGTGTACTGTCGTTTACCTGATTCAGCATAATGGTTAATCTCAACAACAATTCTTTTGATTATGTCATCATCAAGAAATAACTTCAAGTAAGTAATCGGATCTTGGCTGTCACAGTTCTCTTTTATTCCTGGCTGCCCCACAAAATCAAAACAAGGTGGTGCCGATTTATTTGACACAGGAAACCCAAATGCGAGCATCACTATCAGGTTCATCAGAATCACCTTTGATTTCATTGCCTGAAGATGACAGATTCACTTCGTCATCACTGCTGATGAGAGGCTCCTCAACATCCCTGCTTGTATCACTGTCAAGAGCGTGTAATACTTGGACTGCTGAAAAACGTTTCTTATGAGACACAATTATGAGGCTAGTAGAAGATGTGTCAACACCATTGCAGAGGTAACACTCAGGCCTGACATTAACGTAAGACACGCTTATACCGTTGCTCAAATAACACTCAGGACTAGCACTTTTACAGCCCGAGTAATCCTCGGCTCTTAGGCTTACGTGAGACACGTCTATACAGTTGTCCAAGTGACACTCCATACTTATAACACTGTTTTCACAGCCCGAGTGACACTCACGTCTAACGCTAAGGAGGTTCAAAATAAAACAATATTGACAATATGTGTAGACTACACTGGCAAATGAAGAGTTTCTTTCTTGGATACATTTTGGTGCATTTTATACATTTTTGGCCTGATGATCACAAAAATCACCTTTAAACTTTCCTTTCACATACTATATTATTGAAATTGCCTATTTTTGTGATTTCCTCTTATATTATAAATATACACGTACAGTACAATAACTATAGTCCGACCATCTGTGGTGTTCTAAATGCAGTCGCACTGATACTAAGAATGCTAAGTCAGGTTATTCCGTTTGCGAAAGGGACAGCTGTGCTAAGAAATCTCAAAATGACAATAGAACCCTCAGGTCTCCAGCTAATGTGCATCCATTTAAACCTATGAACATGTATCGTGAAGTATCTGCAATAATATGTTTTAAAATAAATGAGACAGAAGGGAAGGACCGAGAGGAACAAATCTGTTCTGGACTGCAAAAACATAAGAACAGTGTTCTTCAAAAATGAAAAATCTACATTGTGATAAAAATTTGCGTTCGAAGAATTAAAGTACTAACAAGCCATAAAATTAAATACCAAATTTGCCTGGTTTCTAATTACAAAACTGGATAGAGCTGACCACCAGGACTAGTGTTGAGTACCCCTGTCCTAAAATTACAATTTGGTGTTTTGGTTGCAACCCTTTTTTGAGCTGATTTTTTTAATTTAGTTTTGTTTTTTGTTTCTGTTTACTCCTTGTTTTGTCTTTTCCAGTATTCAGACCCTCGCTTGACTTTTAGCTATGATTAATCTTTTTTCTGCCATTTTCTAGTTGCTTTGGTGCTCACAATAAACCTTGGCACTCTTCATGTAACAACAGACTTACCAAGGAACCACTTGGTTGCACTGCTCTACTGATTTAGATAGATAGATAGATAGATAGATAGATAGATGGATAATATGTATTGTCACATCTATGTATTATACAGTAGATGGTGCAACCACTGTAGAAGACCCTATAAATTAGAATGTCAGTCTGTGTGGGTGGCCAGCACTGGGTGGGTTCTGTTATGATCACTAATGGCTACAATGATTATTTTTGCTGTAGGTCAGCTGTATTTCTCCATGCAAAGAGGATGCCCCACATGTGTCTGCTATAGTACCATTAGATGGTGGAAATTTTAAAGAATTTTTCTTAAAATGTTGTGTTTATCCACAACAGTTTTATTTTCATTCTAGCCGTCCCCCGCGGCTTCACCCATGTAGTAGTGAAACAGGACTGTGATGAGGGCCCTGCCCGGCTCCTCACTCCTGACATCACTCTTCCCTCTCCCCTCGGCCTGCAGCCTGTGTCTCAGATAAGCGTGAATATATCGCTCCTGCTAGTGAACTGTGATTCTTAGCGCATTAGAGAAGTCGCAAAATCAACCGAACTATTCAAGCAAATTATAGAAAAAACCCGATCTAAATCCGTTAATTAGTTCTCTCGTTCGCTAGCTAAGCAGAAGTAAGGAATACCCCGAGGTTGGCACGTGAGTAAGAAGGGCCCTGCCCCCATTCCCCTCGGCCCACTGCATGTCTCTCAGATTTGTGGAAATAAATCCGAACCGCAAGAAAACTATGATACATAGAACAATGGGAAAAGTCACAAAATCAACCGAACTGTTCAAGCAAATTATAGAAAAAAAACGATCTAAATCCGTTAAGTAGTTCTCTCATTCGCTAGCTAAGCAGAACTAAGGAATGCCCCGAGGTTGGCACGTGAGTAAGAAGGGCCCTGCCCCCATTCCCCTCGGCCCACTGCATGTCTCTCAGATTTGTGGAAATAAATCCGAACCGCAAGAAAACTATGATACATAGAACAATAGGAAAAGTCACAAAATCAACCGAACTGTTCAAGCAAATTATAGAAAAAACCCGATCTAAATCCGTTAAGTAGTTCTCTCGTTCGCTAACTAAGCGGAGGTAAGATACACCCCGAGGCTGTCACGTGAGTGAGGAGGGCCCTTCACCCTCCCCTCGACCCGCAGCGTTTCTCTCAGATTCATGCAAGTAAATCGATACTGCAAGCAAACTTAGGATACTTAGCATGATGAAAGAAGTCGCAAAATTAACAGAATGTTCAAGCAAATTATAGAAGACACTCGATCTAAATCCATTAAGTAGTTCTGTTGTGAAAAGCAGACAGACAGACAGATGTTGGATTTTATATATAGAGAGAGATGTAGATGTGGAAGTCTCATCATTGAGTAAGAGTTTTAAGCATGAGTAAGGTGCCATATGAATAAAATGTATAATAATAACAATCTTAGTTATGATGTTAAAACTGCTTTTCAGCTAGTAAGAGTCAGTCTGCTCCTCAGAGGCAAGTGCCTGCTTTGTGCCATTGGCCCCTGCCCCCTTCTTTACTCCCCGTTGAATATTCCTCGTAATTGATACCGGATTGTTTCCCAAAGGATTATGAAGGATAAAACTCTGTGCCAAATTTCTGGATATCAAAGCACAAAAGGCAAAACTCCCCTGTCTGTGCTTGCACATGAGCTGAGAATTTATGTAAGAAATGAGATTGACCCTCCATGCCAGCTTTGTGACAGTGAACAGCTGGCCACAAGCGTTATTATCTGTATTGAATTTCAAGCTCAGTATTGCAGCTATGATAGAAAAGAGCAAATCGTTGCAGTTTAATGGGGGTGGAAAAGCCTGTGTTAGATAGTAAAGGCGGTATATAAAAGGAAGAGGAGGAGGAAAGGTTGGGAGCATGCACTGACACAGCACATTGCCACATCCACCACTATATAAAAGGGATAAAAAATAATTCTTTACATTTATATAGTGCTTTTCTCACTACTCAAAGTGCTTTTCGTAGTGAGTGTGGAGCCACTTCAACCACCACTAATGTGTAGCATCTACCTAGATGATGCGACAGCAGCCATTTTGTGCCCGGTATGCTCACCACACATTAGCTATTAGGTGATGAAGGGATGAGAGAGAGAGAGAGCAAATCAGAGACAGGGGATGGATTAGGGGTCCAGAATGACTAGGCCATGGAGGGCAATTTAGCCAGGACATCGGCATACACCCCACTCATAATGAGGAATGCCTAGGGATCTGTAATAACCACAGTGAGTCAGGACATTAGTTTTATATCACATCCAAAGTACAGCAACATTTGTCTAGCACAGTGTCCCCATCACGGCACTGAGGCGTTGGGGTCCACATTCAGGCCACAGGGTACGCACCCCCTAATGGCCTCACCAACAACTCTTTCAGCAGAAACCCTGGGCTTTTCATAGTCACCCATTCAAGTACTGGCCGGGCCTGAATATTCTTAGCTTCAGGTGGATGACCTCTTCTGAAGTGCATGTTGTATGGCTGCTGGGCATACAGGCATATGGATGAATAGATGACTGTCTTGCTGCTTGAGAGACATACCTGTCTGTCTGTCTTTTTTATATAGCCCCTTTCATGTTCTATTTTATGTATCCATCTGCTGAAAGAATGAACTGCAATGCCCATAAAAAATACACACCTCTTTGGAAGTTTTCACATTTTATTATTAAACAACATTAAATCATAGTGGATTTAACTCGGATTTTCGGACACTGATCAACACAATCTGGCGTATAGAAGTAAAAACATGTCTCTGCAAAGTGGTCTAAATTAATTACTAATAAAAATAGTACACACAAATAATTGATTACAGATATAATATGAATTTACTTGTTGTCGTTAGTGTCTGATGTTGGTGAGATTAGTTGTGCTCCTCCTGTTACCATCTGACAAAGAATTTGAGTCTCCGCCCATTAATGTTTATTAATAAGGTTAGCAGTGCCTCACCCATTAGCACCTGTTAGTAAATTTAGTAGGCTCCGCCCAGTGCGGTTTGCTAGTGAAGTTCATAGATAATCTGCCCTTTGTAGTTATTGTCTGATGGTGAGGTTAGTAGTGCTCTGTCTGTTGCCATTAGCTGGGGATTTTTTTTTCTTTTTAATTTTCTTGCTTTATAGTTATTCTGATGTGTGCTTAGACTAAAGTGTGGGTGCATATTTATTTAGTTATTTATTTACTTATTTATCTACCTATTTATTATTTACTTATTTAAAGAGCTTCTATAAAAAGCCAAATTTCTCCCTGGGGTGGATAAAGATCTATCTATCTATCTATCCATCCATCCATCCATCCATCCATCCTTCCTTCCTTCCAGATGGTTCAATTACTAGTCTAGCACCTGTGACTATCTGGTGGTCTGATGTGCTTCCCCCCTTTATGGGCTCCATTCTAATAGCATAGTGTCTGGTATCTCGTGTGTTTAATAATTTATTATCCTTGTACAGCTTTTTGTTTTCTTTTTTAATTTGCACACAACAGGTGTTATTTAATAAAACAAGGGCTATGAACCTTCAATTGTATGTTATGTCCCAACTTCTATCTGAGCTTTTTTAGATTAACATTTGTTTAAGTCTCAGCTTGACTTATTTTTTTTTTTACTGAAGCAAATATTAACTAAATACTTAAAAGTTAGATTTTTTTTTTTTATTTAGTACAAATTAATTTATGGATAGACACTTAGTTTATGACCCACTTTATTTTAAACTAAATTAAACATTTTTACTGTTTTGGGTCCTTTTGTTGTCACAATACTTTTTCTTTTGTTTAATCACAGGTTGCACTAACTGTTGATCCTTTTCTTGTGCAATACAAACAGTTTTTGATTTGTGCCAAGAATGCTCCATGTAAGACCGTTATTATGGAGATTAGCTGGTTTTGTTGTAATAGCATATGCCATTTGACTTAAGGGATGCCCCTGCCTTCTCTTATATTTACAGTTTCTTTTTTTTTATTTTGTTTAAAAAAATAAAAAAAATAAAAGAATATTCTTTGGAGACATGGCTTTTTGTGAATAGTTAATTGCGCAAGGACACCGCTTGCATTGTAACTGAGACTATGTGGTGTCCACACTACTACATATTTAATTAAAGCTGCATTTTAAACCAAAAACTATTTCCATCCATGCTAGCTTTTTCATTTTGTTTTCAAAAGTATCTCCATCCACACTAAATGACCAAGAACACATGAAATCGATGCTTGCCTACACTGTGCTTGAATGCACTGGCAGAGATTTCCTTAACACTAGAATTACCAGAGTCTATGAAAAAACTCGTAGATCTGGCCCACCTTAAAACCATTCTCACCTCTCCGCCAGCCTCCTTTGTCCTCTAAATCTGCCGATAAAGACAAGCTGCAAGCAGCCGGCTATTCCATCCCCCTACCAACTTAGAACGTGCACGAACATCTCCCAGCTCATGCCTTGATTGATTATCTGGGAGTGAAGTGGAGTTTTAGAGTGCAAATAATAGATCATTATTTGGAACACATGCATTTCATGTGTGTTCCGTTTCTACAGTAATCTGTGTAAACACATTGTTAAAACAGAAACTTTTTCATATTTTAGTAATAAATGTTACAAAATGTAGGCTTAAACTATAGAATGTATGAAGCATGAAGTCCAAACATCAAATAAACACTTTCACAAAAGGTTCAAGAACAATGCAACAGCTTCCGCGGCTTAGCGGTAAGATTTGCAGAGCGGGGGCCATAGGAAGCTAATCAAAGACTTTGTTAAATGGTGTAACTTAAACCACTTACAAGACCAAGGAACTGGTGGTGGATTTCAGGAGGCCCAGGCCCTTCATGGACCCTGTGATCATCAGAGGAGACTGTGTGCAGAAGGTGCAAACCTATATATACCTGGGAGTGCAGCTGGATGACAAATTGGACTGGACTGCCAATACTGATGCTCTGTGTAAGAAAGGACAGAGCCAACTATACTTCCTTAGAAGGTTGGCATCCTTCAACATCTGCAATAACATGCTGTAGATGTTCTACCAGATGGTTGTGGCGAGTGCCCTCTTCTACGCAGTGGTGTGCTGGGAGAGAACGCCTCACACCTGGACAAACTTGTTAGGAGAGCAGGCTCTATTGTAGGCATGGAGCTGGGCAGTTTGACATCCGTGGCAGAGCGACGGGCGCTGAGCAGGCTCCTGTCAATCATGAAGAATCCACTGTATCCACTGAACAGGATCATCTCCAGACAGAGGAGTAGCTTCAGTGACAGAATTTTGTCACCGTCCTGCTCCACTGACAGACTGAGGAGATCGTTCCTCCCCCACACTATGCGACTCTTCCGTTCCACCCGGGGGGGTAAACTCTAACATTATTCAAAGTTATTGTCTGTTTTTACATGCATTTTTATTACTCTTTAATTTAATATTGTTTTTTTTTTTTTTTTTTTTTTTTTTTTTATAAGTATACGTTTATTGTTGTTTTTTTATTTGAATTTCCGCTTTGGATTAATAAAGTATCTATCTCTATCTCTATCTCTGTCTCTGTCTCTGTCTCTGTCTCTCTTAGATAGTTGACACAGACTGCTCAGCCAATCAGTGCACAGCAGGCCCGTTGCTCCTCAGAGACCCAAGTTCGATTCCCCGTTGGGGAGAAAGTATTTTTTTTTTTCTTTTTAACCTCAAACAGACATAAAATTTATAAATTGGTATGCACTGTCAGTTAATGAGATCGTTATATTTTCATGTGGGATGCTCCTTTTAAAATATTTTTTAACAATTGAGACTGCAATTAACAGGAACAAGTGTCCTTATAACTGTTAAGATCCATAACACACAGACCAACAGAGCACTGTGTAATAGAGAGGCAGACAGGCGGAGAAGTCACTAGATATATAAATAAACAGGGAAAGCATGTGTACTGAAAGAAAAAAAAGATCAACATGTGCGTTGATCCTGCTACACTGAATAATCTCACGTGCTCTAAACCGATCTGACTCTAAGTAGCAGTGCAAGTATAGACGCAATTTTTTTATTTATGACTACAACTACTGAGTGGTCCGTGTTGGCATTCGCAGAGCAATGTTGGACTTTCTTGTGGTCACACCTTCATTTTGTGGACAGTTATAAATCCGTGTACAGGCCAACGTGGAATGCGTTTTATAAGGCTGTCAAAAAAACAAAAAGCAAGTAAGTGGCAAGTGAAAGCTTGGCTCACCAAAATGCAATAAACATTTACGTTTTGACCCACTTCTGTAGTAAACACCTTCTTTGCCCATTACCACGTATGGTTTGTCCGTGGTTTAACATTTTAATACTCACTGGAGTGATGGTGAGCAAACTGTGCCAATTTATACTCGCTCTGAAAATGCTGGCATTTGCAGGGTTAATCAGAAATGGAGCTGCAAGCCATGGGCTGAGAGGAAAGCTTGGCGACCGCTGAAAGTTAAAGAGGGTGCAGCCATCTCGTCTACCACAGGAATGGTGATGAAGGGAAAAGGAAAAAGTCTGAGAGAAAAACAGTTTTTAAACTGTGATGCGGGACTGGCTGAATGAAGACGCTCTCCCTGTCTCATTCTTCCTGTTGCCCCCGCGTATTTTAAATCAAGGCCTCACTCATTCAGCGGTACTCCATCATCCTGACTCCAACTTACCTTCTGCTGGAGCAGGTTGTGTTTTGGGGGAGTCCGTCTGCTGGTTTTTGTAGCTGAACATTTAATTTAACCCTTTTGAGAGCAAATAAGTTAGTTACCAAAAAATGTTCATAGGTGGGTGGCACAGAGGTGCAGCTCCATGAAACTGGGTTCAAATCCTGGCCTGTTACCTGTCTAATTTGGAATTGGCACGTTTTTGCCGTGTGTGTGTGTGTATGGGGCTTTCTTCTGGTGCTGTGGTTTTAGTTCTGACTTACATGCATGTGCTTTAGTGACGTTAAACCAACATTAGGACAATCTGGGTGAGAACAAGCCATTCAGCCTAACAAAACTTGGGAATCCTGTCCACTTAATTCTTCTAGAATAACATCCATCCATCCATTATCCAACCTGCTATAACCTAACTACAGGGTCACAGGGGTCTGCTGGAGCCAATCCCAGCCAACACAGGGCGCAAGGCAGGAAACAAACCCCGGGCAGGGTGCGCACGCACACACACACCAGGCACACACTAGGGGCAATTTAGAATCGGCAATGCACCTAACCTGCATGTCTTTGGACTGTGGGAGGAAACCGGAGTACCCGGAGGAAACCCACGGGGAGAACATGCAAACTCCATACAGGGAGGACCTGGGAAGCGAACCCAGGTCTCCTAACTGCGAGGCAGCAGCGCTACCCACTGTCTAGAATAACATCAAGTCGAATTTTGAAGGTCCTTAAAGTCCTACTGTCTATCACATATAAGTGAGAGTGCCTTGTGGTGAATTGCTACCATGTCCATGGTTGGTTCTCATTTTGTGCTTAGTGCTGCCGGACCAATCATCTGCTGCCTTCGATACTGAACAGTATGGAAAGCATATGAATGGCCGAATACTACTACTACCACTACTACTACCGCTACTATTACTACTACTACTACTAATATTATTATTATTATTAACAACAACAACAATAATGCCAACAAAGTCTTTTATAGAATATCAAACTTCAAGTTTATTCCCATGTGAAGATAGTGCAGTGACATTCTGATTTGCAGGTCTCCTCAGAACTGTGAAAGTGATACGGTAAGACAGATAAATACCAACAAAAAGCACACATAAAATGTAGGGCTGGTCGATGTGGCCAATTAATTTATTTTGAAGTATTTTTAGGCTCTTTTTGCGATACACAATATACACTCACTGGCCACTTTATTAGGTACACCTGTTCAACTGCTTGTTACCACAAATATCAAATCGGCCAATCAACTCAATGCATTTTGGCCTGTAGACATTGTAAAGACGACTTGCTGAAGTTCAAACCAAGCATCAGAATGAGGAACAAAGCTGACTGAAGTGACTTTGAACATGGAAGGGCTATTGGTGCCAGACAGACTGGTCCGAGTGTTTCAGAAACTGCTGATCTACTGGGATTGTCACGTACAACAGTCCGTAAAGCAGGAGTGGGCAGTGTCGACAAATGAAAATATCTTTTATCAATAGTAGGGTATTTAAAAATCTAAAAATAATGTATAACATGACAAGCATACTGTGGGTGTGTGTATATGTCTTTTGTTAGTAATGTATTATTGTCACTGTTCAGAGGATATACACACAACCAGTCAAATGTTAGAACACCTCAGTTTTTCCAGTGTTCTTTTTTTCAGATTTATCAGTTGAAATACAATGATAGGCCTCAAATGGTGAAAAGGTAAGCAGCAAACGGTGAAAAGGTTTAAATGAAAAGTTTAGGTTAGCAAAAACTGAAAGAAGAGGACATTTCAGAACATTGCAAACGGGCCTTGTTCAGGGCACAACTAATGGGTTACAACCTACAGATGTTCTGGAGCAATTAAAGTAAATGAATCAAACAGTTTGCACAGGTGTCCCAACTTCTGTTGATTACTTAAAACCCTCTGTGTGTCTTAAAACAGAGTTGGAACAGACTGTGTTACTACACCCTCTGAAGTGCTACTTGGACAATATTCCAGTGATAATAGCAAGAAAATGTCAATTAACAAATTAAATGAGACCGAGTACCGTATATACTCGTGAATAAGTTCTCCCGTGGATAAGTCGGGACTTGATTTTACCGTATAATTTCTGGTATTTTATAATGTTGGTCATATAAGTCGAATACAGAAAACTCACGCTATTGGTCTAAGAGATCATGATATGCTAACGCCCACCTGAGAGAGTAACCACGGTGCACACGGCCTTTTTTTCTATGTGGGTGCAGCAATGCGCTGTATCAGCGTGTGCTCCTAACTTCTCTCTATTGTGCCAATGTGACCACACGGTAATACCCAAACTATTTTGAAGCGACATTTGCACTGATTTGTGTTTTTTGTATCTCACACGCTCATACACCTTTATCATAAGAGCATCCCTTAACTACGATGGAGCGTTTGATCAGAAGAAAATATGAAGCTGGTTTTAAATTAAACTTCGTTGAAGTAGCGAAAGAAATTGGTAACTGCGCTGCTGCAACAAAATTCGATGCGTCTGAGAAACTGGTGCGAGACTGGAGGAGGCAAGAAGATGTAAAAAAAAAAAAAAAAAAAATTGTCGCATTTTTGAATTGGCGCATAAGTCGGTCTGATTTTATAATTGATTTTTCCAGTTTCAAGACCTGACTTATACGTGAGCATATACTTTATTATTATCCTTCAAAGTGTAGGCCATTCATTTATAGGAAGGCTTTAGAAATTAAGGGGAAGTATTTACTTATGCAAAGAGTTGTGAGAATCTGCAGCAAACCTTCTAGACATGCAGTTGTTGAAGAAGAAACTCTTACAACTGTTAAGAAGAATCTAAATGAGATATTATACTGTTAGCTAAACAAATGAGTCTGCTGGACTGAACGGTCTCCTCTCGTTTGTCAAATATCTTATGCATGAATTTCATTGCACTTGACATGCATGCACATATTCACACTCAGATGGGAACAAATTGACCCAACCAGCATATCTTTGGGATGTGAGCGGAAAGACAGAATGTCCATAGGACTTTCAACGCAGGCACAGACACAGGGAAAACTTGCAAAGTTCAGACAAGGAACATGTGTTGGATTTCAGTTCAGGATGCTGGATTCTCTCATGGCCCCTCCATGCATGAGGTAATAAAACAAATGCAAGCAGCTGACCATCAAAGTGACACATTAAATTTCAATGTTCTCTAACTGCATTTTGCCTGGTTTTCTATTAGTGTGCCACGCAGTGGACTGGCGCCTCATCCTAATTTGCTCCCAATGCTGCTATGAAGGCTTCAACCCCACATGACCCTGAAGTGGATTAAGCGGGTTAGAATGTTAGTTACAGTAAATATGTTGTTATGAAATTTCACGCACCATTAGATAAAAGCTGACAACAAACTAAAAAGGTCCTCCTTTAGTTTTGTGATATCAAAACTACAATATCTGTTTCACCGTGATGTATCTGGGCCTCTTCTCAAATCAGGTCCTGCATCTGTGATGGGATTAACCTGCTTTCTTCAAATGTAGTGTGAAACTGCGTCTGACCTCAGTTAGTACCCAGAGTTACATCACAAGTTAGAGTGCTGTAACTGCTTTGAACAATTTGTGCTCTTCTTCTTGAGTAAAGTCAGTAGTTCTGTGAAAAATAATAATAATGTTCTTTACTCTTAGGAGGCTGACTGTTGAAAGGCGCTAATTAAAAGCAATTTTATATGCAAAATTCAGCACAGCCGAATTTCATAATGAAGAGAAAGGGCCTCATTTGAGCAAACGTCAGGCCGCTGGTCCTCACTAATTGGTTTAGTGTATTCGGCGAATGCGATTTAACAGCAGCCGTGCAACACACCAGACTGCAGAATCGGCCTCCCATTGCTCTGATACAGCAGTGGCAACAATGCGGCCGCCAGCTCAGAGCAGACACAGTATTCTCCCTCTTTTAGGGGTTAGGCTGTAAATCATAATCTCATTTTATAAAGAATAGCACGGTCTGCACAGGAGAGGGGGGCTTTTTGTATTCTCATGGCGAAGAAGTGTTCCTTACAATTAGCACAGGCGTGAAAGAAATAGGCAAATGACAAATGAATGAGGAAATGTCTGTCGCCGCACGTTTTGATGATTTGGTACGGCTTTCCAGGGCTTAAGTCTCTGTTGTTGCTGGGTGGGGTAAGGAAGATCATTGAGAAATACTTTGGGCCCAATTCCATCAGCAGAAAGCTGAATTAGTGCAGAGGTGACGCTTGGGGCTTTAGCAGCTAAGCCCAAAATCCTAATCTGGAGTGAATAGTGGAATTACTGCATGAGGTACAACTTACTCAATATAGGAAGTCAAATGTATTATACAGTAATGCAATATGATGTCTGGCTAATATAGTAGCACTTTTCACATCTATCTATCTGTCTGTCTGTCTAATATATAGAGCCTTCCATTATCTATCTATCTATCTATCTATCTATCTATCTATCTGTCTGTCTGTCTGTCTGTCTGTCTGTCTAATATATAGTGCCTTCCTCTATCTCTCTATCTATCTATCTCTGTCTTTCTAATATATAGCGCCTTTCTCTATCTGTCTGTCTGTCTGTCTATCTGTCTGTCTGTCTAATATATAGCGCCTTCCTCTATCTATCTATCTATCTATCTATCTATCTATCTATCTATCT
>JANRMT010062844.1:9559620-9580709 GCA_026402145.1 Polypterus bichir lapradei
GTTTCCATCAAATAAGTTCGATAAGTCTCTGTGTAGTCCTCCCAGGTAAACACTGCCATAAACGCGTCAACTGGTGACCAATTAGCTGATGTTGGTACCTGACTTTCATTTTCCAGATCGTTTCCATCAGATAAGTTTGATAAGTTTCTGTGTAGTCCTCCCAGGTGAACGCTGCCATTAACGCGTCAACTGGTGACCGATCAGCTGATGTAGGTACCTGACTTTCGTTTTCCTGATCGTTTCCATCAGATAAGTTCAGTAAGTCTCTGTGTAGTCCTCCCAGGTGAACGCTGCCTTAAACGCATCAGCTGGTGACCGATCAGCTGATGTAGGTACCTGACTTTCGTTTTCCAGATCGTTTCCATCAGATAAGTTCAGCAAGTCTCTGTGTAGTCCTCCCAGCTGAACGCTGCCTTAAACGCATCAACTGGTGACCGATCAGCTGATGTAGGTACCTGACTTTCGTTTTTGATCTACAGATCAGTTGCATCAAAATCGGAGTTCGATAAGTCAGAGTCCAATTCAGCTAGATTACTAAATAAATAAATGAAACATGCGTAACATTTTGCTTTGCATATTCGCTTTGCTCTCTCGCCTGATTTCGATGCCATTCTAGACGTCATTCAGTCTGTACTACTTACACACTCAGGGATTCTACGTCAAGAGGGTCAACCCTTAAGATAATGGTGAGTTTTATTGACATTTACAGCCTTTATTGCCCTCTGCCTCTGGATGTCGACTTTATCTGCCTTCAACCCCTTGAGTCGACAAAAGTCGACATGCACTCCAAAAGAGTTAACAGACTTGCTGTTGAAGACTCAGACCCCTTAATTGTTTCTTTTTCCTTAATTAGCAGCCACGCAATAATGAGATACCAAATGAACCAAAAACAGGACCAGCAAACTGTATCCATCATACAATATCTGAAAATAAAGAAAGGTGAATATCTCAGAAATGTTGATCTGCTCATGTCCACAAAACATTTTAACAATGTTTAACAAAAATCAACAATTTTGGAAATCTCTGCTATCGCACAAAGAGGGCAGAAGCAAGCCATGAAATTAAACAACGGGTTAAATGAACAACAAGAATCGGCGACTAATTAAGCAACTAGTTGGAGTTTGAGGCCCTGACTTAGGTGGTCTTCTGTTGGCTCACTCACTTCACACTTCATTTCTGTTTGGATGCCATTTAAGGAAGGAAATGAAGAAATTCAGAAAATCTTACAAAAACATGTCAAGTAAAATTAAAAAGAAATTAATTAGCAGCAAACATAGGACACTAATTAAGAAACGGGTTACAATGAAAACCTGTAGTCACGATGGCCCTCTAGGACAGAGTTGAAGACGCCTGCGCTAGAACAAAATCTTCATTTTAACAATTTTTTTGATCCTTTCCAATTTCCAATAGAACTGATGTTAAAAAACCTCATTACATCAAAGTCTACTTTATCTGAATATGATTTATTGTTTTTCTAATAAATTACAGTCCAGCATACATGGTAGCGTGTTACTAACCTGAATTGGTCCGAGGACTTTATCTCTTTGATAAAAGTAGTATCTGAATATGTAAATGTAAAGTGTCAAGGCTGTTCATTGTGTCATCTCACATATACACTTTCATTAGCCGTGTGCTCTAACACCTACCATTTTTCTTCCTTCATTTAGGAGCCGACAATCCTTGAAAGTCCGAGAGCATAAAGTTTTAGGCCCATATGTGGATGGCTTGTCTCAGCTTGCTGTTACCAACTTTGAGGTATGGAATCGATGTCTATCTACAGCATACGTGGGTCTGGGGGTTTTTGACCCTTGTAATGATCATTGATGCCAGACATGGTGGGTTTGCCTTCTTCGAGAAAATGCTGCCTTCCTGGGATTGTCATATGCTGCAACCTCAAGAGTTTGCAAAGAATGGTTCAATAAAAAAAAATCAGCAGTGGGCAGTAGCACTTTGTTAATGGTAGAGGCCAGAAGAGAATGGCCAAACTCCTTCAAACTAACAGAAAAGCCACTTAAAATAACTTTTTGCAACATTGATGTGCAGAAGGCCATATATGAACAGCCAAAAATGTTGGACCTTGAAGTAGATGGGCTACAGTTGCAAAAGCCTGTGCTGGGTATCATCTCTGCCATCTAAGAACAGGAAGATGAGTCTGTCTGTCTCTCTTGATAGATAGATAGAGAAAGGCACTATATAAATAAGGATAGATAGTGAAAGGCACTATATCAATTGATTATATGTTATGACCAAAACCCGAAATCGGGCAAAGCAGGAAGTGTCCGGCCAAATCGGGAAATGGCCAATGTCGCTGTAAATTGAGCAGCCAATTTGGCCAGCCAGTTTGCGAAATAGCATGGGGCGATCGGCCAAAGTTGAAAGAAAAAAGGCATGAGCAGCGATTTGTTGCACACTAGTGCAATTGCATCGAGTGTAGTCTTGGCGGCTCTTGTTCAGAAAGCGGACGCCACTTGGTTGTTTCACAATAATTAAGATTAGGTATATAAGTAGGTTTCACATTTCTGTTATCATTTTAGCCCTAAAATAGTGACTTAACATCAGGGACCTATTTTATTGACCTTAAGGTTAGTGTTTGGGCTAGGGGAAGGCCGTCTCAAGTGGAGTCCGCTTTCTGAACAAGACCCGCGGACAGTCTTACATCAACACATCGAGTTTTGGCCAGGGAGTTCTTGCCACTTCACGAAATGGCCGGCCAAAGTAGCATATACACTGGTCATTTCTAGTAATTCGGACTTTGGCCACACCTCTTGGCCAAACTGTAAAATGGCCGACCAATATATAATATATACACACACATATACTGCTGGCCATTAAAAAGGAAACACCAAGAAAAGCGTATGAGATATCAAAGTGATATTTATGTGGCAGATTGCTTACGATACATGATCTACATGATTAGAAGTACAGCTCGGTCATGCAAACAGAATGTACAATAATCAGTGTTTAGAGTATCCTCCAGAAATGGAAGAAAGCACTTGTTGATGGTCCTTCATGGACTGGGAAAGATGCTGGATTCATGTTTGTGTAATGGCATGTCATGCAGCCTTTGCAAACAGTATTAGTCACTGGCATGCCTGTCATCATACAACCATGTCTCAAGTGTGCTTACTGGGAACAAATCTGATGAAAACTGGCACATGGTGCTTATCCAGGAACTGTTGGGCGTTCCATGTCATGTTTAGTCAGCAATTGTCCTGTTGAAATTTAGTAACAGGGATTCTCTGTCTTCAGATAGGGTAACACCTCAGCCTCCAAACCCACTATGATATATCGCTGACTGGTCAAGAGACCCACAATGTGTGTGGGGCAGGAATGGGAGTTGAAACCCAGTGGCACCCCACACTATATAACACCTAGTGGTGGACCTGTGTGACGCTGCAGAATGCATGCCTCCAGGAGCCTTTCATTGTGGTGCCTCCATACATGGATCTGTCCTACATGATGCAGTAAATTGAATTGGGACCCATTTGAAAACACAGTGTAATGCCTCTCATCCTGCCACTAGCAGCAATCTTGGAACCATTGCTGTCACAGACACCTGTGGTTGAGGGTCAAGGGGGTCTGATGCAAGGGGCGGCGAGTGAGTAGGACCCTCTGCTGCAAACATTGTTGAGGAGTGCATGCAGACACACTTTGTGGTGTGACAGACCTTAACTATTGGGTTAGGATACGTGATACATGATGTGGCCGTTTGGTCCATCACTTGCAAGCACACAAGATGTTTGTCTACCCATTTGTTTGTGCATGACCACACTTAATTGGCTCTGACCCATTTTCCAGCCACTGACACCATTTTCTCGTCACTGTGCTTGCATTCCATCCGACATGAGTGTCCATGTCCAGAACAGGGTAATCTGCATTCCCACAATTCTTTGCTCAAAGTCCTAGAGCTGGATGTATGGTTGTAGTTCTCATCACCAGGACATGTTTGGTCCCTTTGAGTACACTGACTGCCAGCAGTCATTCAGTGAGGTTCCTTTTGTAGGTTCCTTATACACCCACTGTGGGAAACTCCAGGGGGCGCCGCTCACACACATCATTTGCTGTGTTTATAATCCTTGTCACACTCTACCGCGACATACCCATCCTGCAAGGTTCAGATCAATATGAAACATTTTTCTCAGCATTTCAATTTTAATGACCAGCAGTTGCCAGCAATTTCTCTTTCTTTATCCATCTACAGTATATAAAGAGAGGGATTTTTTTAATAATTAGTGTGCAAACAGCTTAAAGGCCAATTAAAGACATGGTGGTAGAAATTTAACAGGCAGCTTTGAGCTTTAAATTCCTTTGCTTTAGCTGCTGTGCCACAATGGGAAAAAATGTTAAATCCTGGAGAAGCCACTCCAGTTGGCCTACCGTCCTAACAGATCGACAGAGGACGCCATTTCCCACGTACTGCACACCACGTGCACACCACCCTCAGCCATGTGGACAAGAAACAGGGGAACTATGTGAGATTGTTGTTCATAGTTCAGCATTCAATACAATAATACCCAGTAGACTGTTTGCAAAACTGAGGGACTTAGGACTCAACAACCGCTTGTGTGCGTGGGTGCTGGACTTCCTCACACGCAGAACACAGGCAGTGAGAGTTGGTAACTGTGTTTCCAACAGCATCACCATCAACACAGGAGCTCCACAAGGATGTGTTCTTAGCCCCATGCTGTACTCCCTCTACACCCATGACTGCATGGCCATGTATTCCTCCAACACTATCGTGAAGTTTGCAGATGACATGGTGGTACTGGGCTTCATCGCAAACAACGATGAGACGGCCTACATGGATGAAGTTGCGAACCTGACATTGTGGTGTCAGGAAAACTGCCTCCAGCTCAACATCAGCAAAACCAAGGAGCTGGTCGTAGGCTTCAGCAGGAGACATTAACGGGACTCCAGTGGAAAGGATGAACAGTTTTAAATACCAGGGGGTTCACATCTCCAAGAACCTGACATGGTCTGAACACATCCAAGTTTAGACCAAAAGGGCAAAGCGGAGACTCTACCATCTCAGACAGCTTAGGAAGTTTGGGGTCTCTTCAGGGATTCTAAAGACTTTCTACTCTGGGGCTGTGGAAAGTATCCTGACACAGAACATTACATCCTGGTTTGGAAACTTCTGTGTTCAGGACCGTAAAGCCCTACAGAGAGTGATCTGTGCAGCAGAACGCTGCTGCAGGTCAGCTCTACCATCTATGCAGGACCAGAACCCTCAGGATTATCAAAGACTCATCTCATCCTAGCAATAGCCTCATTTAAAATCAGGCAAAAGGTTTTGTAGCATCCTGGCCAGGACAGAGAGACTCAGAAGGAGTTTCTATCCTCAAGCCATAAGACTGTTAAATCAGAACATGCCATCTCATCCATGACCCTCCACATACTTAGACTGGACTGTAATTATATCACATGATAGACATATATCATGACGTCTACCCTTGCCTTGTTCTGTAATTGGCCTGTCCCTTAACTATGCACCTGTCTAACTTTGGTTTTGCACAATAATCGCTGCAATATTGCACCTTAACACTTAATCCTACTTTATTTCACTTAATTTTATGTATTTATTTATGTTCTATTATATTATCTTTCAGTCTAGAACTTTTTGTTAATCTAACTGATATTCTTCTAACTTTGCACAGTTTTTGATAAAGCGGATCAGGATGCATTTCACTGCGTGTTGTCCTGTATAACTATGCATGTGACGAATAAAGAATCTTGAAATCTCAAGTTACGCTTCACCCTAGGCAGACCTCACCACAAATCTTGTGGCAATTTTTGTTTGCTCTTCTGCTGAATCAGTTGTAAGAATAGAAGTTAAGACCATTTCAGGCCTCCAATAACTGTCTTATTGCTAGAATCTGAGATGAATGAATCAGCTTTCTCTTGAGTAGAAATGTTATTCAGTGTTTTTAAATTCAAAAAATACAGTTTGATTTAAAAAGATTCATCCGATTTTCAAAATGACTTATTTTACTTGTAAATCATTACAGAACAATGCAGTAAATTTTTAATGGTTCAGGTGAGCATAACATTTATTATGTGATTTTTACAAGTGCTCAATATGACCTCCTGCAGCAGTACGGACAACATCAACGCGATTGTCAAATTCATCCCATACTTGATTGAGCATGTCTGGTGTCACTGTACTCACGGCTTTCAGAGATCATCCAGTATTGTTGGGAGTGGTGGCACATAAACAGAATCCTTAACGTACCCCCACGCAAAAAAAGTCACACGGCGTGAGATCTGGTAATCTTGGGGGCCAGAAGTGGAGTGGCAAATCATGGGCTCCTTTATGCCCAATCTATCGATGAGGGAGCTCATTGTTAAGAAATGCTCATCTCCTCGCAGACTGAAAGGAGCCATCTTCTGGTGACAGTCAGATACTCTGTGACAACCCTCTTTCAATTGGTATGTGATTGGTTCCTAGGCGCCTCACGGTTGTAAAAATATGGCACTTTGAAATCGGATGAATCTTTTCGAATCACCCTGTATTTAGAAAGGTGAAATACAAGGAGAGACTGAAGGGACCTGTCCAGAAAGGTAAAATGAGAGCCCCCTATCTAGATAGAGGGTAGCCATCCATGATGAATGAAATGGCCTCCACACATTTCATAGTCCTCTCTTATGTGTTATTTTTCTATGTTGTAATTTCCTAGGATATTGAATCTCTGATGTCAGAAGGTAATAAATCCCGGACTGTTGCTGCCACGAATATGAACGAAGAAAGCAGCCGTTCCCATGCAGTTTTTAGTATAATTGTAACTCAGACACTTTATGATCTACAATCAGGGGTAAGTGTGACTATCTACAAATCTGTCTAGACGTGACATTCCTCTGAAAGTATGTTTTTATGGAAATTTCTGTTCCACATCCCCTTGCTTTGCATCAGTCCGGTGATTACTTTGTCCCAATTGCAAGCTTTATAGTGCTGGTTTACAATTTTAGGGCACAAGTCAACTGGAATTGGTGTTCCTTTTACTCACTTTTATATGCCAGTCGAGCAGTCAAATCATATACAGAACCTCATGAACGTCTTCCGAGACGCTGTCGGGTAAAAGATGAAGTTCAAAATACATAAAGATAGAAAAGTGACCTTGTCACTATTTTCAGGTTCTCTCCACAAATACATGAATTTTCCTGATAGTGCCACAGTTTTGTTTATGCATCCCAAACTTGTATGTTAGGTCATGGCATTTTTGATTAGGGCAGCATATTTAGTGAAAAGAATAAAGGTGTCACGCACGAGCGGATCGGGAGCAGTTGAAAGACCCGACGCGCACCACGATGAACCTGGCCGGGGGACAAAGACAGCATACTCACTTCTCTCTCCTTTCTTCCGTAGAAAAGACGAAGCGACGTCGCCGTAAAACCCACAATACACAACGCTCTCTAATTCCGGGTTCCTTTCTTCCCTCTGGTCCCCCAAAGATGACATCAACCTCCCACAATCCATCACATTTTCCCAGCAACCATCACGTCTGATTTTCCAGTCCATCCCTTTATATTGTCCCCCCAACCCTCCATCTTTGTCTTATGATTTTGATATTTTTATGTCTAAAGAAAGACCTAATTTTTGTGTTACAGTATACGAGGCAAAACCCCAAACCTTGATGCAAGTGTCTTGTGCTTCTTTTTATAAGGAAAGAACTGAACTTTGACTAAGAAAATAGAGGGGAATGTCACTAAAGCCGATGTCACATTGCAACTCATGTCAAAGAGGATGTCAGACTTGACGACTTGAGTTGCAGATCTTGTTACTGAAACATGTCAGATTACATGACTACTGTAGAAATCACAGAAGATGACAAATTAGACAATGTCAGCTTTCCAACAGGTTTGCATTTCCAAAGTATCGTCAGCGCACCCTTTTCTGTGACAACCAAAAATGGACTTCCTAACCTAGCTGGTGCTGGATGAATGCTTTCTAGGTACAGTGAGTTCAGCCACAATCTTACCCACTTTATTCCTACCTTATCTCTCTATTATATAAAAAAAAATCTTAGGATGAGACAAGACTTTTTCAGAGAGATAATTTCAAGTCCCGCGAGATAAGACTTTGTGCCAAGAGATGAAATGAAAACCTAACAAGTACGAGGGATATCCAGAAAAAAAGGTTACAAGTGCCCTGGAGGGTGCAGGGAATTTTTTTTTTCGAAGGTTGGCATACCTGCGTGTAGGGGGGTCCTAACGGTCAAAATAAGCCCGGGACCGCATCAGTCAGTTGTGAAATGTCATCACAGCAAGCGAGTTCGTCAACCTCTGCTGAGGCCATTTGCTCCACCTACCTACCTGTTTTTTGGGGCAGAAAAGGGGTTTTGTTGGTGGATTTCATGGCCAAAGGGACCACCATCAATGCTGAAACATATTGTGAGACCCTAAAAAAATTGAAAAAAAAAATGAAAAACAAAAGGAGGGGAATGCTGACTCGTGGTGTGTCCCTCCTTCACGACAACGCCAGACCCCATACTGCTCGTGTGACTCAGGAACTGCTTGTGTCCTTTGGGTGGGATATTGTTACCCACCCACCCTATTCCCCGGACCTTGCGCCCTCAGATTATCACCTTTTTACCAAACTGAAAGAATTCTTGGGTGGGAAATGTTTTTCCAACGATGAGGAGGTGAAGGAGACAGTGGAGAAGTGGCTTTCGGAGGTGGAGCGGAGCGTATTCGACGAGGGTATAAAAAAGCTGGTGCCCAGGCTGAAGAAGTGCATCGAAGTTGACGGTGATTATGTTGAGAAATAAACACATATTTTGGAACATACCCTGTAAATTTGGTTGAAATATATTCATTTTTCGATTTTTAACAGCTGTTGTAACCTTTTTTTCTGGATATCCCTCGTAAAAGCAGGGGTGGAAATAAAAGACAAATAGTAAAAGAAGAAAAGACAAAGAGTAGAAGACAAAGTAGAACGTAGTAAAGAGGTTAAAAAAACGTTGGGGCGATACACGTGCAGAGCAGGTTAGATATTATGAAAGTACAAAAATTCAAAAATCTCAAAAAACTGATAGTAAAGATCACATTAGCACTAACAAATGGAAATTATTACTCTGTGAAATTATGGAATAGCGAAAGAGATTGAATATATGGACATTGGTAATATGACAGAAGTATGTAGATATTGTTCAGCTTTAAAGTTCAAGTCGGAGACTTGTGGATCGTCTAATTCGTATTGCCATCAGAGAAAAGTAGTGGTTCTTCCCAATGAAGAGGCGTATCCACGAGAAATAAAAGATTTGTTATTTGGTGAAAGTGAAATCCACAAACACTACTAGCAAAATATCCAAATCTACAATAATTTGTTTGTGTTCGATTCATATAGTGCTCAAAACATAGATTTACATGATTCAGGACCCTACGCTATGAGAATCTGTGGTCGAGCAACAATTAAAGCTACTACAAGTTTAATTTCAAAGAAACCACAATTCGGTCAGGTTTATATTTATGATCACGGAGAAGCAATGCAACATACAATCGAAAGAGTTAAACGATCGGACGTATTAGAAATTCTACAGCCAATATTAGATACAAATCCATACATCGCACTTTACACGAAATTTATCTGAAAAACACGGAGAAAGAAGTTTTCTTGGATTTCTATATAAATCTGAGAGATCACGGTCGCATTTATAATAAACCAACATGTGACGAATTGTCAGCGATAATAGTTTTGAAAGATAGATTTGATTTTTGTGTTTATCTAAAAGCATTGCACAATTCGTCTCAAGCGTCAGATCCAGGAAATCACTAGCACGTAAGGCCCACATGGGGGTTGGCGAGCGAAGCAAGTAGGGGGCAGAGCCCCCTAGTCTCTCTAAAATATAAGACATCAGGCAGATGAGTCCCTCTTGTGTTTATCAGTTCAAAACACCCGCATATTTTATTACTCGTATCTACAGTATATGTCTTGTGTTGTGAACCAGAGAGTTCCTAAACACAGTAGTCCTGAAAATGCCCACTGGAGGAGGGGAAAGGTCAAACCCTGACTAGTCGCATCAATGGCAAACGTAGAATGTTTATAAATAAAAAGATTTATTTTTACAAAAATGTAAAATGGCACAAAAAATAAGCTCCGAGAAGCACAAAGGCAAAAGGAGTTGCCTGAAACAAGAAGGCAATCCAGAAGCAAGCAAGTCTTCGGAATGGTCAAGAGACAGAGGACATAGATCAAAATTCCAGAAAAATCAGTAATCAAAACAGAAGCAATACACACCAGAGGACTCCCCAACACCAGTGCATTTAATGAACTGCAAGAGACTGTGGGTTTTTCTCAGCCTCTACAAGTCTGAGGGCAGTCACTTGAGGTGGGACCACCTACAAAACACTTGGCAAAGAGAACATTAGAACACTCTAGATGAGTACAGGTCATTCAGCTCAACAAACCTCGCCAGTCCTAATCACTTATTTCTTTCAAAAAATATCAAGTCGAGTTTTGAAAGTCCCTAACGTCTTACTGTCTACCTCACTACTTTGAAGCTTATTCCAAGTGTCTATCGTTCTTTGTGTAAAGAAAAACTTTGTAAAGTTTGTGCGAAATTTACCCTTAACAAGTTTCCAACTGCGTCCCTGTGTTCTTGATGAACTCATTTTAAAATACAAGTCTCGATCCACTGGACTAATTCCCTTCATAATTTTAAACGCTTCCATCATGTCTCCTCTTAATCTTCTTTTACATAAACTGTAAAGGCTCAGCTCTTTTAATCTTTCCTCATAATTCAACCCCTGTAGCCCTGAATCAACCTAGTTGCTCTTCTCGGTATCTTTTCTAGTGCTGCTATGTCCTTTTTGAATTCTGGAATCCAAAACTTCATACAGTACTCAGGATGAGGCCTCACCAGTATGTTATAAAGGCTGAGCAGAACCTCCTGTGACTCGTACTCCACACATCAAGGCGCTATATAACCTGACATTCTGTTTGCCTTCTTAATGGCTTCTGAACACTGTCTGGAAGTCGATAGCTTAAAGTCCACTAAGACTCCTAAATCCTTGTCATAAGGTGTACTCTCGATTTTCCAACCGCCCATTGTGTATTCAGACCTAACGTTTTTACTTCCTATGTGTAAGAAGAAGAAGTACATATATGTATAGAAACAAAATGATCAACAAAGTTAATAGAAAAAATGATCACAACAGGTGCAAATGAGAAACCTGAACTCCTACCTTGGGGGAAAGTCCTGGCAGAAATATAACCAACACTCTGCACAGCCAGCTGAGTGCTCCCTGGTCGTTAGCTCTTATACACACAGAGGCCGCTCCTACAGCTTAAGACAAATTCAGACCTTTCTGATTTTGTCACGGTGAGTGGCTGACATGTTGGACGGAGTCGCCGGGTATGTCCGTCTACACGACTGCCTCCATCTCCCCGAAATTATGTAAATGATGACTTATGACAGAGTAAAACTATAAAAGTCGTGTTATATGATATGGTTTGCAGGGTCAACTTGTGGAACTCCAGCCTCACAAGATTTCACACTCTGTTATCTGGAACATTCCATAGTTTAAACCACAGCAGTTCATTTGTTTAATGTTCTTTTGTTTTCAAGAACTCTGGAGAAAAAGTTAGCAAAATAAGTTTGGTGGACTTGGCTGGAAGTGAGCGGGTGTCCAAAACCGGTGCAGCCGGAGAGCGTCTGAAGGAAGGCAGCAATATAAACAAGTAAGAAGTCATGTTTATTGTACTTCACGTAATGTTCTGCAGCAAGCTGGAGTTCAGGTTTATGCTTGAAACTCGGCTCTCGCTCCTCAATTTTCTGAACGTTTTTCTCAAAACAAACTGTTAGTTTACTTCTTCAATTTAACTGTTTAATGAACATGTGTATAAAGAGAGCAAAGTGTTATTAATTTTAGAATAACTGTCCATCACTATGCTTTTAGAGGAATTCTGTTCTTATCATTGTCTCTCCTGTGTTGTCAGATCCCTCACCACTTTAGGCCTGGTCATTTCTGCACTTGCGGACCAGTCTGCAGGGAAAGGAAAAAACAAGTTTGTGCCTTACAGAGATTCCGTCCTCACTTGGTTGCTCAAGGTGAGTAATTGGTTTTCATTTTGTGTGAATTTCTTTTCGTTTCTTGTTAATTCAAATATTTAGAACAAGTATAAAATAGAATCAAAGTGTTACAAAAGAGAGTAGAAGTTAATGAATTAACATAGCCCACTCACACTGTTCTAGTCCAGTGTTTATCAACCAGTGGGATGTCACCAGTGGGTTGCATTTTCCTGTTCTTCATAATGGTAGTGGGTCACAGCGGGTTGTCAAAAGACCAGCATTGCCACACAATATATTTGTGCTTCTTGTTCTGACGTGCTCAATTCGCAAAGGGGGGAACCACACTCTGTTGATCGTCTTTGATTCACTAATGAGTCACTAAGACGCGGACATGTAAAATAGCGGTTAGCAATATGAAAAACGCTGAGAAATATTGTGTTGGGGTCCATGTAACACAAGAGCCTGTAATGGGAGGACAGGCAGAGATATTAACCATTAAGCACTTGTGGTGGTTAGCGTTGAAAATAACACAACACCCGTGTGTTTGCTGCCTCCAGTGCTTCTTTCTGCTGTTGCCATTCTACTTTGTTTTTTTTGAAACAACACCTGCATCTTCTGTCCTCTTATATGTGATTCGTGTCTGTTTGCCTACGTGTACTTAGGGTAATAGAAGAACCTGATCGACCATGAATACATTTTACAGTAAGAATTAATGGTGTAATTTGTCAGTTTACTGCTCTAGTGGACCATGTCAGTGAATCAGTTTTTAAAAACTAGCTTTGAGCTCAATTCCAATATAATTAAATGTTTAAATATTGATAGTACTACCGTATTTCTTATTAATTCTGGTTTCCACAAACTTGAAAAGGGCAAAAACCACAAAACAAGTCTGAAGACTCCAAGTAGGCCTGGCCCTGAAACATTTAACACATTTTAATTAAGAATTACCAATAAAAGGAGCGGGAAACCGTAAAAACCCTGGCCACACTAAGAATGTAATTAAAGAAGTGTATCTAATTAAAGAATAAGGAATTAAGGCAGTGTGGTGTTGTGGTTAAGACTTTGGACATCAAACTCTGAGATTGTGAGTTCAGATCCCACTACTGACACCAGTGTGACCATGAGCAAGTCACTTGACCTGCCTGGGCTCCAATTGGGAAGCTAAAAGAAATGGAACCAGTTGTATCATAAATATTATACGTCGCCTTGGATTAAGGCGTCAGCCAAATAAATAAATGTAAATAATAAGACAAAGCAGCAAAGATTCAAGGAAAAATCCCAAACTAATAATAGGTATCCATGAAAAAAACAGCATTTTTTTTTTTTAAAAAAGGAGCAAAACACAAATGCTGAAAGGGTCAAAATACAAAAATATAAACACCAAGTATAATGTCAGTGCAAATATCCAAAATTCCCAAACCTACAAAAAGCCAAAAGTTAGAGTTCAAGAAGCAAATACAGTCATCTCCCAGTTAACAACTAGATGTGTATGAAGGATTATTCATAAAAAAAAATAAATGCAATCCAACATGTTAACTACATTTTTGAGTTTGATATACGAGGTGAGACACAAAAATAACTGGATTGGTAAAAAAATATATATATATTTATTGATGACTTACAGAATTCTAAACATTGCCACCTTCCTGATCTCTACAGCGCTCCAGACGTATCTTCCATTGATTGCAACAGTTCTGGAAGTCTTCTCGCTTGAGGTTCTTCAACAGACTTGCCATTTCTGCCTTCATTTTATCCATTGAAGATAAATGTGTTCCCTTCAGGTCACTTTTGATTTTCGGGAACAAGTAAAAATCACAGAGAGCTAAATCGGGCAAATCGGGAGGAGGATGATCAAGGGCAGGAATGTTTCTGTCAGTCAAAAGCTGCTTTACGGAAAAAACTTTGTGCGCGTGAGCGTTGTCTTGTCTCGCTGTTCGGTTTTTTTTACCCGACGTTATTGCGGCAACTTGTGTAGCGATTGTTGTGCAGATCCTGACGGGGCTATTCACAGGATATACCTAGCCGCTCGGCATTTTGAGAGGGCGTGTAGGAGGGGATATAGTTCTATGATTCACATCCGGATGACTTCCAGGTGATTTTTTTCAGGAAAGCCCCAAGCCCAGTCCAGTTATTTTTGTGTCTCACATTGTACTTTGTTAATCCTCGAGAGAAAATTGTCTTTTCGCACGACCTTTGGAGGTCAGAGAGCAGAGTCAGCCATTGTACAGTACCCCGGAGCAATTTGCAGGTTAAAGGCCTTACTCAAGGGTAGAGTAGGATCCCTTCTAGCACTACCAGGATTTGAACCAGCAACCTTCCAGATAGCAGCCCAGATCCTTAGCCCAAAGCCACCACTCTGCCCTTACATTGTATGTGAATGTGGCACATTTCAATTTGGCACGGTTATATCGTGTTATAACTAAAATCATATCAGCTATTGATTGTGTTTCACTATGGCACAAAATTTGATTGTCAATTTAAAATGCAAAGTAATTTGTTGTGTAACTTCAGCAAATTTTATCTGCTTGATTGAACTCTGTTACTTGAGATATCTGGAAAATATAAAAATAAATAAATAATTGAAAGTATGGTTACTTCCTGGATCAGCAACACCCTCTTAAAATACTTGGGTCACATTCCCAGGGCTCCCTCTGGTGGTCACTGGCGCCCTAATTCGTACCTTAAAGACACAGTATCCTTAAGGGTTTCTGTGTTGGCCGTCCGCTGTAATGGTCCACAGCTGTTCCATGTAGGCATCTGACAATTTTTAGGGAATTCTCTTGGCATTCATTGCATTCCCCGTGACCTCTTTTTTTTTTTTTACTTAAGCACGCATGAAGTAATTACTTCCAGGGCACAGTTAAAACATGTTGCCCAAACCCCCCATGCCCGCCAGCCATTAGCTAATACTACAGCTTGGAGGGGCTTTCCACTTTTGAAACACAAGCCCTGCCAGGCCTGTCGTGAGTCAGCCAGTTCCCCTTCTTCCCCAGGCAGTTTGTCAAAGAACAAAATAAATTGACTGAAATCTCAAAAACCCTTTGTATATAAGTGGAGATTGTGTTTATTTGTCTCTTTTGTAACGCTGAACACTGATAAACAGTAAACATTCATAGTTCCATGATGGAATTCTAGTTTGCATTTGCCTTTATTTTAGCCTTCATCTATTTTCCCCTTTATTTTGAAATTCATCATGTGACTTGGCTGTAAGCGTATATAAAGAAAGGGCTCATTCCTTTAAAAGTTTCTTAGCAGTGGTGCCCACCATATGATAAATTAGATTTGTTTACTTTGTAAATAAACTCCTGATCAATCACTTTATAAAAGTGTATTTTGAAAAGTTCTTAGTTTGAACAGCAAAAGCAGAAATTCCTAAGTGATTGAAAATGCAAAGACTCCTGGGTGCCTTCAGATGTCTTTCTGACTGGAAAATCTGCGACTGCCTTTTACTTTCGAATGCCAACAGCTGTGGTATTTTTAAACAGGCTGGCAAAAAAAAACACTCAAGTTTCACATTTCAGTGCTGGAGGGAAGGTCAACAAATCACCTTCGATGAACGCTCTGAGCAAGCAGCTGCGCAGCAGGGGAAAACAAGCATATTGGAAGGTCGCCCGATAGTTCATTTAATCAACGTGTAACATTAGGCGTTGCGGGGCTTGATTTATTATTTGGGATGTTCGGTTTTTGATGTGTTTTTTTTTTTTTTTTTACTTTAAATTTTAGATGTCATAAATAAAAGGTCTTGGTTTTGTGTTATTGTTTCAACATGTCTGCCTGATTTCCTTTAATTTTCAAACTCAAATAATTTAAATTATTATTCTACACTTAGCAGAAGCCTTTATCTAAGGCGCCTTAGAAAGCAAACCATAAAACATCCTGTAAAATGACTGACTAGAAAGTTGTGAATGTGTGAAGGAGTCAAGGAGTCCCAAAGAATAGTTGGGGGGCCAACGGGACCACCCTGTTTAATGCTAGACACCATTAAAGTGAACAGAAATAAGCAAGGCTGCTGCCGCCTTTGAATTATAAGTGGGTCTGTGTCTGGCAGCTCCTGCATACAGGGGATTCAATCCCAACTGAGACCCCTTCTTCCAGGGACTTCTATTCTTATAAGGGTCTGACTGGAAGGATGGGACTTCTGGGGACGATGTGGGAGTGGTTCAGCTGCACTTATTGCACATCTTCTTGGTGGTGAGGAGTAAAACTGAGACAATAATGTTAGCAACAGCACCCCATCTCATCATGGAGTGGTATCGCATACCATAGAAGAGGCTGGTAGGTGATCCTCAGACAAGACTAGATGAAAAGTTCAAACAAAATCATAGCTGTGGATAATCCTTTTAAACACTAGGGGGCTTCGCACCCTGCTGTCTTCGCTAGCTCAACCCGCCTGCGCTATGCGCCAACCACTTCGCGTCTCTGCCACTCACGTTGTGAAGAGGAGGGCTGAACGCACCCCAAGGAGACACGACTCCTCCAACACCCCCTCGTAAATGGCGATACAATGGGAAACAAATACAGTTTTTTTTTTTTACTTCCTCTTTGCTCGATCACCTGCTGCTGTGTTGCATGATCTGCATCTCACGCAGCACACTTCTATCATATCACCTACCTCCATATATTCGATCTCTTTTCACGTTTACCTTTTCATCAATATCGCATTGAATTTTGACTCCATGTTTGGAATTACATCGTGACAACGCAACGTATAACTGCCCGTGAGTGAATATCATTTCTTTCTCTCTACAAGAAACGAGTCTGACATAACCACGCAGGACTTTTCCAAATTTCTTTGCATAAGCTTTTATTTCACGGGGCTTCCGGCCCCGGGTGTGGTTACATCGCTTGGCACAAAGACTTGTCTCGTGGGACGTGAAAGTGTCTCTGAGACAATCACGTCTCACCTCCTTCCAAGATTTTTTTTTTTAATAGAGAGACATTAAAATGGTTACTTAAAAGAATGCTCCATCTATATACTTTATGTTATTTATGTTTTGTAGTCATGACCAAGAAACAGAATGGAGATAAAAAAATTTGTGAGAGAATGGCAGTCTATGGTGACCAGCGCTGGACCACAGCAAATAATTTAAAAAACTCATTACAAAAAAATACAATCTTAGGGTACCCGTGTCATATAATCTTCATGTCAGTTATCTAATTGTATGTTGACTACTTGCAAAACACATGCATTTTTTGCTAAAATATTGTTAAGTAAGTGCTTCCGGAAAATCAGCGCTGGGCATAAACAGGAAACATAATTTGTGTGGGACGGAGCTTTGGAACTGAAGATCCACCTCGTTCATTGGTCAAGAGTCCTTTCTTCAATTCCAAAAGCATCACTTCAAAGATCTTCTCCACTGCTTGCATCCATTGGCCTGGGTTCTTGGCCACCAGTGAGTCTGGGGAGGGATTGACTTATGGATTTGAAGAAAGTAAGTGCAGATGGCATTGACTCTTCCCCCAACTGAACTGTGTAAGGCACTGCTGGTAGTGTGAATACGCAGGTAGTGGATGCAGCAAAGCAAAGTGGTTGGCTGAGAATGGAGTGCACCTGTAGTAAACTGTGAACGAGGGAGAGATGGTGCATTTTATAATGTATTGGGCTACCCGCTCCTGAAATTTCACCCAATAATGCCATTAAAGATCACACAAAATGAAGACCCATCAACATATTATTTTGTCATACAAATCAAGCACCAAAGAACAGTATTACAAGGTATTCCAACATCAGATACTCAACACTGAAATCATAAATTCAAATGAATATTCATAAATTTCCAATTTCTGCTCAGTGGACAAAATGCTAAAACATATTAGACAAAAGCAATTGACATGAATCGTGATAATGAAGAACGACACTCTAAAATAGTGATGTGTAATTTAATTTACGCTTTAATTTGCATAACCAAAGAAAATCACTTAAGAGGACTCTGGGCTTCAAGCCCGAAGACAGAACTGTTAAGTTCAGGCTTCACATGCGCACACCTGATCGCATGCCGGACACAAGCTAGAGGTGCCAGGGAGAAGGTTAACTTCACATACCCCAATAACAAATTAAGAAGCCTTTAAGAAGGGGCAACAAAGTGTTAGATAATATAGTACAAAGTGTAGAGTACAAGTCAGAAGAGGTTATGAGGTCTAACACACTGGTCTGACACACTGTGAGCTCTAACACACTAGTGAGGCCTCATCTGGAGTACTGCGTGCGGTTTTGGTCTCCGGGCAACAAAAAGGACATAACAGCACTAGAAAAAGTCCAGAGAAGATTAACTAGGCTGATTCCAGGATAGTAGGATATGAGCAATGAGGAAAGACTGAAGGATTGGAATCTTTTCAATTTAAGCTAATGGAGAATAAGTGATGACATTAATGAAGAATTTAAAATTACCAAAGGAACTGGCCCAGTGAATCAAGATGGTTACTCACAGTTGGAAACTTGTTAAGTGTAAATTTAACCAAAACATTAGGAACCTTTTCTTCACACAGAGAACTCCAGACAAATGGAATAAGTGACCAAGTTAGTGTGGTTGACAGTAGGACTTTAGGGACTTTCAAAACTCGACTTGAGGTTATTTTAGAATTAAGTGGACAGGACTGGCGAGCTTTGTTGGGCTGCTCTCACCAAAATTTTTCTCATGTTCTAAAGCAATATTTTTCTGTTTAAATAGTTGCATTGATCATATTGTAGAAAAATTGTAAGTATCTGATTATGACGGCTAAGTTGGGGTGGCTTTAAACTTTTAAACAATATTTTAAAGTATTGAGGTGAGTTTACTACTTATTTAATTTTTGCACAACAGCCAGATCAGCCTGGGAGGGTGGTGTCACTGCCCTTAACACTAGAATCCCTGAAGCCTGTGAATTTTTTCATTGTCCCTGACCACCTTAATTTTCCTCGCAGCTATATTATCACCACAGCAATTGTCCAGTGATAAGTGCTTTTGTTTTGCAAATGTGTCAGTTAGCAGCACGTAGAATGAACTCAGCCATCCTCCATTCAGCCAGCTGAAGTCACCACACCATAAAATTGTCACAGCTCAAGTCTGTGTGGATCTTTTTATCTGTCAGTGAGTTGTGGGGAATTGCATAGCTAGACATTTAAATGCATGTGTGTGTGTTTGCACGTTTCATTTTGTAAAAACGCCTGTCTTACAGATCCGCTCAGGTGGTGCAGAGGTGGAGCTGCAACCTCACAGTGAAGAGGGTTCTTGGTCCGAATTCTGTGTCCACCCTGCATTTACACTTTGAGCTGCAATTATTATTATTATTATTATTATTGTTTATTTATTTATTTATTTATTTTATATATTAAAAGCATGCATTGGATTTAAGTCTGTAATAGTCTATGTAAATTATGGTACTTGAAAAGGTTAGCGCTGAAGGGATACAAGCAGACACACAAACAGAAGTGAATCATTTCTGCTTGTTTCTTGTTTGTCACTTGAATTTTTTTTTTATTCAGTTTTATTCTTGAATAAAAGCACACTTGTTTTGTTATATCTTTGCAAAAAGTGTTTATTTTATACTCCAGTAACCACTTGAATGACGTCAAATATGTCTGCCTCAGTCACTCTCTCTTGTCCATGCACACACACATCCATGCATGGAAACATCCTTATTTGAAAACGATAACAAAAAACTTTGCAGGCTTCAGGAATTCTAGTGTTAATGTGCAGACACCACTAATCCTTTCCCTTACTAAAGTAAATCCTTCTGAAAATTCTGTATTCATTTATTTTAATATTAAAAATGTTGGCAACGACTGTAGTGTGCCACTATCTTAAATACTGTTGACGCTGTGGTGTCATGTGCTATGTCAACATTAATCATGTGACTAGTAAGCGGCTGTGAAATGGCCTTAGCCATTACAAAACAAAACAAGTATATGATGTTCTTAAAGATAAACTTAAATCAAAATCTCATTGCAATAACAAAGTAACATTATTTACCTGCTAGGGGGATCGCCCCCTGCTCGCTTCGCTCGCCACCCCCCTGGCCTGTGCTACGCACCAGCCACTTCGCGTCTCTGCCTCTGCTTGATTCTGCTGCCGTTCTGCGTGATCTGCATCTCGCCCAGTGCTTCAAACATTTAAAAGCTTGTACAGCAACTGGCCTTTTGTCTCACTGCCTTGTCTCTACAATGTTCTACTTTGTCATCTACTCTCTGTCTTTTATTTCCGGCCCCGGCGTGGTTAAATCTCTTGGCACAAAGTCTTGTCTTGCGGGGAATATGAGTTGTTGAAATTTTTTAGTTTATAATTTAAAAACGGAATAAGAATCTGAAAATCTAACAATATCACATTAAAGTTTGATAAATTCTGAAAAGAACGATACCAAACATATATATATATGATTAAAGCGTAAAAAAAAGTCACATAAAATCGTTGCACAACAAAAAAATGCAACCTAACAGAGCTAATAAATGGTGAAAAATTAAAAGTAAATCAAAGTAAAAAGTGCCAAGTTCCTCCAGCAAAAACACAGGCTGCCAGTGATTGGCTTCTGCAAGTTAGAGTGGCTCCCATAGAGGCGGGTCCGAAGTGAACACTGATTCTGATTGGGTCTTTTAACTTGATTGGATTGTAAGATTCATATCGTAAGTGAGATTACAAGAGAGCATACCATAAATGAGGGCATACGTCTGGTGCTGGATCAACCTCCTCTCTGAGTTGGAAGAAGGCAGAGTAGTCAGTGACTGTGTCTCCTCTAAACTTGTCCCCCATTTAACCTCTTGCGCAGAGTCACCAATACATTTCTGTGAAGTGCATACATGATAAAACATGCAAATGATATTATACAAGAATTATCCCAAAATCACTTATGGAAACACAATGCAGAGCTTGGAGAGCTACACAAAAGAGAAAAATAAAATGTGCACATGCCACTTTTTAGGGGAAGGGTACGCCTTGTTCATAATGGACCTGAGTTCACATCCAAGGTTTGGTACTTTATAATGAAATACAGATGTTTTGTCAAGCTTTATGGCCCCTGTTCCATTATATTGGATTTGAATTTCCCCTTGGGATTAATAAAGTATCTATCTATCTATCTATCTATCTATCTATCTATCTATCTATCTAT